>QJPP01000059.1:600000-969876 GCA_003996215.1 Jaltomata sinuosa
TGATCATCAAAATAATAATTGTAATAGTAATACTTCAAAGAAGTATGTCAAGTAATCAGGTACAATTTTACAGCTAAAATGAACAAGCAATATCATCGAACTAAATATTTCTTATTAAGCAATATTACAACAGATCATAATATGACTACGAATTTTTAGCAAAGGAAGAGACAAATAATGTGCTGTCAAAAAAAAAAAACAAATAATATCTCCAAAAAAATGTTAATGCCTCTAAAGAAGTGTTTCGCATAACTCACAAAAGACACTAACACATAATTCTTATATTTTACTAGAATATCTCTACTCTTATACTTCTACACAACAAACTATATAATTCTTCATGATTTTCTTTTAAAATGTTTCCGGCCTCTCTTTGATGTGGAAGAAGGTCAATCAACAGATTCAACAAGTACACTTTCCTGAGCGAAATTAAAATAAAAAAATACAACTAAGTAATGAAAAAACACAGAGATATATAGCAACTAAGGGAGTAATGCTTTCTGCAAATTCATTAATTTATTTCTCGAAGAACGGAAGAAATCCATTATTTTCTTTGAAAATGCATATTTGGACTATGCCTTAAAATCATAGAGTAGTCATGTTTTCTCTACTCTGATTTCACAGTGCATAATTAGCTAAAGAGTTTTAAAGTAATGAAAATAAATTCGTTCCTTTGTCACTTTTTAATCATATTTGATCGGGTATAAGATATAGGCTTGAAGTTTAAGAGTTCAGAACATAAATGATGTGAAAAAAATAAAGTTGATCAAAATAATGAGCACAATTAAAGTTTATTTAAACTGCTTATAACATATTAATTTAGTGTGCTATATGACTTTTGTTGACGGACTACGCCTTAATGGTTGTTAAGGTTAATGGAGCCATATAATATAAGTACTAATTTAGTGCGCTATGTAACTCCTAAAAGGGCTCCCATGCTCAATTTACAAAAAATAATAATGTGATTGCCATTGAAACTCCAGCCCCACCTCATTAAAAATGACGTTTTTCGTTAAAAAGTTTCTCTAAAATTAATATTTTAGGTTAATCGAGTCAAAGAACAAGATTCTAGGCTCGAATCTCGAAAAGCGATCAACGTATGATTCGTTCAGATCAACCCTAAATAATCTTCTATTGATGTATTTATTTTCAAATTTCCTTGTTCAATGGCTAATGTATGTTATTCCAACGCATGTCTATTTGTTTATTATCTCAATTTTGAAAATAGCTTGTCCTTTTTTCATTTTGAGTTTTTTTTTTTCAATTTCTTTCCTTTGATTTCATCACTGTTGTGTTTTGGCAGTTAGCTAAACCTTGTTTTTTCTTTGTTTAAATATTATTTCTTAATTGTATATTTTTTAATTTATTGTTTTAATTGTTCAATTGTCAATGCGCCAATCAGTTAGCTAATTTCAATTTATAATGTGTTATTTAGTTATTTATTAATTTATTACTTAGCTATTTATTAATTATCTAATTATAAATTTGTTATTTAGCTAATTTCATAATGTTAATGTGTTAAATCATTTATTTTCCTAATGTTAATTTAGTTAAAATTTTAATTAGTTAAAAAAATTATTAATTAGTATTAGAGTGGAATTTTTTTTATTTAGTTAATCGTTAATTAATTTAGGGTTGATAATGAGTAACGGACGATAAACTTCAAATTTACTAGAAAGAGGTATGAATCATCTATCATATTAATAAAAGATATTTGACAAAAAATCCTTGAAAAATAAATAATGAACTATTTAAATTTACTATACCAACAAAAAGGACTTGATTTTTTTAATTAATTTTGTTTTTAGGGTTTATTAGGTCTTGTAAATTCAAGATACAATTTGCAATGTCTTACTAACAAAAAAAAAAGGCAGCTCGGTACACTAAAGCTCCCGCTATGCACAGGGTCTGGGGAAGGGCCCGACCACAAAGGTCTATTGTACGCAGCCTTACCTTGCATTTCTCCCAGAGGCTGTTTCCAATTACTAACAAAAAAGACTTGAAAAAAAAAAGTCTTTTTAAAAAAAATTAGGGTTTAGGTCTTGTAATTTCAAGATTTATAATACTAACAAAAAATACTTGAAAAAAAGTTATTTTTAGAAATATAGGATTTCGATCTTGTAATTTCAAGATACAGTTTGCATTGACCTTGAGAAATAAATAACGAACAATAAACTTTAAACCTACCATACTAACAAAAAATTCTTGAAAAGAAGTCTTTTTAAGTCTTGAATAAATATAGAGTGTGATTTTCATGAAAAATGAATAACGAACGATAAAATACTAATTTTAAACATTATCTGTATTGGTAATAAATATATGGAATGGAGACTTTTCTCATGCGTATTAATCGCTTCCTTTGCATCTTTATTAGTAATAAAAATACAGAATCAAGGCTTTATATGTCTTGAATGTTCGCGCAAATGGAATAACTGTGTTTTGGAATGATATGTCTTGAATGTTCAAGGTTCCCGGACAATAGCCTTCCCAACGACGGTTAAACTCCAAAATATCAGGAATTTCATCTTATTACGTCTAATAACCATGATCTTATTATTGTAACATGCAAGATTCACGTAGTTAGGTATCATTAGATTATCCTATAAATAATCCCTCTTTCCACCATTATAACTTACTTGAATGTACATTGGCACAGACTGATATACAAATACTGTAGCAACCAGTTTCTGTAACTTGCTTGTTGCTATTGTTGACTCATGATAAGCACGCCTCAACCAATAAGAATCGCTTTCCCTCTTTATTATTTCAGTCTCATTAATTGGCACAAAAAATGCAACAATCCTCATAGTAATTTTTAGATTTTCGTGTATTTTGACTGTTTTTCTCCTTGTATTTTGGTATTTGGGGTCTATTAGAGTGAGTGACACAGTTCTCGAGGTGTTAGGTTGAGTTTTGGGTGAGTTTTTTATTTTGAAAGGTTTGAAAGTTGATATGATTGACTTTGATCAATATTTGGAGATTTAGGCATCATAAAAGAATTCATTAGTTCTGTTAGCTCAGTAATGCCATTTTTGGGCTAGTAACACTATTGGGTTGGGTCTCAAGGCGTTCAAATGCATTTTGAGTAGTTGGTTGAAAAGTTAAAAGTTTTACCTAGAGTTGACTTTGGTCAACATTCATTTATTACGACCCCCATTGGTGAATTTGATGATTCCATTGAGTTTAAAATATCAATCTTGGTCTAGTAGCATATTTAGTTTGTGTTCGTGGGATTTCGAGTGTGTTGCGAGGGTCGATTCCGAGTGTTTTTAGTTGCTTAAGTTTGTTGTTGTCTGCTGGTGCTAGTGCGTCACACCTGCGACCCTTGGTTCGCACCGGTGGAGCCACTCCAGCGGCCAAGGGATCACACATGCAGAGCTAGGACAGTTGGGGTTGAGCCACTCCTGCGGGGCTTTTTCCACATCGGTGGAGCCGCGGCTGTTACACTTTCATCACGCCAGTGGGCTCGCTCCTGCAGAAGTTGTCTGCTCCTGCGAAGTTCTGCTTGGCTGGAGTGTCTCGTCACTGCGGGAACTTTTCCCGACCCTGCGAGTTGGCCCCTGCGTGCATCGAGCCGTGCCTGCAAGGGCCAACGTGGCTAGTTACTCCCGCACTTGGGACCCTTATCTCGCCGGAGTGAGATTACTGGTATTAGACTAGTGGTTTTTTTCCTTTTCACTCCATTTCTTTTCAACATTATTTTTGGAGCTTAAGAACTCAATTTTGGGTGAACAAAGGAGGTTTTTAAGATTTCTTCATTGGGTAAGCTTCTTATACTACGTTTATATAATTCACAATGATTATTTCATAATTTCACCTTCAAATCTTAGTTTTCCAATTTGGAATTTTGGTGTTTTCTAGATAAAGTTAAAGATTGATATTTTAATAATTTCAAGCTAAATTTTAACCCCAGTTTTGATGAAATTCCATATTTGAACTCCTTAAGCTTTGGATAAATTGATTTTTTAATAAAATTCTACTTTTGCCCTTATGGCTCGAGGTTGAATTTTGGATTAACTTTTTGGATCCAGTTTAGAATCTTAGCAATATGGGTATCATTAGACACGTATTTAAGCATAGAACTTGTTTTTGATACAGTGGTCGCGTTCGAAGGCTCTTTGTAAAAGAAAAGCTCAGGTGTGACCTTGTAGAGTTTGCAGTTCGGCTTTGAGGTTGGTTATGACTTAACTTTCTTTAGACTTTGCTTCGATGAGAGCTTATCATGTAAAACATGCTATGGGTTTGGGAAAATTATGGATTTAATTACTAAATGAATTGAATTATCATTGTGATACCCAAATTAGAGCTTATACTGTGTGGGTGATAAGTAACTTAGGTTTTTGGATTGAGATTGAGGCTCGTAGCAGTGTTCATGAACTTATTATGATTCTGAGATTTTGATCATATCCATGTAATTGACTTGTTGTTGCTTCGTGTGTATGCATATTCATTCATTCATCTCATGGACCACTGAGCTATACTAACGAAAACACTAATTTTGAAAGAAAATGAAATGATTTTACTAGATTCAGTCCGATGAAGAATCTGAGACTTAAATATGTGGTATTTTATTGATTTAAGTCCGATGGCAGATTTTGAATAGGGTATATGGACCTCACGAGTCCCTCATGGGTCCCACTTTTGTAGAAAAATGCTAGAAAAGGTATATACTGATAAGCATTGGACATTGTATTTCATCACATATCATTGCATTGCATTATCATTTGAATATTATTTTGATTGAAATATACTATGTTATTATTGATTTTTGAACTTCTGGAACTTTTCTGCGTGCAGGATTATTTTAGTATTCTTCATTCGGTATAGTAACTGCTTAAGCTCAGTCGGCCTATGATGCCTACTGAGTAAAAGTGCATCATACTCACCCTCACTTTTCTGCATCCTTCTTATGAAGATCCTAGCAGAGCAGTCAACACAGGCCTTGATTCATGCGAACTTTTGTGGATTTAAAGCTTCGGTGAGCTCCTGATTTCAGAGACTTTTCCGGCTTCCTTTATTATTTTGCTTGTCTTTTCTTACTTCTTAGATAGTTTGTTTTGGACTTCGGACACATTTTATTAGAGTTGCTCGTGTAATTATGACTTCTGCATCGATGGATAGTACTTTGTATGGTACTAGTATGAGTGGTTTTTGAGACTTTGTATTTATCTATTGTGTTATTTTTCCTTAATTATTGTGTTTATTACATTTGTTTAGCTTGGCTTACCTACCATGGTTTGGTTGGGATAGGTGCTATCACAATCTTTGATTTTTAGGTCGTGATAAGTTGGTATCAGAGTGTTGGGTTTACCAGTCTCATGAGTACAAGAGAAAGTGTCTAGTAGAGTCTCACAGATCTGTACGATAATATTGATATCTATCTTTGGGAGGCTATGGGACATTCTTAAGAATAATCTATTATTTGATTCCATATCATGTGATTTGTTCACTCCCTGAGTACTAAGCTTATGTTTCATTCTCTCATAGATAGTGAGAACGAGGTCAACTGCTACTGATGATGGTGCACCTGCAATCATTATTGGGGCTCCAGTTCAGGGTCGAGGCAAGGGTCGGGGCCATGTTAAAGGTAGAGCATGCGCTGCAGCACCAGCTAGAGGGCGTGCTAGGGCAACATCTCCTGAGCCAGAGATCGAGTTTGTAGGATAAGGCTAATCAACCGAAGGATGAAAGTCCAGCTCAAGTTCCATCGATTTTTATAGCCACCCCAGTATTATAGGATACTATAGTTCAGATTCTAAGTTTCTTGGAGGGTATGTCTCAGACACGGGTTTTTCCTATCACTCCTGATGGATCACAGAATACAGATGGGTTTCAGCCTCCTAAGATGGTTCTGGTTTAGGGTGTTTAGATTCCTAGAGCTCAACCTGATGCTGATGTGGCTCCTCGCATTAATGTGTTACCAGTCAGACTTGTTTCTCTATTAGTTATGGCTAGGTCGGTGATGATAGTTGAGTATTAGTAGAAGATGTTTGACAGATTTGTGAGATTAGGGTCTCCCAAGTTCACTAAGGCACTTGGAGAGGATGCATATGAGTTCTTGGTTAATTGTCAGGAGAGGTTGCATAACCTTAGGTTGGTTGAGTCTTGTGGTGTGAATTATACTACTTTTCATATTGTTAAGGTAGCGAACAGTGGTGGAGATCTTATCTTGTTTGTAGACCAGCGGGTTCGCCTCTTATGACTTGGGCATAGTTCTCAGAGGCATTCCTTGGGAAGTATGTGCCTCATATCTTAAGAGAGAGTTTCAGGGATGAGTTCGATGGCTTAGAACAGGATACCATGATAGTTACCGAGTATGAGACAAGGTTATATGCTCTATCTAGGCATGCCTTGATGAGTATTCCATCAGAGAACCCGCGGATTATGAAGTTCATGAAGGGATTAATTACTTCACTTCAGTTGGCTACAACACAGTTAGTGACTACTAGGGTTACTTTTCGATAGATAATAGATCATGCTAGGAGTATTGAGGGCATTCATCGTGATGCTTATGGAGGTAGTGGCAAGAGAGTTGTTTTAGTAGTTCATCATCTCAGGGTAGAGACTTCTCAGGTAGAGTTCAGCGTTATCAGCAGGGTAGATCAGTTTAAGAAGCGTTACATGCTGCGGATGGTGGTAATTCCAAGTACACTGGTCAGAGTGGCCAGAGCTCAGGGCTGATGTCTAGAGGTTCTCATGTGAGGTTTTCAGGTGATGGTATCCATTTTAGTTCATCCAGACAGTCGCAATGTTCCATCTCGGACATGAGGTGTTATGATTATAGAGAATTAGGTCATAATACAAGGGATTTCCCTAGGTGTGAGCAGGGTCATCCTCAATATGATTCTTAGGTGCAAACTAAATCAGGTGCCAAAACCACTGGCTAAATAAGGTACGTAGAGTGGTAGAGGTGGTTCTTGGGATGCTAGGGGTAGAGCCTACGAGGCTCGTGGTAGTAGTCATAGAGTTACTCATCCCAGAGATGGACGTGGTCATTATTATGCATTCCCAGGTAAACCTGAGACAGAGGCCTCTGATGCAGTTATTAGAGGTATTGTCCCAGTTTGCCATTGGCCTACTTTAGTATTATTTCCCCTAGTTCTACTTATTTGTATATATCTGCATATTTTTCTTCGGGTATTGATGTGGTGTGTGAGTCCCTTGCTATGCTTATTTATATTGTTACCCCAGTAGGTGATTTTTTAGTGGTGGATCGGGTGTACAGATCCTGTGTTGTAACTATTTTGGATATGATACCTGGATAGACTTGGTTATTCTTAATATGGTAGATTTTGATGTTATTTTAGGTATGTATTGTCCCTCTCCACATCATGCTATTATGGACTGTCGAGCGAAATTGTTACTTTAGTTTTGTCGGGTGTGCCAAGGTTTGAGTGGAAGAGTACTTAGGATTCATATCCTAAGAGTGTTATTTTTTTCTTCAGGCTCAGCGGATGGTTGAGAAAGGGTGTCTTTCATACTCGGCGTATGTACATGATACTAGTGCTGACTCGCCTCCTTTGGAGTCAGTGAGAGTGGTTAAAGAGTTTCAAAATGTGTTTTCTATGGATCTTCTAGGTGTTTCTCTGGATAGGGACATTGATTTTGCTATCGATTTGGAGTCAGGCACTAGGCCCATTTCCATTCCTCCTTATAAAGTGGCTCCGGCAGAGTTGAGGATTAGCTTTAAGATTTGTTGGGTAAGGGTTTCATTAGACCTAGTATTTTTTCTTGGGGTGCTCCAGTGTTATTTGTGAAGAAGAAGGATGGGTCTATACGTATGTGTATCGATTATCGGTAGTTAAACAAGATGGACATCAAGAATAAGTATCCTCTTCCGAGCATTGATGATTTATTTGATCAGTTTCAGGATGCTTTGGTGTTTTCAAAGGTTTACTTGAGATTGGGGTGCCATCAGTTGAGGATTAGGGCTTTGGATATCCCTAAGACAACTTTAAGGACCATATATGGTCATTATGAGTTCTTGGTAATGTTCTTTGGGTTGACTAGTGCCCCAATAATATTTATGGAGTTGATGAATATGGTGTTCTGATCGTACCATTTTTCCTTTGTGATTGTGTTTATTGATGACATCTTGGTATATTCCAGGAATAATTCAGATCATGTAAAGCATTTGAGGATTGTACTCCATAGTCTGAAGGATGAGAAGTTGTATGCTAAGTTCTCAAAGTGTGAGTTTTGGCTTAATTTTTTGGCATTTTTGGGATATATTGTGTCCAAGGATTGTATTATAGTCGATTTGGCCAAGATTAAGGTAGTTTAAGATTAGACTAAGCCTACTTCAACTACTCAAATCAGGAGTTTTGTTGGGTTGGTTGGTTATTATAAATGTTTCATGCAGGGTTTTTTTTCCTATTACAGCTTCTTTGACCAAGTTGACCCAGATTAATGTTGTTTTTCAGTGGTCCAATGAGTATGAGAAGAGCTTCCAAAATCTCAAGGCCTTGTTGACTTCAGCATCTATTTTGACCTTATATGTGGAAGGTGAGGGTTTCACTGTGTATTGTGATGCTTCAGGAGTTGGACTTGGTAGTTTTTTGATGTAGAAAAGGAAGGTGATAGCTTATGCTTCCAGGCAGTTCAATATCCATGAGAAGAACTACCCTACTCATGATTTGGAGTTGGCAGCGGTAGTGATTGTGTTGAAGTTGTGGAAGTATTACTTGTATAGAGTTTATTGCAAGGTGTTCACCGATCATCATAGCCTTCAATATATCTTCAACCAGAAGGATTTGAATTTGAGATAGCACAAGTGGTTAAAGATGTTGAAGGACTGTGACATCACTATTTTCTATCATTCAGGAAAGGCCAATATAGTGGCAGATGCCTTGAGTAGAAAGGCGGTGAGTATGGGTAGTCATGCTTTATTGGTGGCTGAGGAGCGACCTTTGGCCATGGATGTTCAGTGTTTGGCAAATAGCTTTATTAGACTTCATATTTCAGAGCCTGGTATAGTGTTTGCTTGTGTTAAGGCACGATTTTTATTGTGGGAACAAATTAAGTATAGGCAGTTTGAGAATAAAAAGTAGTGTATGAATTGGGATAAGGTGTTTAGTGGTGAAGCTAAGAAAACGATTCTTGATTCGGAGGGCGCTTTGAGGATCAAGGGTCGAATTTGTGTTTCTAGAGTTGGTGACTTAACTAGATTGATCATAGAGAAGGTTTATAATTCGAGGTATTCTATTTATTTGGGGGCAGCCAAGATGTATCATGACTTGAAAAAGCATTATTGATGATGTAGGATGAAGAGGGATATTATGGAGTTCGTGGCTAAGTGTTTGAATTGTCAGCAAGTGAAATATAAGCACTAAAGAGTAGTCGATATGACTCAGAGGAGGCCTATACTTGAGTAGAAGTAGGAGCGTATCACTATACACTTCGTGGTTGGGTTGCCTCAGACTTTAGGGAAGTTTGATTCCATTTGGGTGATTGTGGACAGGTTGACCAAATCAGTCCATTTTGTTCTTGTGAAGGTGACCTACAATGCGGAGAAGTTGGTGAAGATCTACATTTGAGAGATAGTTCAGTTGCATGGTGTGCCCATTTCCATTATTTCAGATAGGGGTACTCAATTCACATATCACTTTTGTAGTTTTATATTGCGTGGGTTAGGTACTCAGTTAGATATAACAACAACTTTTCACCCCCATACAGATGGTCAGTCAGAGCGGACTATTCAGATTTTGGAGGATATGTTTTGGGCTTGCGTGATTGATTTTGGCTGTCATTAGGATCAGTTCTTTTCTTTGGTAGAGTTTGCCTACAACAACAGCTACCATTCCAACATTTAGATAGCACCATTTGAGGCTTTGTATGGGAGGAAGTGTAGATCTCTGGTGGGTTAGTTTGATTCCTTTGAGGTTACACCTTAGGGTATGGGCTTATTGCGGGATTCTATGGATAGGGTAAAGTTGATCCAGGATAAACTTTTGATAGCCCAGAGTAGGCAGAAGAGTTATGCGGATTGGAGATAGTTTGTAACTTGGAGTTCATGGTTGGTGAGCAGGTCCTGATGAAGTTATCGCCTATAAAGGGTGTGATGAGGTTTGGAAAGAAGGGCAAGTTTAGTTCGAGATTTATTGGCCCTTTTGAGATTCTTTGGTGTGTTGGAGAGGTGGCCTACAAGTTTGATTTAACTCCGATTCTTTTGGTTATGCATTCAATTTTTCATGTTTTGATGTTGAATAAGTACCATTCAAATCATTTGGACTTGATTCAATGGATTTTGACCAGATTTTGACTTTTGAGGAGGAACCTATAGCTATTTTTTACGATGAACGTGTATTTTAGTAGTGGATAATGTAACAACTCTCATAGTAATTTTTAGATTTTGATATATTTTGATTATTTTCCCCCTTTCTGTAGTTGTATTTTGGTATTTGGGGTCTGTGGTAGTGGGTGTTATGGTTCCTGAGGTGTTTGGTTGGGTTATAGGTGAGTTTTTGATTTTGAAAGGTTTTGAAGTTGATAAAGTTGACTTTAGTAAATATTTGGAGATTTAGGCATCGTATGAGAATTCTATCAGTTTCATCTGCTCCAAAATGCCTTTTCTTGTCTAGTAGCATTGTTGATTCGGGTCCCGAGGCGTCCAAATGTATTTAGAGTTGTTAGTTGGAAAGTTGGAAGTTTTTTGCCAAAAGTTGACTTTGGTCAACATTTGTTTATAATGATCCCTATTGGTAAAACTGACGATTTCATTGAGTTTTGAATGTTAATTTTGGTCTAGTAGCATGCTTGGTTTGTGTTCGTGTGGTTTAGGGTGTGTTGCGAGGGTTGATTCCGAGTGTTTTTGGTTCTTAAAGTTTGATATTATCTGCTGGTGTTGATGCGTTGAACTTGTGACCCTTGGTCCACACCGGCACAGTCGTTCATGCGGCAAAGGGGTCACACCTGCAGAGCTAGACTAGCTGGGGATGAGTTGCTCTTGCGTGGCTTCTTCTGCTTCAGCAGACCCGCGGCTGCGACACTTTCATCGCGCCAGCAAGCTCACTCATGTGGAAGTTGTTTTCTCCTATGGAGTCCTACTAGGCTAGAGTGTCTCGCCGTTGTGGAACTTTTCCCGCTCTTGTGAGTCCACCCCTGCATGTATTGGGTACGCTTGTGAGGGCCGGCGTGGAAAGTGACTCCCGCACTTGCAGAAGTCTTATGGCGCCTGCTACGGTGCACATGCGACCCTTATCTCACTGGAGCAAGATCACTGGTATTAAACCAGTGTTCTTTTTCCTTTTCACTCTATTTCTTCTCCACCTCGTTTTTTGGAGCTCTACAACTTAATTTTGGGTGATTTCAAAGGAGTTTTTTTAGATTTCGTCATTGGTTAAGCTTATATATGTTTATATAATTCCCAATGATTATTTCATGATTTTACCTTCAAATCTTGCTTTTCTAACTAGAAATTTTGGGGGGTTTTCGATAAAGTTCAAAATTGATATTTTGATGATTTCAAGCTTGATTTTAACTCCATTTTTAATGAAATTGAGCTTTGGGTAATTTGATTTTCTAATAAAATTTTAGTTTTTCACTTATGGGCTTGGGGTTGACTTTTTGGACCCAGTTTAGAACTTTCGCAATATGAGTATTGTTGAACTCGTGTTTATGTGTAGAACTTGTTTTTAATAGAGTGGTTGCATTCTAAGGCTCTTCGTAAAGGAAAAGCTCAAGTGTGACCTTGTAGAGTTTGCAATTATTCTTCGAGGTAGGTTATGTCTTAACTTTCTTTAGACTTTGCTTGGGTGAGAGCTTATCGTGTAACACATGCTATGGGTTGGGTAAAATTATGGATTTGATTACTAAATGAGTTAAATTATCATTGTGATATCCCAAATTGGAGCTTATACCGTGTGGGTGATAAGAAACTTAGGTTTCTGGATTGAGATTAAAGCTTGTAGCCGGTGTTCATGAACTTATTGTGATTCTTAAATTTTGATCATATCCATGTTATTGACTTGTTGTTGCTTCATATGCATGCATATTCATTCATTCATCTCATAGATCACTGAGTTGTACTGCTGAAAACACTACTTTTGAAAAAAAATGCTTTTACTGATTCAGTCCGATGAAGAATCTCATACTTGAATATGTGGGACTTTATTGATCTCGGTCTGATAGCGAATCACGGATGGGGTATATGGACCCCGCTAATCCCCCATGTGTCCCACCTTTGCAGTAAAATGCTGGAGGAGGTGTATACTGGTAGGCATTAGTCATTGTATTTTATCTTATATCATTGCATTGTATTATCATTTGAATTATTATTTTGACTGAGATATATCATTTTATTATTGATTTTTAAACTGCTGTAATTTTTCTGCATGCAAGGTTATTTTAGTATTCTTTATTCAGTGTAGTAACTGTTTAAGCTCAGTCGGCCTATGATGCCTACTGAGTACAAGTAGATGATACTCACCCCTACTTTTTTGCATCTTTTTTATGCAGATCCTAGCACGAGCGGACAGCACGGGCCTTGATTCGTGCGGACTTCTATGAATTTAAAGCTTCGGTGAGCTCCTGCTTTCAGAGACTTTTCTGTCTTCCTCTATCATTTTGCTTTTGTCTTTTCTTACTTCTTAGACAGTCTGATTTTTGATTTTGGACACATTGTATTAGAGTTGCTCGAGTACTTATGACTTCTACTTCTTGGGATGGATAGTATTTTGTATGGTACTAGTATGAGTTATTTTTGAGACTTCGTATTTATCTGTTGTGTTATTTTTCCTTAATTATTGTGTACTGCATTTGATTAGTTTGGCTTACCTACCACGATTTGAGTGGGGTAGGTGCTATCACAACCCTTAATTTTTGGATCGTGACAAAAATATTTTGATAGAAAATATTTTTCCAGACCTTATGTAGCACAAATTCAAATTAGTCAAATTTCAATAATGACATAAAACATCGAAAGAAAAACAAAAAAGAAAAGGATGGAAAAAAACTTCTATTTATTTATTATCTATGCTACACCAGATGAATTATCGTGATATATAAACTTATTTATTATTTATTACAAAATTAACTTTTATCATATAATTCTCGTATAATTAGACTGCAGAGTATAGACTTAATGTTCTTTACATATTTTAGGGTCCGGGGGGAATGGGGAGAGGGAAGGGGAGAAATACTTACTCTAAATTGAAAATTCTCTTTTGGCCATAGATTTTAAAGTTAAAATTTTAAATTTTTGAAATTGTGATTTTTGATATGTGAAATTATATTTAAATATGTATTTTATTCGAAAAACTAATCAATTCTAGTGGAAATACTTTTCTCTTACTATGAATCACATTTTAAAAATTTATCTTACGAAACTTATTTGATCACTAGATTTAATCATAACTTCAAATATTTAAAGATATGATCAAATTTCTTACCAAATAAATTTTAAAAGATAATTTTTTAAATTTGATTCATAATCTAGTCACGGACTAAATGTGTGTGGGTTCACATGTTTGAAGTGTTAATTAAAAAAGGAAAATGCACACACCATAAATGTGAAGTGGTTCACATGTTTGTTTCAGTCCCATATTACAAATGTGTCAAAGTGATCCTTTTTTCCTCATTAATAATCCTCTTACAAAATTCTCCTCAAACAAATCAAAAAAACATACTTATAAAAAAGAAATTAGAGCTTGGAGTAAAGTTGTAAACTTTAGCATCTGGGTATCTGTTATTATTTGTTAGATATGAATATGTTGAGTAATGAGGATAAGATTATGGGGGCAGTTGTATTAGGAACAAAAGCTTTTGATTACTTGATATCCAGCTTAGTTTCTGCTGAATGTTCTTTAATGGCAATGGAAAGTGTTGAGAATTTGCAAAATAAACTGTCAGATCTTGTGGAACGTCCGAATGAAAGTAATTTTAGTTGGAACTATGCCAACTTTTGGCAAATTTTGCGGTCTAAGTCAGGGGAATTGGTTTTAGAATGGGGAGATGGTTGTTGTAGGGAACCTAGTGAAGGAGAGGAATATGAAGTTACTAGGATTCTTAATCTATGCCTCGAGGATGAGGCCCAACAAAGGATGATGAAAAGGGTCCTTCAGAAGTTCACATGTTGTTTGGTGGAACAGATGAACATAAATATACTTGTGCATTGGATAGGGTCACTGATACAGAAATGTTCTTTCTTACTTCTATATACTTTTCGTTCCCTCGAGGGCAAGGTAGTCCAGGGAAGTGTTTTGGTACTAGTAAGCATGTGTGGTTATCGGATGTTATGAAGTCGTCTATAGATTATTGTTCTAGATCTTTTCTGATGAAGTCTGTTGGTATGCAAACAATTGTTTTGATCCCAACTGATGTTGGGGTTGTGGAATTAGGATCTATACAAACTATACCAGAAAGTTTGGAGCTTGTACAATATATAAAGTCTTGTTTCTCGTCATTTTTGTCTCTTGTTAGGGATAAGAAAGCGACATCTGTAGTAGTTGAATCAGTAACTGAGAAAAAGGATGGAAATTGTTGAATTAAGATCCAAGATGATGATCTTGGATGAAGCAATGTAGTAAAGAGATGAGAGAAAGAAGAGGAAGAAGAGGAAGAAGAAGAAGAAGAAAGTAGAGTTAATGTGTGT
Source organism: Jaltomata sinuosa (assembly GCA_003996215.1). Lineage (NCBI taxonomy): Eukaryota > Viridiplantae > Streptophyta > Magnoliopsida > Solanales > Solanaceae > Jaltomata > Jaltomata sinuosa. The sequence continues at coordinate 614,591 of QJPP01000059.1, forward strand.
GTATTATTCTTCAACTTGATGATCTCAATGTACAAGTGATACATATATATAGAAGAGTAGAGGGTGATTAGATGAGCTAGTTAGTTACCTAGGGATGTGAGCTAACAATCTAACAGCTTTCTGGAACACAGTGAATAACTAACTTAACTAACTTTTAACTAACTAACTAACTAACTGTATACTTAAACTGTATACTAGTGTATACACAGAGTATATCTAAGTTATTTCCTCAACACTCCCCCTCAAACTTGGCACTGTGAAGATGTTGAGCAGTCCAAGTTTGGATACTAAGTACTCATGTTGAACCTTATTTAGACTCTTGGTTAGAGCATCAGCAGGTTGATCATGAGTAGATACATATTCAGTTTTGATTAACCCTTGTTGAATCTTTTCCCTTATAAAGTGACAATCTATTTCTATGTGTTTAGTTCTTTCATGGTAGACAGGGTTAGCAGCCATTTGAATAGCTGCTTTACTGTCACTAAAGACTGTAACAGGTAGTTCTAGTTGCACACCAAGATCCTTGATCAGACCAACCAGCCAAGTCAGTTCTGCTACTGTAGAAGCAAGACTTCTATACTCTGACTCTGATGAGCTTCTAGACACAGTAGATTGTTTCTTTGACTTCCAAGAAATAAGAGAGTCTCCAAATTTGATAGTGAACCCTGTAATGGACTTTCTTGAGAAGGTACATGCAGCCCAATCTGCATCACAATAGGCTGTGAGTTTGTCCTTTTTGTTGCTGGATAAGAGTACTCCTTGTCCTGGCTTTCCTTTCACATACTTGACAATTCTGATAGCTCCATTCATATGAGACTATTTTGGTCTTTGTAGGAACTGACTGAGAGTTTGCACACTGTAAGCTATGTCTAGCCTGGTCACTGTTAGATATAATAATTTTCCTATGAGTCTGTGATAGGCACCTTGATCAGCTAATACTTCTTCATTGGAATCTGTAGCTTCTTTGAAATGTTGATCATACTCATTAGTGGTCAGCTTTGTAGTGGTGTCTATAGGTGTAGGAACTGGTTTTGCTGCACTTAGTCCAGTTTCTGATATAAGCTCAAGTGCATATTTCCTCTGATGCATAGCAATACCTTGTTGAGACCTTGTTAACTCAATACCAAGGAAGTACTTTAGCTCACCTAGATCCTTAATCTTGAAGGCTTTGTGTAGATTAGCCTTTGTCTCTAGAATCTGATCAAGATTGTTTCCAGTGACTAGTATATCATCAACATAGACTAACACTATGATCACCTCATCATCTGTTCCTTTTAGATATAATGAGTGATCATACTGACTCTGCCTGAAACCACACTCAATAAGAGCATTGGAGAGTTTTGCATTCCATTATCTTGGAGCTTGTTTCAGTCCATACAAGGATTTAGAGAGTCTGCACACTTGTTTCTCCCCCTGACTCTTAAATCCTTGTGGAAGTTCTATGTAAATCTCATCCTCCAAATCACCTTGTAAGAAAGCATTAAACACATTCATTTGATGAATGTGCCACTGTCTTGATGCTGCAAGTGCTAAAACAGTTCTTAAAGTAACCATCTTTACAACATGACTAAATGTCTCTTGATAGTCAATCCCTTCCTTTTGACTATAGCCTTTGGCCACTAGTCTTGCTTTGAACCTTTCTACTTCACCTAAAGCCTTGTACTCATTTGTAACCAATAGGTCTTTTTCCTTGAGGTAGAGTAACCACTTCCCAAGTGTTGTTTCTCTCAAGTGCTGAGGTTTCTGTTTGCATAGCTTCTACCCACCTAGGATCCTGAGTAGCTTCTGTATAAGTAGTAGGTTCAACAATGTCAGAAAATGCTGATAAGTAGCATTGATATTTAGAAGACAAGTTGTTATAGCCAATATATTTAGATAATGCATAAGGGACAATGTCATTGATACTGAGTGACACAAAGTCCTTCATCCAACTAGGAGGATGTGAGCCTCTAGTGGACTGTCCCTTGGTAGTTGTGATACTAGAGCTCATTGTTGGAGGTGTTGCATTAGTTATGGAAGGTGTTGTATGAGATGTGCTGATAGAGTCAGTAGCAACATGAAGTCCTGACTGGTTTTGAGAGGAACTGGATGAAGGAACTGGATCAACAGTCTTTAGTGTAGGAGCTTCATCCTCTAAGTAACTATGTTCATGAGCAGGAAACAAAGCCATTGGTTGTTGCTGCTCAGCTGTTTTGAAAGGGAAAATGTCTTCTCTGAACATGACATCCCTATGAACAAAGAAATATTTGTTAGTGAGGTCAAACAACACATAACCTTTTTTAGTTTCTGAGTAGCCCATATGCACAGCTTGTTTAGACTTAGACATAAGTTTATCAGACTCATGAATTATCTTAGCATGACACAAACATCCTAGAACTCTTAGGTGCTGTAAGGAGGGCTTGTTGTTATAAAGTTTTTCATATGGAGATACATTATTCAAGACAGTTGATGGAAGTCTGTTTATCAAGTAAGTGGCAGCCTTAACACAATAACCCCAGAACTTGAGAGGAATATTAGCTTGAGGTCTCACAGCTCTAGTTATTTCTAATAGGTGTCTGTGCTTTCTCTCAGCAATTCCATTTTGTTGAGGTGTGTAGGAACAAGAAGTTTGATGAATCATGTCTAGCCTTTTAAATAATTCAGTACACATGTTGTTTGTAAACTCAGTCCCATTATCAGTTCTTACAACTTTAACACAAGTATTGAATTGAGTCTGCACATAAGATAGAAAATGTTGAATAACAATGATAACATCAGACTTCAACTTGAGTAAAACTATCCATGTCATTCTTGAGAAGTCATCTACAACAGTTAGAAAATATTTTTGACCATCACAGGTAGGAACTCTATATGGCCCCCATAGATCAAAAGCATGACTACTAACTGAAGTAGTTCTAACAGGAAAAAGAAGTCTGGCTTGTCTAGCACAAGGACAGACTGTACATTTATTCATAGTGTCTACTACAAGATCTTGTTGTTTAGGGAATAGATGACACAAGACTTTGGTAGGAACATGACCAAGCCTCTTATGCCACAACTCTATACCATCTTTATTAGTAGCTACAATGGTAAGACTATGAGATGTAAGACCACATCCTTCTTTTCTATGTCCAGGTAACCTTTGACTTAGTAGGAAGTATAAACCAGCTCTTTCTTTACCAATCTCCTTCACCCTCCCATTGTAGAGATCCTGAAAAATACAGAAGTCAGGCCAAAAAGTTGTTGAATATTTAAGTTGCCTAGTTGCTTTTGAAACAGACAACAAATTATATTTGAATTGTGGGAGATGAAGAACATTGAGTATAGTGTTGTGTGCAGAAATAGTGCTTGAACCAGTGTGAGTGACTCTAGACACATCTCCATTGGGTAGTGTGACCTTTCTTGGATTCACAGCCTCAGATATGGACTCTTTGTTAAGCAGTTCAATGTCTGAGGTCATGTGATTTGTAGCACCTGTGTCAATGATCCATACAGGTGAACTACTAGTAGTTGTCAAAGTACCCTCATTACCTGACAGGTTTACTGAATTAGCTGAGGGTAAGATTTGGTTTTGTTCCAGCATCTTGCAAATCTGATCATATTAGTCAGGGGTGAATCTAGGAGGCATAGCAATAGGTCCTGCATTCTGTGCATTATGTACCAGCTGTTCTAACTGTTGTTCTTGTTGATAGTTGTTCAAGTGTGTGTTGTACTGTGACACTTCTTGGCCTGCAGTGACTTGACCTGGTGGTGGATACTGCTGATTCCAATCCTCAGCCACTACAATGTGAGCACTTGGTCCAGCTCCAGATCTCTTGTTCTTATGTTTGTTGTCATAGTTAGTTCTGCTATGACCAACTCCCTTTGGTTCATGTCTGGGGTGCCCTGGGGAATAGCCTACCAGCTTATAGCAGTCCACCATATAGTGACCCTTCAACTTGCAGTGATCACACATAGCATTAGGATTGTAGTTAGAAACATAACTCTTTTTCCCTTTCTGATAGTTGTCATTCTGATAGCCAACCTTAGAGTACATGGCCACACCATCTGCTATGCCTGGTATGGTTCCGAGTAAACCTGTAGCACTCACAAATTGAGCTACACTTTTATGATTTTCATTACTAATAACCATAGAATAGGCTATATTCACACTTGGTAAGGGAACCATTAACAAGATTTGATCGACTTCTTGCTTAAGAGTAGGTATCATTTAACCCCATAAGAAACTGATATAACTTTTGCCTTTGCAAATAAACCAAGAAATCTTTGGATCTTTCACAGTTGCAAGATGGAGAAGGAACCATGGACTCAAATTCATCCCATAAATTCTTTAGTCGACTATAGTATACTGACACAGACTGAACACCTTGTGCCATAGTAGCTATTTCCTGTTGAAGGTTAAAGGCTCTAGAGCCATCAACCTTTTTGAACCTTTCTTTCAAATCTTGCCATACACCCTGTGCACTTGAAGCAAACACCACTCCACCAAGAAGACTACTAGACACTGAATTCATGAGCCAAGATAACACTATTGCATTCACCCTTTCCCACTGGTTCCATAGTTCAGGTGGGAAGCTATCTGTCTTCCAAGTACCATCAACTAATCAAACTTATTTCTTCCTAGAAGAGCAATTCTAACAGACTTACTCCATACAGTGTAATTCTCACTCCCTTTCAACTGAAAAGAGATGATAGTAATACCTGACACATCAGAATTGGCTAAGAACAGTGGATGATTATAGTCCAACTGCAGAGGTTGAAACAGAGGAGTTGTGCTTGTGCCAGCTGTATTTTCAGCAGACAAAGGAATAGATAGTGTCAGTTGCCCATTTCCACCTAGCGTCGCCATTGAATCTCTGTAGATCAAGAACTTCTAAGGATTTCAAGACCTTGGCAAAATCAGAATTATCTAAGGAAGAAAACCTCAATCGAACTTTCAATTTTTTATACAGAATCGATTCTACTGCTGAGTTAATTCAGTAATAGCTCTGATACCATGTTGAATTAAGATCCAAGATGATGATCTTGGATGAACCAATGCAGTAAAGAGATGATATAAAGAAGAGGAAGAAGAAGAAGAAGAAAGTAGAGTTAATGTGTGTGTATTATTCTTCAACTTGATGATCTCAATGTACAAGTGATACATATATATAGAAGAGTAGAGGGTGATTAGATGAGCTAGTTAGTTACCTAGGGATGTGAGCTAACAATCTAACAACTTTCTGGAACACAGTGAATAACTAACTTAACTAACTTTTAACTAACTAACTAATTGTATACTTAAACTGTATACTAGTGTATACACAGAGTATATCTAAGTTATTTCCTCAACAGAAATACTTCCACATTTTCCTGCTCTTTTCATAGGAAAAAACTTGATGTTAGGAAAGCAGTGAATATACCACTAGAAACACATAGAAATGGAAATAGGGCCCTCTTCATGAGTGCACAAAATGGTGTACGCCCCGTTTCATGGGCTTCATTTGGTAATGTGAAGCCAGGGAATCTGGTGGAGCTCTATAGACCTTAAGTCCCAGGAAATAACTTATGAGAGTTTGTTAATGGTGGAAGGGAAGAGGTCCAGTTAAATAACCTTCAGCATCAAAAGCCTAGCAGAGTGAAAATAGATTTCACTAACTCAAGACCCATTGTTTCTCCGGTGCAAGTGCACATTGTTGAATCCGAGCATCCAAATGCTGAAGTTTCATGTAAGGAAAACCATGCAGGACCAACTGATGAAAGAAGGCCTCGAAAGCGTGAAGGAAGGGAAGTGCCTCACAGTCATGCTGAGGAGGAGAGGCAGCGGAGGGAAAAGTTGAACCAAGGGTTCTATGCATTACGAGTTGTTGTTCCAAAATGGACAAAGCTTCCCTCTTAAGAGATGCCACTGCTCACATCATTGAGTTGCAAAAGCAGATTAGAGGCATGGAATATGAGAATGGAAAGACTAGGCTCACTAATATTATAGAAAAAATTTAATCGTGAAATCAGTGATATATTGTTCTGCATTACATATTGAAATAAGAAGTATCTTTTAATTTTTTTTATCAATATTAAAAATGGAATAAAAATGATATGCATTATCAAGTTTTGTTAAACAGTTGCAGATTTGCAGTTACACTGCAAAATACATAATATATTATCACGACCCAAAATTATAGGGGTTGTGATGGCACCTACCTCAACTCTATCATGATAGGTAAGCCTGATCTTAGCAAATGCAAACAACTCAAAATAAGGATTCAACAATGAAATTTCACGAAAAATGGAGTTAAAATCAACCTTAAAATCATCAATTTATCATTCTCTAACTTTACCAGAAAAATCCCAAATTTTCAAGTTGAAAAAATCAATATTTGAAGATGAAATCATGAAATAATCATTGGCGAATATGTAAAAATAGTATAACATCTTACTCATAGGTTAAGGAACTTGAATATGAAGTTTGGTTGAAAATGAAGTAAGATTTGACCCTCAATTTCAAACCCTTAATCTTGAATTAGCCCAAAATCAAAGGTAAAATAGCGGGAAAAATATAAATCTAAAGTTTGGAAACTTACCCTTTCCAAGACGAAGAAAATGCACAAAAAATCACCAAAAATAGAGCTCTAGAGGTCCAACAATGGAGGAAAGAAGTGACAAATCGAGAAAGCAAAAAATCTGATATAACTATTGTAACTCACTTAGCTTTATCGCGCTCTAGGAGGCCAAGCCCCTACAGCACAATCGCGCATCTGTAGTGCTATCGCACTGAAAGGGCACCATCGCACTAAAAGGCGTCCAAAACCTACCAAATTTTTTCCTTCAGCGCAATTGCGCTCGCACAAGACACCAGAAAACTCATCTGAAATCCTATAGACACAAACCAAATATGCTATAGACTAAAATCGATATTCCAAACTAAATAGAACCATCAGATTTACCAACGGAGGTTGCTAACAATGAATGTTGACTACAATTAATACTAGCACATAACTTTTAACTTACAACTAACTATTCAAAATTCATTTGAATGCCTCGAGACCCAAACCAAAGGTGCTACTAACCCAAAAATAATATTCCGGAGCTAATGGAACTGATAGAAAATCTCATACGTCTAAATCTCCAAATGTTGACCAAAGTCAACCATTTTCAAAATGAAAAACTCTCATAGAACCTAATTAAATGCCTTGAAAACTGTATCACCCACTCTCACAGATCACTAATACCATAATATAATTACAGGAATGGGTAAAATGGTCAAAATGCATCAAAAGTCAAAAATTACTATCAGAATTATTACATCATCTACCATTAAAATACACGTTCATCCTCGAATATAGGGATAGGAAAGGTACTTGAACTATCAAAAAGCTGGGATATCTACTCCGCATGTCTGAATTTTTCTCCCAAGTGGCCTCATCAACTGGTCGATGCTTTCATTAGACTTTCATTGGACTTTCATTGAATCTATATCCTTAGATTTCAACTTCCTAGTCTGCCTATCCAAAAAGGCTATAAGCTCCTCCTCAAATGTTAGATTTTGAACCAAATCCACCGAGTCACACTGAATCACATAAGAACTATCAGAATGGTACTTCTTCAATATCGAGACATGGAAAACTAAATGCACAGCTGAAATACTCGGAGGTAAAGCCAACTTAAGGCCACTTCCCTAATACGTCAGAGAATCTCGAAAAGGACTAATAAACCTCGAACTAAGATTGTCTTTCTTCCCAAATTTCATCACTTCATGGGTGATACTTTCAACAGAACTCGCTCACCAACCATGAACTCCAAGTTATGAACTCTTCGATCTGCATAACTATTTTGTCTACTCTGGACGATCAAGATTCGATCCTATATCAGCTTTACTCTATCTATCGAATCTCGCAACAAATTCGTACCCCATGACTTAACCTCGAAGGAATCAAACCAACCTACTGGAGATCTACACTTCCTCCCATATAAAGCCTCAAATGGAATCATCTGAATACTGGAATAAAAACTACTATTATAGGCAAAACTCATCAAAGGAAAGAACTAGTCCTACTGACCACCAAAATCAATCACACAAGCACGAAGCATATCCTCCAAAACCTTAATAGTCCACTTCGACTGACCATCCGTCTGTGAATGAAAATTTATACTCATCTCCAGTTGAGTACCCAACTCTCGCTGCATAGAACTCCAAAAGTGTGAAGTGAACTGAGTACCTCTGTTGGAAATGGTGGAAATGCTCACACCATATAATCAAACTATCTCTCAAATATAGATCTTTGCCAACTTCTCCACATTATAGTTCACTTTTACTAGAATGAAATGAGTTGATTTGGTCAATCTATACACAATCACCCAAATAGAGTCAAACTTCCCTAAAGTTTGAGGTAAACCAACCATGAAGTCCATAGTAATACATTTCCACTTCTACTCAGGTATAGGCATCCTCTCAGTCATACCACCCGGTCTCTGGTGCTCGTACTTCACTTGTTGACAATTCAAACACTTGGCCACAAGCTATAAATGTCTCTTTTTATCCTACAACACCAATAATGTTGCTTTAGGTCATGATACATATTGGTTGCCCCCAAATGAATAGAATACCTTGAACTATGAGCCTCCTCCATGATCAATCTAGTTAAATCACTAGCTCTGGGAACACAATTCCGTCCTTGATCCTCAAAACACATTTTGGATCAAGAATCATTTCCTTAGCTTCACTACTCAACACTTTATCCTGAATGATACACAACTTCTCATCCTCAAATTACTTATCCTTAATCTGCTCCCACAACAAGAATCGTGCCTCAACACAAGCAAGAACTCTACCGGGCTTAGAAATATCAAGTCTCATGAAGCTATTGAAAAAACGTTGAACATCCATAGCTAAAGGTTGCTCCTCAGCTACCAACATAGCAAGACTATCCATACTCATCACCTTTCTACTCAAGGAATCCATCACTACATTGTCCTTGCTCGGATCGTAAAGAATATCCATGTCATAGTCCTTCAATAAGTCTAACCACCTACATTGTCCCAAATTCAAATTCTTCTAGCTGAAAATATACTTAACGCTATGATGATCGGTGAACACCTCACAAAAAACTCCATACAAGTAATGTTATCATAACTTCAAGACAAACACTACCGCTGCCAACTCCAAGTTATGAAAGGGGTAGTTCTTCTCATGGATCTTCAACTGCCTCAAAGCATAAGATATCATCTTTCCCTTCTGCATCAAAATACCACCAAGGACAACTCCTGGAGCATCACAATACATGGTAAAACCTTCACCTTCAACAGGTAAGGTCAAGATAGGTGTTGAAGTCAATAAAGTCTTGAGCTTTTGAAAGCTCTCCTCTCACTTATTAGACCACTGAAAAGAAATATTCTTCTGAGTCAACTTAGTCAAGGGAGTTGTAATAGAAGAAAACCCCTGCATGAACCGTCTATAATAGCTAGTCAACCCAACAAAACTCTGAATCTCTGTTGGTGAAGTAAGTCTGGACTAATCTCAAACCGCCTTAACCTTGGCCAGATCAACCATAATACCATTCTTTGACACAACATGCCCCAAGACTGACACAAAACTAAGCCAAAACTCACAATTCGAGAACTTAGCATTCAATTTTTCATCTCTTAACCTCTGGAGCACGATCCTCAAATGCTTTACATGATCTGCCTCACTCTTGGAATACACCAAGATATCATCAATGAATACAATCACGAAGGAATTGAGATAAGGATGAAACACCTTATTCATCAACTTTATAAATACCACTGGGATGTTGGTCAACCTAAAAGATATCACCAGGAACTCATAATAACCATATCGGGTCCTGAAATCCATCTTAGGGATATAAGCCCAAACCTTCAACTAATGGTACCTCGACCTCAAGTTAATCTTTGAAAACACCAAAGCACTTTAAAGTTGATAAAACAAATCATCCATGCGCGGAAGAGTATACTTGTTCTTGATGGTCACCTTATTCAACTGTCGATAATCGATACACATGCGCGTAGACCCATCCTTCTCCTTCCCAAAAAAAACCCAGAGTACCCCATGGTGAAACATTGGGTCTAATAAATCCCTTACTCAACAAATCCTGCAACTGATCCTTCAATTCCTTCAACTCTACCAGATCAATCATATAAGTAGGAATAGAGATAGGCTTGGTCCCGGCTCTAATTCAATACAAAAATCAATGTCTCTATCAGGTGGAACACTTGGTATGTCAGTAGGAAACACATCCATAAATGCCCTAACCACCCTCACTGATTCCAAAAGAGGTATTTCAATACTAGTATCATGCACATCACCAAATAAGAAAGACACGCCTTCTCAACCATCCGTTAAGCCTGGAGAAAGGAAATAACCTTCTTAGCATGCAAACCCTAAGTACCGTTCCACTCCAACCTCTGTACACCAAGCATGACCAAAGTAACTATCTTGGCACTACAATCAACAATAGCATGATACAGAGAAAGCCAATCCATACCCAAAATCACATTGAAATCTACCATATCAAGAATAATTAAATCTGCCCAAATATTGTATCCCAAAAGAGTCACAATGCAATATCGTTACACCTAATCCACCACTAAAAAATCACCTACAAGAGTAGCCATACGTATAGGTACATAAAGAGACTTACACAATATATCAAGACCCGATGAAAAATATGCAGACACACTAGAGAAAGTAGAACCAAGATGAAATAATACTAAAGTGGGACTATGGAAAATGGGGATGATACGTGTAATAACTACACCGAAGGCCTCTGCCTTGGGCCTTCTCGGGAATGCATAACACTAACCATGTCTACCCTTGGATTGAGCAACTCCACAACCACCTTCACGAGCTGCCTGGGCTCCACTTTTAGCACCCTGAGAACCACCTCTACCACTTTGCATACCTCTTCTAGCCGGTGGTGTTGGTGCTAGATAGGTCTACATTTGAGAACTCTACTGCTCCCTGCTCAGCCTGTGCCTACAACATCATCTAGAAATGTGTCCCAACTTTCCACAATCAAACATCCACCACCTAAAGCAAACTGGTGGGAAGTTCCAAATGAACTATAACGCTCATCGTGACCTGAAAACCCAGAATGAGAACTCTAGACATTTAAACTAAACTATGGCTACCCTAACCACTGTACCCCGAATAATCACCATCCGAGATTTGTAATGCCGCCCTGAACTAGCCTACTATGCTGATAATGATGACCTCTACCTGAGAAACCTTTGCCCTGAGATGATGAATCACTAAAATTGTCGTGACTACAAGCACTCTTGCCATTACCTCTATAGGCATCACGGCGTATGCCCTCAACACTCCTAGCATGATCCACTATCTGCTGAAAAGTACCCCCAGTAGTTACTAATTGTGGTGTAGCCAAATAAAGTAGAGTAGTCAATCCTTTCACAAACTTCCTAATTTGCTCCTCCTTTAATAGAATATGCATCAAGGCATGCCTAGACAGCGCATGAAACCTAATCTCGTACTCGGTAATAATTCATAAAACTCATGCAACTATTGCTATACAACTCCTTGTTGATGTCCTTTATTCAACCAAAATATATAGAATAAATAGGTCACAACAATTTGCGTCAGTAGTTTGCCCCATTATGCTCCCCAAACTAATGATAGGTATGTACCTAATTGTTTCTCTTAGATAATATCTCCTTAAATGTATTTGTTCTTGCCTAAATCAAGTTATGAATAGTAAACAACTGTGTACAAGAAGAACAAATGACAATATGCTTAGATGACACAACCATTACATATTCAACCAAACAGTATATCTACCGAACCAAATCATACTTTCTATTAGAAGCAAAAACACAATTTAAGTTTAACTAATATTCAAGCCGCAAATACTTTACATAGATTATCACACACAAAGCACTTTTAGTGACACTTATTTAGTGGCAATAATTTAATTGCCACTAAGTATTTCCTAAACCTAAGAATTACCGGCAATAACTCAATTGCCATGAATAAATTTACTCTTTTAAAAGCAATAAACAAAAACCTACACAAAAAATTCAATATGGCAATTATGGTCAAGGTACTGCAGCCACTTCTCAATGCGGACTAAACCAACAGGATCAGAGCCTTGTTCTACAACATTCTTGGTTGAAACAAGCAGATAGAGGTGGATTCAAAATTTAAAGTTTACATGTACCCGTAACAGATACTGTGGATCCGCCCCTGCAAGCAAGGGCTAATTTTCAATATCAATGAGGTTGTAGTCCAAGTCAAGGATCCTAGTACTACCAGATAAAATGTTATTTCATTCATGTCTTTTTCTGCAAGTTGAAGCCATTTCGAGATTTTGTTGTAACCCAATTTTTTTTTTTAATTATAAGAATAATACTTGAACCAATTTACACGTATTAAATTGACACGGCCAGAAATGAGAGATCTTTATTTTCACACAATTGTGCTATAATAATTGCCACTAAAATAGGCCTTTTATCCGCAATTATTGCAATTTTACCGGTAATAATAAAAGTCGCAAAATATAATAGCTTTAATGGCAATAATAATTGCCACTAAATAAATGCCGCTAAAAGTAATTACTTTTAGCGGCAATAATATGGGTATTTACCGGCACTGTATATAAATGCCACTAAAGGCTTTAGTGACACTGGAAGCAATGGCATTAGTTCAAATGCCACCAAATATTTTTGCGGCAATACATATTGCCGCTAAAAGGAAAATCTATTGCCACTAAATGTCTCTTTTGTGCTATGATCACTTTAAGTTATTAGTTCTTAGAACTGATCCAAGATAATATATTTTTTAACCAATAACAAAAACATCGCCTCAATTCTAATGAAAATGTACTTCATGCAGGAAAGATTTCCTTCATAGAAAAGGTATTTAAATTGTTAATAGTGAATGTCTAGGTAATATAATCACACTACTGCAACAATGAAACTCAGTCTATCTAGCCAATTAGTTAAAGCAATTGTTCAGAGGTTGAAACACAAATGCAGCAAAACATTCCACAATCATTAACAACTATTGATATGATAATTCAAAATATAGATTATTCTTCATCCTCATCACTCTACAATTCCCTAAGCTAGCTCATTCTGTGAAAAAAAAAATGGGCTTAACTCAATCTCAAAAGCTAGCTCAAGAGGTGAGGTTGTCCAAGCCATATTAAAGATATCACTCATCCTTTAAAGAGACGATGTGAGACTCTTTGCACCCCCCTCCCCCCTCATGCCGAGGGCAATTTACTATGGGGACCCACATCAAAATGAGAATTAATCAGATGGGTCCTGCTCTAATAGTATGTAAAAATAATGGACCTTGAGCCTAACGCAACTTCAAAAATTAGCTCAAGAGTTTAGATTATCCAAACCATATTAAAGAGACCACCCATCCTTTAAAGAGACAATCTGGGACTCTTCACACATTGAATTGATCCTAGCTATTTCAACTGTACCAGGAGATTTTAAATTCAAACAACTCTCAAAAATAAGAAATTAAATAACACCACCTTCAACTAAAAATATCGCATTTCGTGATTTTATTTTTAAATCAATTTAATTATACTAAAGTGAAATAAAAAAAAGTTAAGAGTTTTAAGAAATGTGTTAATATTATGAATCCCAGAAGAGAAAATTTTCACTGTCTATCGTAACAAAATATATGCACAAACATATTTGATCATCAAAATAATAAACTGTAACAGTAATACTTCAAAGAAACATGTCAAGTAATCTGCTATAATGTAACAGCTAAAATGATGCTTCACAAGTAATATGACTAAATTAAATATTGCTTATTAAGCAACATTATAGCGGATCATAATATGACCACAATTTTTTTTAGCAAAAAAAAAAAAAGACACAAAATAATGTCTCTAAAACAGAAGTGTAAATGTTTCTAAAGAAGTGTTTCGCATAACTAACAAAAGACACTAATACATAATCCTTATATTTTACTAGACTCCTGTTCTTGTGCACAATAAATATATAATTTTTCATGATTTTCTTTTAATTAAAATGCTTTTGGCCTCTCTTTGATATAGAAAGGGCCAATCAATAGATACAACATGTACACCTTCTTAAGCAAATAAAAAAAATACAACTAAATAATGAAAAAAGACACAATTATGTAGTGACTTAAGGGAACAATTCCTTCTGTAAAATCCATTAATTTATTTCTCGAAAAATAGGAAGAGTCATCATTTTCTTTGAAAGTCCATATTCGAACTCTGCCTTAGAACCCTAAAAGTAGTCATAATTTATATCCTCTAATTTCACAATGAATAAGCTAGAGAAATCTTAAAATAATGGAAAAAATATTGTTCCTTTGTGCTTTTTAATTATGTTTAATTGGGTATCAGATATAGGTTTGAAGTTTGAAAGCGCGGAATATAAATGACGCAAAAAAAAAAAAAAGTTGACCAAAATAATAGCAAAATCAAAGTTTATGTAAACTGCCTATAACGCACTAATTCATTGCTATATGACTTTCATTAACGGACTACGCCTTAACGGTTATTAAGGTCAATGAAGTCATATAGCATACTAATTTAGAGTCCATTTTGATTGACTTATTTTAAGTGCTTTAAGCACTTTTATAATGTTTGGATAAAATAAGAGTGCTTTTAAGCACTTCATTTTAAGTCAAAATAATAAAAATAAGTCAAAAACTACATGTTAACATTTTTAACTTATGATTTTTGACTTATAAGTCATAAGTCAATCCGAATAGGCTCTTTGTGCGCTATAGAACTCGTAAAAAGTCCCCCACCGTCTTCCTCCCCACTGGTCCTCATGCTCTCAATTTTTTAAGAGAAAAATGTGGTTGCCATTGAAACTCCACCCCCAACTCGTTAAAAATAACATTTTCCGTTAAGTTTTTAAAAAAAGAGATTAAGATTCTAGGTATGTTCGAGTCAAAGAATAAGATTCTAGACACGAATATGTTGAAATTGAGTACACAACAATATCAGAAACTTGCTTGAATATATTGACGATAAGTCTCTCCAAATAAATAGAGATTACAAATTAAATTGATTCCTAAAACTTAGCAATAAACTAACCTACATCTAATATAACTCCTAAGCTTACGGGATTCTCCTAAAAAATAACAACGAATAAATCTTCCTAAAAAATAGGTCCAACAAGACCAATTCTTTTATTCTGCTAAAGGAAAATAAAATACTCAACAGTCTTCCTTAGACCAGATATTATGGTTTAAAATCATTCTTAGAGTAGACACCAAGTAATCCGTGCAGCTTCACAAATGGACCCAACTTAAGAGGTTTAGTTAATTAATCTGCAACCTGATCTTCACTTCTGCAAAATACCAGCTCTATGGCTTTATTGTTGACAAGATCTCGAAGAAAATGATATCTAACATCGATGTGCTTACTTCTCCCATGTAAAATTGGATGCTTGGAGAGCTTCAATAAATCCTTGTAGGTTCTTGTTGAAGCTGATGTAGCATTTCAAAAAGTATTCTTTTCAACCAAATAGCTTAACACGCACCTGATGCTGCAGCAATGTACTCTGATTCAGTTGTTGACAGAGTAACAATTTATTGTTTCTTTGATGACCACAATACAAACCCAGAACTTAACATGAAAGTATAACCAGAAGTACTTTTTCTGCCTTCTAAATCACCTGCATAATCACTATCTGTCACTTTTTGAGCCTACCCTCTGGACGTAACACGGGACCTGAGACCACAAGTGATCCTAAGCTAACCTTTGGCATTAGCATGACTTTAAACATGAACATAAACTTATAGAGCGAAAGATTAACTGAAGTATTGAGCAACTTAATATGTTGTATAAATATAAGTTTAAGAATAACAATCTGAATTAAGTTGAATATCTGACTCGATGTCTGAAAGCCTCTACTACTGATGAGTTGCTGTAACAAACTCCCAGCTAACTCTAAATACTGATGACTGAATGAAAGAACTAAAATACTAAAGTGAAGTTAAACTCCAAGTCCTCGAATGAGGAGGACTCAGCAAGCTGGCTGGATGTGTTGTTGATCTACTCGCCACGAGTCTGAGAGTGGGCTACAGAATCTACATCATAATAGGATACAACACAAAAAGGTATGAGGTTAGTACTATGAAATATACTGAGTATGTGAGATATGCATATGTCATGATAAAATATGCTTAAAACATACTTAAAGATGAAATTATATGATCGTAGTAAATTTTGTAATGTAATGACTCAATGCAATATCATAAGCTGAAAACATATTTATATTCGTAAAGCATAAGTAGTAAGTCTGAAATCTGAAGTAAAGAGTCAAATACATTTATATAGTTAAAACTGTTTCTGTGGAAGATTCTCGTAACTGACATAGACCATGTGAGCTACATGAAATTCAGTGTGCTACCCTACACTGAAAAAGGTTATTCTAACCGGCCAAAGTTAGAACCATATGCATAAGGATCCTAAAGTGAGCCACAGAGGGCAACCTACGGTGGTAATAAGGTATGCTGAACTCAGTCTAACTCGGTGCTAAATACTACTCCCAAAATAAACTATAGCTCATAAAAATATACCGTGGCATATCTGGATGCCAAAAACTGTTCATAATTCATGAACATATCTTATGTCAAATATGTTCGTAAAGCATATGAACATATCTAATGTCATGCTATTTATAATTTCATAAGTCTTAAAAACATAGCATAGTCATAGTTCAAAACATACTCTTTTCTAAAATGTATAGCTCGAAGAACCAGGCATACAAATTTTATAAATAACTGAGGTCATGTTATCTAAACATGCTAATTTACCTTGAAAACATGCAATAGGGAAGAATCATGCTAAAAATCATTCTCAATGTATGGGCTTTTAGAAATACTTGAAGAATCTCATATAAAATCATGGGTGAGAGACTAAGAAGCATATTACAAGGCACATAAATCAGTTTCACAGAAAAATCATAATTTGGGTAAGAACCCTAATTCTTCAATTTCATAAATCAAGGTAAAATTATAGGTTTTAGGCATAAGGGTGGAAGGAATCCCTTATTGAATACCCATATACCTGAACTTGAAGCTTTTGTAACTAGAACTCTAAGATGAAGACTTGGAGAGAAAGCCCCAGGTCTTGAAACTTGAGAGAAGGATCTCTTTCTTTCTTCTTGAGGTTAGATTGAAGGAATAAGGAGAAATCTAACTAAGTATGAATAAAACCCCTCTAAATAAGCCTAAAATGACTTATTATAGGAGTTAAAAGAGTAGAAAATTACAAAAATACCCCAAGAAAAAGAGTCTGAAAAACTGCTGAAAATTTTGTCACAGGCTTCCACGGACATGAACCACAGCCCGTAGATAAACCACGATCCGTGGAATGGGGGTCATGATTTTAGGGCACTTTTCAAGCCTCTGAACTAATTTTCACGAGTGAGTTTCATGGTCCGTGAATCATTCCACGATTCGTGGAACCCTCCTGTGGTTTTCAGGCAAAAAATCAAGTTTCAGGACTGATTTCCACAGATGCAATCCACGGTCTATGGTTTGATCCATGAACTGTGGATGCCTCCCGTGGTTACTGTCTGTCCATCTGACAGAAATATTTTAGTAAAACACTGATAACTTTTTACTCCAGACTCATATTAATATAGGGTTAGTGACGTTGGAAAGAAAACTCAAAGACCTTTAATTTTGTGGGTACTAGGCCACCTAACTCTTCATATTCTAAGAGTTATGGTCATTTGAAGTTGACCCTACTTGAGTCTTACATGAAAACTTAGTTGGTTGGGGTGCTTTCAACTCAACTTTGAGCTAAGGGTTCTTTATGACCCTAATTCATATCTAGTACACTTTCACACTTAAGAATGAATCTTAACACCTATGTACCATTAGAAATCATTGGGGTAGGATCTAGTTAGATATGAAGAAAGGTTTGGATCTTACTTTAGAATTTTTGAGGTGTTACACTGTCACTGAAACCAACAAGATCCGATTTTCCTTCTTTGTTATAAAAAATATCAAAATCAATGGTACCCTTCACATAATGCAGTATTCTTTTAGCAGCAGCAAGATGAAATTCGGTTGGACATTCCATATATCTACTAACTAAACTCACAACATATGCTATGTCTGGTCTAATAGCAGTTAAATACAATAAGTTTCCAATAATCTGTTTAAATAAAGTCCTATTAACCTTTTTTCCTTCAGGATCCACTTTCAACCTTGCTCTTGGATCAGTTGGAGTACTAACTGAGTTACAACTACTCATCTGAAATTTGTTCAAGATCTCTCGAGCATACTTCTTACAGCATATTGTGCTACTTCAATGCTAAGAAAATAGTGCATTATACCTAGATCAAATATCTCAAATTCTGACATCATAGATTGTCTGAAATCATCCATCATACTTTTATTATTTTCTGTGTAGATCAAATCATCTACATATAAGTCAAAACCTTTGATGAGGTACCAGATATAGTAAAAAGTGAATGCTCATATGGACATTTTCAAAATCTCACCTTCAAAAAATGAACCTCTATACGAGTGTACCAAGCTTGAGGTGCTTGTTTCAACCAAAATGGAGCCTTTTTCAACCTGTATACTTTCTCTTCACTACTTTGCTCCACATATCCAGGAGGTTGATCAATTTATACCTGTTCATGTATCTTACCGTGAAAAAATGTCAATTTTACATTCAGTTGATAAATCGACCAAGAATTTTGTGCAGCCATAGCTATTCTCAGTCGAACAGTATCAAGCCCGATAGCAACTGGAGCAAAGACTTCCTTATAATCAATGCCAAACTTCTGAGTGTATCATTTCCCCACCAGCCATGCTTTGTACTTGTCAACCTCTCCCCTTTCATTTAGTTTGGTCTTGTAAATCCACTTTCCACCAATGGTCATTGGCCTTTTGGAAGATCAATCAGCTCCTAAGTATCATTTCTTTTGATTGATTCAGTATCTACATCCATAGCTTTCTATCATTTTGAATCTTTTGTTGCATCTTCGTATGCAACGGGATCACAATCTTCAAATAAATAAGATTGGCAGCAGTATCATTATCAGATAGTTCATCTCCACTTACATAATCAATCATCCAAGATGGCTCATTTGATGTCGATTTTATTCAGTTGTCACTCTTGATGATTGTTCTTCACTTGAGGTCCTTGTATCTTGATTGGTTATCACTTCATTAGATAATTGTTACTGCACATTTGATCCATCTTTTTGATTTGGCCCTTCAATCTCTATTTCCACTTCCTCCTCCTCAATATGTACTGAAGCTGATTGTTTTTCTGCACTATTCCTATCTCATGATTCTGATTCATCGAAAATGACATCACGGCTTATGATTACCTTCTTTGTGTGTGGATCATATAATAGCCTTGGACTCTTCGCTTACACCATGAAAAATATATTGGATTCCCTTATCATCAAGTTCCTTTGGCCTTTCATCGGGAATATGAGCATATGTTATACACTCAAAAATCCTAAAATGATCAATGGTTGGTTTTTGAGAGGACCAAGCTTCTTCTGGTGTCATATTTTTCACAACAACAGTAGAACACCTATTCAATACATGAATACTCCAATTAATTACTTCTGAACAGAAATTTCTTGGGATGCTCCGAGTTCCCAGCATGCATCTTACCATATTCAAAATGGTATGATTCTTCTTCTCAGATATACCATTTTGTTGTAGTGTATAAGCTGTTGTCAGCTGCCTCCAAATTTCATTCATATCGCAAAAGCTTATAAACTCATCTGAATTGAACTCACTACCATGATCAGTTCAAAGAATTTTGATTTTCTTTCCCGATTCCTTTTCAGCAAAGACCTTGAATCGTTTGAATACGCTAAAAGCCTCATTTTTTGTCCCAAAGATTAAACCCATGCGTTCCTGCTATAGTCATCAGTAAGAGATATAAAATACCTTTTATTGGTGTCTGAGGTTGGGTTAACTGGACCACAAAAGTCTGAGTTGATCAAGTACAACGATTTCTTAGCCCTCCACGCCTTCCCAACTGGAAAGGAGTCACGATGTTGTTTTCCAACAACATAGTTTTGACAAAATTTGGTAGTAGCATCGATTTGAGGAAGACCACTAACCATATTCTTTTGTTGCAGGGTTCTCAAACCATTGAAATTGAGGTGTCCATAGTACATATGCCATAACCATGTAGAGCCTATCATTTTGGTTGTCAAGCATGCTTGGTCATTACTATGTAAAGGAAACAACCGATTGGATGTCGTCTTAACTTCAAGAATTATTCCCTTCTGTGAATGTTGTACTGTGCACGAACTATTTTCGAAAATAATTTTGTAGTTTCTTTCTTGCAGCTGCCCCATACTAAGAAGATTGCTCTTTAATTCGGGAACATAAAAAACTTCAATAACTTTGAAGAAATGCCCTTTCACCTGAAATTTGACAGTAACTTTGTTTGGTCCTAGACTTTCATCTCCTTTGATAAATAATAAATTGTACCATGGCTTCTTTGATTAAAAAAAAGACAGTATCTTTTCCCATAACAGAAATACTGAAATTGTTGCCAAGGTTGATACTATCTTTATAAGATTCATCCAAATCAAAAAATAAAAATTTGTTACCGCACATATGATTTCTGCAACTTGAGTCCAGATACCACTTATTTCAATGAGATTGATCTGGCACATGGTAAGCCATCAACAAGATTTCTTCTTCTTTTTGTTCTGTGAAATTTGACTTCTCTCTTTCTCCCTTGTATGAATACAAATTAGATCTACATTCATACTTATAGTGTCCATACTTGTGACAACGATAACACTCTATTTGTGAATTGTCAAATGTAGAATCATAAGTAGAGTATTGATCATTATCACGTGCGTTTCCTCAACTATTTGAACTCATGTTTTGACCACGTCCTCTGCCAAAACCATTCCCGCCAGAAAAATCAAATTGAGTTGCCACTTTCAAAGCTTGTTCTTCGGTAGGATGAGGTGTAATTCTCTGCTAATGTATTAATAAAGAGCTTTGTAGTTCATCTATTGACATTGTATCCATATTCTTTGACTCCTTAATAGAGCAAATCACATATGCAAATTTGGAAGACATAGACCGTAGAATCTTTTCAATAACATCAATATCATCCAATTTTCTACCATAAACAATGGTCAATATTTTGGTGAAGTACTCATCTACTGACTCCCCTTCTTTTATGTGCAGAACTTTAATTTTTTTGCGAAGAACTTAAAGTTGTTGTCACTTCACTCTTGTTGTACCTGAATACTTTCCTTTCATTGAGTCCCAAATCTGCTTGGATGTATCCTTTTGAAGAATGGTCTCCAGTATAGCACTATCTATTGCTTGGAATAGATAGTTTTTAGCTCTGAGATCCTTCAGTCGTTGCTCATCCAAAACCTTCTGTTGAGCTTCTGTCATCACACCACGCCACGATCTGGTTCACTGAAGCCAGTCTCTATAATGCTCCAGAACTCCTTTGAATGCAAGAAGTTTTCCATCAGCATGCTCCAATGATCATAGTGACCATCAAATTGGGAAATAGCAGGTTGGATGAAATTTTTACTTTGAGCACAAGTTGCTACAAGAAACCAAGTGAAGCAGCTGCTTTATTTACTCACAGGTCACTCTAAGTCTAGCTCTGATACCACTGTTAAAATTGAGTACACAACAATATCAAAAACTTGCTTGAATATTATTGACGAGAAGTCTCTCCAAATAAATAGAGATTACAAATTAAACTGATTCCTAAAACTTAGCAACAAACTGACTTACTACTAATATAACTTCTAAGCTTACGGAATTCTCCTAAAAAACAACAACGAATAAATCTTTCTAAAGAATAGGTCCAACAAGACTAATTCTTTTATTATGCTAAAAGAAAACAAAACACTCAACAGAATCTTGAAAAAATCAACGTACTATTCGATTCAAATTAATCCTCAACAACTTTCAATTGAGGTACTTATTTTCAAAATTTTCTTAGTTAATGGCTAATTAATATATGTTTTTCGAAAGCATGTTTATTTATTTATTTGTCCCAATTTTCAAAATAGTTAGCCGTTTTTCCATTTCAAGTTTTTCCTTTGATTTCATCACTGTCGTGTTTTGACAGTTAGGCCTTGTTTTTTTTCCTTGTTTAATTATTAGTTCTTAATTGTGTATTTTTTGTTTAGTGTTTTAGTTGTTAATGCGCCAATTAGGTCTTGTAATTTCAAGATGCAATTTACATTGCCCTTGAAATATGAATAACGAACAATAAACTTTAATCTTACCTCGAAAGAAAGTCTTTTTAAGTATTGAAAAAATATAGAGTGCAATGTACATGAAAAACGAATAATGAATTATTATTAATTTTAAACATTGTTTATATTGATAATAAATATACGAAATGAAGACTGTATTGATAATAAATATACGAAATGAAGACTTGTTTGATTGAATATGTGGCAAATGCATGCATAAGGAATATGGTCTCGAATTGAGCCAAAGACCGAAAAACCCTCGACTATCCGAGAATTTGGTCTCGAATTCAATTCGCACATACCGGATAACTGTGAAATGATATATCACCTTCGCAACAATGGTTAAATTTCAATGTATCTTATCACGTCTAATAACCATGATCTTATTATTGTAACATGTAAAATTCACGTAGTTAATTATGATTACATTATCTTATAAATACTCTCATCTTTCTGCCATTATAAATTACTTGAATATACATTGAGACACACAGATATACAAATACGATAGCGCAACCACGTACACCTCTTTCCTTCTTTATAATTTCAGTCTCATTAATTGTTTTGCCTATTATCACATTATTTTCATTATTTCCGTATAATCAAAGGATCAATTAGATTTGAATTAATTACTTTACTTGTGATCTTAAACTTATAAATTTAATTAGTTGACCTAGTAAATAAATTTTACTGTTAAATAACATTAGCTATGAGTTTGTTTTGTTGCCAAATTGACGGTTTAAATTATTGGGATAATTAAGCAAAATGACCGCTCAGTCATATTATTTACCAATAAAATAGTTGTTATTTACTTTACCAAAAAAATGACAGTCTCCTTCTTCTGTTTCTTCCTCCATTCTGCTTCTGCGTCCTCTTCTTCTACTTCCCTTCTGCTTCCTCTTCTTCTTCCTCTTCTTCTGCTTTCCAGTTCCTCCAGGTCGTCCCCCATTTGCTTCAATGCAGCCATGTCCACCTAAAATGGGTAAAACAAGCGTCACGTCACTAAGGAAGGACTTGATCAAGTAGGATCTCTCAAATTCTTGGCAAAGTATATACTAAAATGAAAACATAAAGTGAGGCATGTGAACAAACAGATAAAAGAGATGGACAAATTATTCAGTCGAACAATGCCTACTTCCTCTTCTTCTTAATTCTTCTTCTTATTCGTTGCTTTCCTTTTTACTTTAAAATTTGACGTACCGCAAAAGTGAATCATTTCCATTGAATTATATACCAAAAGACTCGAAACATCGAAAGAAGTTCATATCTAAAATTTGGGACTGTTTAGAGGAGATTTTGAGTTGGTCGAGATTGAAAAACTCTATTAGCCATTAGAATTTCTTCAAAAGCTCAATTTTAATATTTGACGTGCCGCAAACGTGAATCGCTTTGAGTGAATAATATATCAGAAGACTCAAAACATCGAGACGAACTCATATCTAAAATTTGAGACTGTTTAGAGGAGAATTGAGTAGGTTGAGATTGACATATGAAACTATTGTATAAACAACATACATTGATGTTTATACATCTTTGATATATAGTTATACATCAAATATAAACGATGGATACATTACATATATATGCGATCTTTTTTGGTTGTACATTTTCAATACATAATTATATATAATATATACATGTTTATAGACATGGATACATTACATAACTATATACAATATCGATACATTACATAACTATCTATACAACATCGATACACGTTTGTGCATTATTTATACAATATCAGTATATTACATATACACTATATAACAATTTATTCAATATTAATACATTACATATACAACGTTCGAGAAGTTATATATGAATTTTCCGTGGTGATTAATAAAATTATTAGTTACCAAAAAAAAATCTGGCCATTTAGCCACGGGTTTTATACCATTTGCCACGGTTTGACCGTGGGTAAACGCGAATAAATGTTGACTCTCTGGCTATTTTTTCTGTAAATAAAAAATGGGCTACTTTTTTTGTAAACATTTTAGTTTTCTGTATATAATTGAAATTTTCCCTTGAATTATTGGCCAAAATTACCTTCAAATTTGAAAAAATATTATTTTCTCCGTTTCAAAAAGAATGATCTACTTTTCTTTTTAATCCGTTTAAAAAAGAATGACTCATTCTTTTTTTTGGCAACACTTTAATTCCAACTTTCCACGTAGCATGTTTAAGACCACAAGATTAAAGGAGATTTTGGTATATTTGACATAACTTTAATTTAAAACCACAAGATTCAAAAGTCTTTTTTATTTTCTTAAATTTTGTGTCAAGTCAAAATAGGTCATTTTTTTTTAAACGGAGAGAGTAATTATTTTTTAGTTGCAGTCTATCACCATGGTGCACCAGATAGAGCTACTATTCCCTTGATCTGAGGTCTGTTTCGGGTCCTGGGTATGAAAAATTCTTGGTGGGGTATGTTTCTCTCTAATGGGTTCTACACAGTGAAAATTCAAATTAATCGAATTTCAATACAGATATAGAACACCAGATGAAAAAATAAAAATAAAAAATGAAAAAAACTTCTATTTATTATTGGTGTTACACCGGATGATTTATGGTTATATATAAAATTCTTTATTATTTATTGCAAAATTAATTTTTATCATACAATTCTAGTATAATTAGACTACACAATATAGACTTAATGTCCTTTACATATTTTTACAAGAGGAAAATGCTTAATCCAATTTGAAAAGCTTCCGTTTGCGTATAGATTTTGAAGTTGAAATTTCGAAAAATTTAAATTTATATTTTCAAAATTATGATTTTTTGAAATTTAAAATTGTATTTGGACATGCATTTTCTTTGCAAAAAAAAAAAAGAAGCTAACCAATTCTTGAGAACTTGAAAATATTTAAAGATATGATCAAATTTAAGGGTGAAAATCATTTACACCTCCCAATGTTGCTTTAAAAATCAAACTCCCTGCTCAACTTTGAAAAATAATCATTCTCCCTCTTTATCTTATGCAATGTTTATTTTATCCTTGACATTTGCAATCCTTCATCTATGTAATTTCTTTTATATTATATATAATATTTATTTTTTAATCTAGATAGTTTCTAGATTTTTATTTAAGTTCATTAATATTATAAGTAGAAAAAATTTTTTTATAAATTTGTTATAAAATTAAATATTATATTTTATAATTATTTTAATATCATGACATTAGGTATATATGATTGTTATTAATGAAATATTTTTCTAAATAATAATTTAAAATTTATTTACAATATAAATAAATAATCTTTTAAGAATTGTGTGACCAGAAGATCATGGAAACAACCTCTCATAAAAATGCAGAATAAGACTGAGTACAATAGACCAGTGTGGTTCGATCCTTTTTTCGAACCCCGTGCTTAGCAGGAGTTTTAGGGGTCATTTGATAGAGTCTATAAAAATAGTTCAGAATATGGTGTATTAGTAATGCTTGCATTAGTAATGTTGGTATTAGTTATACTTGCATTAGTTATGCTGAGATTTTTCTTATGCAGTGTTTGATTTAGTGTATTAAAATGACATGCATTGCATACTTTTTTAAGAAAAAAAATTGTTTACAAAAACACCCTTCACAAATATGGTGGAAAGGATGTCGAAAAAGTTTTAAGGGGCAATTGTTTCTTTAATCATGCTAATGCATGCATTAGAAGCCATTGCATTACTAATACCATGAATTTTGAGGTATTAGTAATACACACCTCAATACACAATAGAGTGTACAACTAATGCAAGCATTAGTTATACATAAGCTAAAAATATGTACCAAACAAAGTATTAGTAATACACAAGACTAATGCATACATTATTTTTGTTAATACACTCTACCAAACGACCCCTTAGTGCACGGGGCGGCCTAATCTTTTTGTTATAAAAAATATTTGTTTTTATTAATTATTTTATATACCTGTATCGAAATATATTTATAAAGTTTCACATTATAGTTTTCATTATATTTTCAATTACTTTTTATAGATTTATTATTAATAATAAAAATCAATTTTTATTCTGTTTATTTATTTTATTATAGAACACCATTAGCTTTTATACTGGATTAATATTTTCTTATTTTTCTTTTTTGATGAAAATATTATTTTTATAGATAACTTTTTGCACAGATTAAAAAAACAAAATATCATAATTTTAAGAAAGTAAAATAAATAAACATTGATAATGTAAGGGTAGAATAGACATTTAGAAAAATCAAGTAGGAAAATGGGGGGGAGGGGTTGATTTTTAAAACAAAGTTGAGGAGTGTAAATGATTTTCATCCTCAAATTTAATGACCAAAACAGATTTTAAAAGATAAATTTTAAAAATTTGATCAGCCCGTCACTAATTAAAAATGGGTCGTATTTGATTGATGAGTTGCTCAAAGAAGTAAAATGCACACGCCACGTTTATTTGAAAAAAACTAACCAATATTTGAAAACTTGAAAATATTTGAAGATATGATCAAATTTCCATAATCTATGTCACTAACTAAAAATGGGTCAAATTTGATTGAAGAGTTGCTCAAAGAAGTAAAATTATGAGAGACTTTTGATATGTGAGAATAAGGATTCTATATTCATTTACTGTAGACTACACGTATATATATACACAACTACAATCTCATACAATTCCTAAAATCAAGTGATTTGATATATGAAAATCAATTACTATTACTAATCTGATTTGACTGCTGCTTTTATGGGATTCTGATTGAGTGCAGATTTGCTGCTTGATTTGTTTTGATCTTGTGAATATCCAGTATCTTTAACACACCCCCGCAAGACGGAGAATCCATCGGATACACCGATCTTGGATCGAAGAAGCTTAAGCCTTTGTCTGGACAACGGTTTAGTCAGTGCATCTGCCAATTGGTCTTTCGTGGATGCATGGACTACACTTAGCTGCCTCTTGGCAATCCTGTCAATAGAAACATGCTTCATTCGACTATGAAAGACGGGATTGGCACAAGAATAAGTTGTGCCAATATTATCACACAGGATGTTGGGAGCTGAGGATGGGCACTGATGTAGTTCATGAAGGCGGTATTTAGAGATACATATCTCTTGATATTGAATTAAAAAGAAGTCGGCTAACCAGGAAATGACAGATTCAACCTCTGGTTAGCAAGGAGGACGACTGGAAGCAGGTGAAACTGTCCCTTATATATTAGTAGTAATTAAAAGCAGTTTCTTCACCTGTGGTACATATGCTACAATAGGTCGATTAGCCTCATTTCCCCCAAAATCAAATTCAACAAGGATGATTCACCTGACCCAAACCTACCAGGAGAAATGTTATATCGTCAAGTTTGTATTTTTACATCAACTTATTAAACGTCACTAAAATATTTCAAATGCTAATAAAAGGAACCTTAAATTTTAAGAACATAAAAACGAAGCTTTAAGATACTCTAAATTTCGCGTTAAAGATATACGAGCAGAACAAACAAAAAATCCCTAATCATAGAGTACATAACTAGTTCCTACTCAGTACATATATCATCCAACCAGACATGATCAAATTTCTTCCCAATTTATGAAAAGATAAGACTGGAGACAACCACACCAAAGAAGCTTCAATCCAAAGTACATTTATTGACATGAAATCTTGGACTCAAAGCATTGTGGGTAACGTAAATATCTGATGTCATGAGAACAAATATCAAATAGTGAAATAGGAATTAATATTATGATAATTGTGGAATCCAGTACAAGATTAAGATAGCACTACAAGATACTGAAATACTTGCTGAAGAAAGAAAGAAAGAAAATAAAGGGAAGATAAAACCACAGAAAGAGAGAGAAATATCTTAACCAAGTTTTCCGACTACTACTCTACTTGCACTATTCTATTTAAGCACTCTATTTAAACTAGTGCTAATACTGGTCTGCTTATTGCATACCGTTCCTCGTCCATGTCTTTAGCCAACACTGCAGATATAATCAGCCAGTTTCTGATTGGGTAAGCGCTCCCTTTTGCTTCTTCTTGGCAGACTACGAAGCCCACTTAATGGGGTCATCCCGTAGTCCATTTTCACAGCTTGGCCCAACGACCTCATTAATTATGAGGTCTGGATTTGCGAAAAAGTAGTTTCTCAACTCTTGTTGCTCCATACATGTAAAGTTTTGCATTTTGACTTGCTTTAACTTATGCCTCCAACATTTCCAAGTTAAAGATGTGCAACAAGGCTTTCTCATCTTCTTCTGATGCATCTTCATATATAAACTGTAAAGCCAGAAAATCAGCATGTATTGACTAATGCACCACAAGAGCAAAGATTAACAAAAAACTGTCTTCATGAAGAATCAATTAATGAAAAGGTTTTAAATGTACCAGTTTTAGCTTTTGACTGCTCGAAATCAGTACTCTCTTTTTAAGACACTTGGTTTTATCGGATGTGTCTTAATATTGACAACCATATAAGCGTGAATCACTAACAATTAACCAGTAAAGAGGCCATATCATATTATGGGGTAAAAAGATTCATATAAGCAAATTTTAAGTGCTAAGAAGAATTTCACAACCTCCGTTATCCACCGGGTTAAATTGACTAGTTAGCAAGTAATTGCAACCAATTCCAACATCGGTTTGTAAACAAAGAAAAGTTTACCTTCAGGGTCTTTAAGTCAACTCGGTGAAAGGATAAGGTGTCCATTTGAGGACAAATCCAAAGCAAACTATCAACAATATCCACAACTGAATACATTCATTTTGAATTTCTACATGCAAACGATCAGTACCATAAAGTGGAGGAACCAAGTCTTGTCTCATGTCGTTTGGTATAATTATAACCTGTATCAGCAAAAAAGAAACAACATATGAGAAATCCTAGCAGCTAGCTTCTTCGAGCTGTGTAGCTAAAAAAGACTTTGTGGGAAATAATACCTCGTCATTTTTGCTTGATAATTCAACAGCCCTGGAATGGTTGAAGTTAACAAGAAAAATCAAGAGCTCAGAGTACCAATCACTGTCAGGGGTTGTTTCTGAGTGGAAGGAGATTTCGGGTTCCAACGAAACTGAAGGTACCTTCAGTTTCAATGTTGGAAATGAATTACAACGATATGAGAATCTATTCAAATTAGGAGTATCTAATTCAACGTTGATCAGATTATTAGAGTCATGTATTAACAGTTGATCGAGGCTGGCACTTGAGATGTTGATGGTGTTTAGCGTCTGGCACTTAATTAAATACAAATATTGAAGGTCGGGTAAAGTGGAAACATCGTCTACCCATTTTTCGGTGACGACCATATCATAGAGGAGCAAAGATGTAAGGGCTTTGCAAGCAGTTATATTGAATACCTTTAGATGACTGATCCTAAGTTGGTACATCTCAAGGTCTACAAGGTTAGGTGCTCTAATATCGACCTTGTGGAATTCAGGAGGGCACCACATAAATCCCAATTCTACCTTTTTTAGCTTAGATAAGGTTTCACCAAATTGAATACTGTCAAGTCCTCCAAAGTGATGCAAACACAAGATCTCTAAACTGCAGTAACTTGTGCATAGAGCTTGTATAAAATTCTCATCCAAAACTACAAGAAAAACAATCAACAAGGAAGGGAAAAATGGTCCCTAAAAGTAGGTTTCTGGTCCCTAAAGACAAATAACGACCAGAAATTTTTGGTCGCAGCCCAACTTCACCTGGTCCTTAAAAGTTTTCGCGACCAGTATATTTTCTGGTCCCTAAAATACCTTTTGAGACCAATTACTGGTCCCTAAGTGATGACGTTAACACTTGGTATCTGGTCCCTTAAGAACTTCTAGCGACAAATGTTCTGGTCCCTAATGGAAATTGCTCCATCAAATGTGCTCTGGTTCTGCAAGCATTTTAGGACGAGTAAAATCTGGTCATTAATGATACTTATGGCCTGGTCTGTGTTGATCATTGTCCAAAAATACTCTAAATCAATTAATTCAATAAGTCATTGATATTTTTACACAATCCCACATCAAAAACTATACTATTATTCCCTAGCTAGCAAAATGATAACCAATTTTTCAACTAGTATGTTGTCTTCTACGACACGTATCTTCTGCTCAGCAGAGTCAGCATTTGTTGAAACCATTGAGAAGCTTCACATGAGTCAAAAATGCTGAATTAGCAGCGTAGAGTGTTGATAAATCCATGGCCATTCAAAATTGATTCCATGAAGAGGCAGCTTCTATTCTTGTGGCCGAGATAAAATTCTCTGGAAATGGGAGGAATTGCAACCACCTGAAAATTTGTCCAAGGATAAATCCAAACATTGAACTACTAAATGGAGAAGACATTTGGGTAAAGATACATAAAAATGCAATTTCAGTATTAGGAATTGTGTAGTCCTAGTTCTCAGACGTAAAATAAAAAAAATAAAAGATTCTTCATTACATTAACATTCTACCATCTAGATAGTCCTAGTTCACAGAACCTTTGTACATATTTCAGAATATTCAGTTCAAATACATCCAACAATAATCATACTAAGAGGGTAAAAGCAAATAGATCTTCAAATGATGAAAAATAAAGCATATGGAAGCTAATTATTTCCTACTACTTTTAGAGATGACACTACATTCATAAGAAATAATAATATAATAAGAAAATTAGTTTTTTTGCTTGGATCTATTAGCTAAACGTGTTGCTTGAACTCTTCAAAAATATCAACGAATGCGTGTCGGATTCTCCAAAAGTAGTGCCAACCAAAATCACTAGACTAGACTCTTAAGCTCAAATGCTTAAAGAAATGTTCTAAGCAAATACCAAAGGTGCCAACTATATATGAAAATGTAGCTTCAGATTTATTGATCAGATCTTCACAACAAACCAGAATACAGATAACTTTCGCTAAGAATAATCACTTCGCGTTCTAAGAAAATCCCTTTACATGAAGTAACTTAGTCCCAACAAGCTTTTTCCCTCTACAAAGTTCTAAGATAACATTCTCCACATGTGCAATTCGATCACTAGTAGAACATTGATTCAAGTAAGTGTAGCTCAATCAAATTTCTACCATGCCCATTAGAAGTTGCAGTTTTATTTAGTAGCTAATTAGGTATAAAGCTGTTATATTTTGAGAACTTCTATTGGAGATTACCTTTTTTTGATACTTTGGGTCTCTTGTCCTTTGCGAATTACAATAAATTCAAGTTGCTCAGAGGCAGAATTTGTCAGGATACTATTACCCTGAGAACAAGGAGCACAATAGTTTCAGCAAATGCACGACTAGAACTCCAAAGTATCATTATATGTGTGTCCGTGCATTGCAAATTATATATAACATGCTACGAGCCTGAAATATTCAGATTTCAAGAAATAGTCATTCGTATGCATAGAGGATTCTGTCCAAGTGTTTAAAAGGGAAAAAAGTAAGTGAAGAAATCATTTCTCCTTGTGGCTACACAATACCGTTACACCCTGCAGCTTCCCAGTATCCCCCAAAGAAAAGTAATAAACAACACTTAAGAAGAAAGGACATCTTTAAAAGATGGTAGGCTGCATAAACAAGTCAAAAATATATGGGACAATTTCTTAGAGAACTGCAAATTGCTTCAAATATTTTTGTATACACAACTATAAATAATGTGTCCCTATTTGTAAAGACAAGTTGTGAGCATTTTTGATGTTCGAAACAGTTTCATTTGAGAAAATTATATAGTATGTTAGTTTACCTTTAAGATTTTAGCATGTTAAACGAACAAAACAATAGAGACTCCATAATAATATAACAAATGTGATTTTCGTAGCATAATACAATCTACAAACTAAGACATTGGGCCAGTGCATAGTACGAGCAAACTCCCACTAGTATAAGATATATATGACAGGTAACAACACACAACTTTCCACTCTATTAAAATTGCATAAAACTAAAAACAAAGTTATTATTTCTTGTGCTTCTACAGCAAAATCATCATTTTTACCGATTTTCAAAATATGCCCACAAAATTACAAAACAGAGCTGAAGAAGCAAACAACAACAGAATCCTCAAATACACCAATCAAAAGTTAACCCTTGTTGACAAAATAGAGCCAAAATAGAATATTTAACCAATTATGTTATCGTAATCAATCTGGAAAGCTTAAATTACAATAAAATAACAGTCTGACGATCAATACATATTATTTCTTGGATAGGAAAATGAAAAATTGAAACTTGGCATGTGGGTGTTGTCAAAAAAGAGCCAAAACCTAAACTCTTTAACCAATTAACAACAAAATAACAATCAGACTACCAACATTACATACTAGTATTATTTTTGAAAATTTTCAGCTACCACCAATGATAATTATGTGCCCCTAATACAATATAGCCCACCAAAAGTGGAAGATAGATTGTGCTACAAGAAAAGTAACACAAAAAAGAATAAGCTTGAAAAGAGGCTTACCTCATCGGCAACATTGTCAAGAAGTTCCTCCAAGGCTTTAGACACCACAAAACAATAATAACTAAGTTAACACTCCGGTAATAGAATTTGCAATACATGTAATCACATTACCACAAGAGTATAAAAATGAAAAGATCAACCAGCAATTGCACACACCCAAAATGCCCATTTATGGGAAGTGGCGTTTGAGTGAAGGAACTTGGATTGAATGTGCAGGAAACTGGAGCATTCTGTAATGCCTCAAATAAGATGATAACAATCTTAGATGCAAAATACATGTTTGATTACAGCTAAATAATTAATCTATAAGGCAATATTGAAGGGTAAGCAAAATCATGAATTATTCTCTAGAAAGATTAATTTGTACAAGCTTAATTATTTTCCTCCTTTTCTATTTTTATGGAATACAAAGAAACAACTAGGTATACAACATTCAAATGTCCAACCGTAACTTCAAATTGACTAAATAGAGGGCAATTTTATCTAAAAAGTGTCACAATAATATCATTATATCAAGTCCTCATTTGAGAAATAATCCACAATCTAGCAATGAACTGATAAAAATTTTCTTAAACAACCTCATAGTACTGCAAAATCTAAAGCTTTGAACACTAAGCAAAATCCAAATATTATTACGAATTAAAAGGTAATTTCACTTTTGCTAGATCAACAACTCACTTCAGGGCCTAAAAGCTTCACAATTGGAGGAATATGTTCTAAATCTCACTGAACACAACAATATGTTAGACAAATACACAGGGATTTTAGATTTCAGATTTTTATGAGTTAATTTCATAGAATCAAAATCTAAATTTTAGGTGATTTCTTCTCATTAAAGGATATAAAAAATAACTAATCTGGTCTTAGAACATGAAAAAGAAAAAAGATTGTTTGAGAACTAAAGATTACAAGAATATATTTACCAAGATGAAGAGGAGTAAGAAAGAGAAGGAGGGAGCCAAGTTAGGACGCAACATGACTGGAGCCTCCAGATCTTCACGGGAAATGAATAGAAAATTAAACGAGAAAGTTTCAATTTGGAGTGTGAGAATCCACCATTTTGGTTGACTTTTGCTGGGTAAACTAGAGAAAAGAAAGAGAAGAGGAATTAGTTATAGAGATTGGACGAGGGTTTAGGGCTTTCGATAGAGAGTGGAGAAATAGAGAAGCGTATATTTTTCTTCTTTTTTTTTGGTTAGAGTATATTTTTCTCAACTCTCAAGTGTTTTTTAACTTTTTTGAGGTAGAAAATTGACTAGCGATTATTTCTCCTTCATTTCTAGTATTAGAGATCAGATTTTCACTGTTCTAGGGACAAGATTTAATTCTTCGTTAATTAAAAATCTAAAATCTAGAAATATGGACAAGAAAAAAATCTCGTCCCTATAAGTATACTTTTATAGACCAAATTTTTAACCCGTCGCTAAATGGTGGTCTCTAATAAGCCTTTTTCTTGTAGTTATACACTGTGGAGGTAAAGTGATCGCAAACATGAAAACTTTATACCATTAGAGGGCAATTCAATCTTACAACCTCTCAAATCCAAAACATTTAGTGCTTTGGACTCAAAGATCTCCTCAGGCAACCTGTAACAATCACTAATTCATATGTGGTCATTGTTAAATACAAACATTTGACATTACAAGCCAAGACGGTTTTAATCCAATTGTCAACATAAGGAATCCAATAACGCTAATATTTCAACCGTAGCCGAAACGATTCAACATAAATCTTCTGATTTTGCCTCATTGATAGAGTTTGATTTACAAAGTTGACGAGCTTTGGGATGTGTTGTTGGTGGTGGAAAAATTCATCACCAAAATTGAAGGAGGGAAGTGATTTCCATGCATTGTT
Organism: Jaltomata sinuosa; assembly: GCA_003996215.1. Classification (NCBI taxonomy): domain Eukaryota; kingdom Viridiplantae; phylum Streptophyta; class Magnoliopsida; order Solanales; family Solanaceae; genus Jaltomata; species Jaltomata sinuosa. The sequence goes on from QJPP01000059.1 coordinate 648,998, forward strand.
CCATGTGCTGGAGAGCGTAGCCATTAGTGCAGCATCTTTAACTACCAGGAAAGACAGGATGTGCTGCAATATTGGCTTCGGCAATTGGGAAATTCTGTCCGGTGCACACAGCCGCAGCTGCCTTTTCATTGCCCCACAAGCTTGCCTGTTTGGCCAAGCTTACTTTTTTTAAAAAAATGTGTATTTTAAAAGAAGTGAGGTGTTTGGCCAAACTGTTGTTCAGAAGCTAAAATATTTTTCTTAAAAGCATTTTTAAAAAGTTTGGTCAAACACTAATTATTGCTCAAAAGTGCTTTTAAAAAGCTTGATCAAATACTAGTTATTGTTCAAAAATGCTTTTAAAATTTATTGGTCAAACACAAATTACTTTTCACCAAAAGTATATTTTTTTTAAAAACACTTCTAGAATAAACACTTTTCAAAATAAGCTAACTTTAAAAGCTTAATCTCACAGACTATAGAATTAAGAGAAAGTTTTTCATGAAAAATTGTATAGTTCAATTAACTACCGTATGTATTTATAGATCCAAACTATTTCCCAAATATACTAGAATTAGGACATGGGTTTATTAGGCCTTGGTTTTCCTAACCTACACGCTTCGCCTTCAAACTACATTTGATTTCCCAAATTAGTTAATTGTGTTATTAATAGGAAAAGTGGTAAATATATATCTTAATTTTATGATTTTGGATGTATATAAAAAAAAATAGTGCATATATTTTGTCTAACAAATTATGTATATTTATTAATAGACTGAATTAAGAAAAATCATAAAATTAGTTTTTTAATCCCAAAAATGTCACATAATTTTAAAAAATTACTTCATCTTTTTTTTACCCCTCCGGACCTGACCTAACTGAAAAAACACAACCCTTCCTTTAATTCAGACCCAATCCAAAATTAATTTTATAACTAAGTAGAGGAATTGATTTTTTTTAATTTGGATCGGGTCTAGAAGGGTAAAAAATAGAGAAAACTACGGAGCATGACAAACTTAAGTCCTTAATTATAATCCATACAACACTTTACAAACATTATTATCCACAATAAATATAGCAATATTTTAACAGGCTCATCCATAAGTCCAAATACAATTAGAAGAGTTTCAATCCCTTCCTAATATCACGTCCAATTCAATCTCCACTTTCTTTTTCAATCAAACCTCTCTCTCACAATCCCAATATTCTCGCCATTACACACAAATCGATTTCTTCATGATTTCAAATATTTTCATATCAAAATTCAAGTCTCTTCCACAATTTCAAGTAACCATCATTATCAGTTATTGCTAGTATTTCATTCATAAATACACTTGACGGTAATTGTATTTTAATCGATTTCATTACTTTTTCTCAATCTTTCATTGTTTTACTCGATTTACAATTGGTAGTAAGATTGGAGGTATGCTTTGATGGTTAAACACACACCAAGTAAGAGGTTTACAAGAGGTACACCACGTAGCAATGTTAATTTTAATTATGCATCATTTTTCAATTTGAGTACTTCACAAGTAAATACAAATGCAGGCTCTGTTACTGTTGTCACTCAAGTGAAAAAGTCAATACAAGAGTTTAGATCCAAGCATAGGAATGATCCAGTAAAAATGACAAAAATATTGAAGAAAAGAGGCACAAAAAAGTCGACACACATCCTTATCCAACTTTCAAAAAAGACAACAAAGCAGTAAAAAAGAAAAGCTAAAAATGTTGCATCTGCTAGCAAGAATTTGAGGAAAAAGTTCAAAAAAGTTTTTGAATCTTAATCTGGTGAAGAAGATCTTGATTAAGAAGGAGAGGTATACATTACATTTTTATATTTTTTTTTAATTTATATTTTAATTTTTTTATATGTATATGACTAATATAAATTTTGCACACAAATTTATTGTATTTATATTTTTTGATTGAACACAAATACATATATTTGTATTTTTTACATGAAAATGTATTTATCTTCTTAGATTTTACAATTCTGTAAATATATTTTTTTTTGATACAAAATATACTCAAATACATATACAAATATTTTTTTGACTGCTCTTGTATATGTATCGACACACATGAAAAACTCAAATGTATTTATATTATTTAGCTGGCTTGATATATGTACTTAGCATACAAACATATCAAATATATTTGTATTCAAATATAAATACAAATGTATTTTTTTGTTGCCCTAATTTATCTATCTACACCATGAAAACTCAACATGTACTCTGTCAAAGGATTTATATTTTTTTGATTGTTCTGACATATGTATTAGTTGTATACAAAGCGAATATAAATACAAATAATTTTTATGTTTGACTGATTTGATATATATATTTACACGATGAAAACACAAAATATTTGACTGTATTCCTAATTATATTTTGTATATTGAATACTTTTACACATAATATGTACATAATGAAATAGTAAATACATATTATTCAATCCCAAATACATAATATCTAGCTTTATACATTATCTTATACATCTTTATATATTAAACTTGAATTTTTAATCTATTTTATATTATTTTTTTCTATAGGTTATTCGTGATGGAATATTTATGGCTAGAGCTTTCTCGAGATTTGCATCACACATGAAATGTTACACAAATAATAATATAATTGAAGCTTTACATGCTAAGCTAATCACTGACCAATTTAAACATTTTAGTGAGCAAATTATTTTTGGGGTCTTCAATCACATGAAGCGTTGTGTTGTTCATGCACAAATGATTAGATATGTTATGTCGATAGAGATAATCGATAGTTCAATCGATGCCATCTTGATACATGCAAATGAGATCATACTACAATTTAGCTATCGAGAATTTTGCATAATAACCTCTTTGAATTGTGTGTCAAATAAGACAAATTTTATATTTGACACGGGCACACTCAACAAAATGATGAAATAGTATTTTGGTAGTGCAAACTCAATTTAAAAAAAAATAATTTTCTCCAAATTCATAAATAAGGTATGGGATAAAAACAACGATGATGACGTCCTGAAGTTTGTCATTCTCTATTTCACACATGCATACATATTAACTGGGAAAAAAAAGTACAAACATATAACGAGATTATTTCTCCTTGGTTGAGAGTGGTAAATACATGAATTATCATTAGAGTTATATAGCTTTTGAGGAGTTGGCAAAAAACACAACTTCAAAGTTAACTGTCATAATTTTTTTTTATGAAATTCAGAATATGACACTTGCATATAAGTGTGGCTCTATGAGTGTTGTTCCAATGTTGACTTAGGCATTGCTATAAAAGTTGATGATTGAATTCACGTCTGCTCAACTGGAAGATAAAAAAGGGTCGTCCCCACTTTCAGATCATCATGACAACTATGTTCTGTGAAAAAGACGAAAAGATATTTTTCAAGTTCATATTTGCAAGTTCATTTCTACATTTAAAAAGGACTAATTATAATTTTCCTATATCCAGGTTATTTTTAAGAACATCGAACCAATTGTGAGGGAATTTGTCATCTTTCGAACATCACTAAAATATGTTTTAACTATTTTGAAATAACATGCACAATACAATGCAGCAACAGATTCAGATGACGATTTTCAACAATCATCATCGTTCAATTTTTCTACAAAAGGAAAAGAAAAGGTTGATCCATTGTTATCATCAGCTAAAAAGAAACTGAAGCACTAGCCACCGAAGCTATTAGATTTAAAGAAATTACCCACGAAATTGAAAATAAGCTTTAATTAGGACATCACTGCATCGAGCTGCAAAGTCATCAATCAAAAAGATAATAATTCAAAAATCAGTCTCGATTTAATTTATTTTAGCTTTCAAAAAATAAATCACCAATCAATCGGTGAGGCAAAACTTCATTCATGATTCGCATAGTGTGCTGTCATCAAGTAGACAGTTAAATAATATTATTTCGAGAAAAGAGTTTGAAGAATTCAAACTCGATGTCAGTTAAACATAATATCCTAAATACTCCTTGACTTATTAATTTTTTTATATATATTTAAAGTTATTTTTTCTCACTTAATTATATTCAATACAGGTACACCAAGAGTTGTCAGACATTCGCACATGAATAAATAAAAAATTTGAACAAGTTTTGTATGCTATCAAAAAAATAAAAAAATAAAAAGGTACTCTTCATACAATCAGTAATATGTATACTATGACTAATTAAGAAAATACATATTTAAATAATTTTTAAGACATAATATGTATTTTATCATGAATTATATTTATATAATATGTATTTTTATAGGTATAGACATTGTGTATATATAATAGGCATTTATAGTTGAACTGTTAACATAAGTGATACAGAACAGTCAAATACAAAAAAAAACTACATTTTTTTTATTTTCTTATACAAATAATATATTTTGAAAAGTATTTATCATTGTATTTTATACTCTAATATATTTGATCAAGTCAAAGACACTGATAAACCTTCATATACAATTTATAATGATGTGTACATGTCATCCCAACATAACAGTCTTTTTTATCATAGACACATCAAATCATGATCAGGTAAATAATATTTATGTTTAAAATGTAAGCATTTATTTTGCTGCATCTACATTACTTTTTGCATATACAAATATATAATATCATATTTTTGAATTATATAAAAGGACCTTATTATTACAATACCTAATGAACATCGTCAAGATGATATTAGCACCAGTAATATGAGTGAAGAAACACCCAAAGCCATGAATGTTCAATTGACGGGGTATAACAACTCAGTGATATGTATTATTTTTTATTTATATATATTCTGCGAATTATATATGAATTCATAGATATGTGCATGTGTGCACTAATATATATTGTTGAAATTTTTATAGGATATTGGTGTACCCTATATAACAACGGATCACTTGCATGAACATGTTTGGAGATATCATCAAATAGTTTCAACTCCAGATAATGAGATGAACCAACATGTGCCAAAAGGTATTTTTTTCACAATTCAATATAATCAAAATTATCACCGTCGATACAATCATGTAATCACTCAAAAATTTCATTGTCATAAAAAATTGACTTGTGAAAGCAGTTCCTATTCAAATAGTAATCATTCCCAAAAAAAAATACTTCAGCTGTTATTGATTCAAAATTCTTCTATTGAGCTTCAATATGGAGAGAAAAGTGTGATTTTATATTCATCAATAGTTATTGAGGAACAAATATCTGCATTTATGTAAAAAAATTAAGCGATCGTTTAAATGAAATATATTTTTATATATGTTAAAATTTTAATTTAAAGCTGATAAATACATATATATTTTATATTTATAGTTGGGATATATGTTTTCTGCTAAGAATCATTTATTTGCATTAAGATATTTAAGATATTTGTATACATTAATTTATTTATTTTAAAAAAATATAAATACAAATAATTAGTATTTTTGTTTGGTCTGATATTAAAATACAAATATAAATAATTTGTATTTATATTTTGATATGCATGTAACTAGAATATAAATACAAATAATTTGTATTTATATTTTGATTTGCATACAATTAGAATACAAATATAAATAATTTATATATTTATGTGTTTGTATATAAATATAAATGATTTAAATTTTTTGACTATACGACATATATATTTATGTGTTCTTAATTATATGCAATTTGAATACAAATACAAATCATTTGTTTGTTTGTCTGATGTTGTATAAGTATTTATATTGAATTTTTTTATGTTTTTGACTTTCTAGATTGAATAAAAAATTTGCCACTTTAGATATCTGATTTTGCATGACCCCTGATATGTATTTATATTCTTTTTATAATGCAAGTTATTTTTTATATTACTTATAATGTACATGTATTTGTTTTTCATCTCCTTTTTTGTATAAAATTTGTACTTATACTATTTTTTTACACTTCTTTTAGAGTTGTACTGCTGCTACAAATAATTTAATTGGGGAACCTTCACAATTTGTGAACAAACATCCATTTGAGTTTAATTTTCTTTATGGGACATAAGATACACGCTTTATTGATATGTTCACACATTGGGTCAAAAGGGATCTCTTTATTAAGCATGATAAGTGTATTTTTTTTTAAAAAAAATAATACTATTACGCATTATATTTTAACATCACAATACTATGTGTCTCTGTTGATTACAGAAAAAATAATGAGGATCGATATAAAAGGTATAAATCAGCTTTATCATTACATATGTACTTTGGTGTTCATATAGTGAAAGACAAAAATTAATTTTATATATTGTTCTATTCTGATCAGTCATGGATCGACTCTGTAAGTATGAGAGTTTATATTTAATTTAATAATTTTATTTAATAAAAAATACTAATTGTCTTACATTTATTTATTTTTTAGGATATTGATGTCATCCTATATTATCTGCGAAAGAAATGCAAGTATGATCATCAAACCACATACAAATGTAACACTGTTAATTACAACTTCATAATCGTAATTACTAGCATATATGCTAAATATGCAAATTTAGATTATAATGATTCTAAATTGGCTGGTCAAGAATCACAAATTTGTGAATATATTAATTATTATAAGATGCATGCTATTGTATCATGACACACGATGGATCAAATATTTATTCCAGTGAATATTTCAGAGAAACACCATTGAATGCTTGTTGTGGTATCATTCAACGAAAGATGCATATTTATATACGATTTTTATCGTTTCGCTGTTTATGAAGTCGTTGTCCATCGTGAAATAAAAAAGTCGACTGAGCTTATACTCATGTATCTTGAAAAGTATAATTTTTATACTAAAAAGAGTATCGATTATGACCAACATCCAATATACAAAGATCATGAAACAATAAACTTTTTTGATGGATCCTATGTGAAGGATTTACCACAACAACCAACTGGAAGCCTGTAAGTATATGATAATTGCATATTTATATTTTTTTTATTTAAAGAAATAGAGAAAAGACATCAAAACACTCCTAAACTTGTCTGATAAACTTATTTTAGCCCTTTAACTTCACAGGCATTATTTACCCCCTTTAACAATTTTAAAGTGAATTAAATACCACCCTTAATGCTAACGTGGCATAAAAGAAAAAAAAACGTATTTAAAAAAAAATAAGGTGGTCCTATTATTGGTGTATTATATATAATTAAAAAAAAGGTAAAGAAAATACGTCCCACCCCTGTATGAACAAAAAAAATTATGAATTTAACACTACTTTCATAAACTCCATTATTGAGAAGAAGATATCAAGCTATGAAACAATCGATCTCGAAATTGCACTAATCATCTCAATCCCCTAAAATAATTTCAATTTTTTTTATCATATGCTATAATTAAAAATTAGAAGAAAATAATTCTCTCTTACTACTACTACTATATAAGAATGATGATAATGATGTAGGAAAAAAACAACCCATCAAATACTTTGCCAATAAGACCCCTAAATTTTCAATATTTTTCTTTAATAAACACAATTTTCAACAGACCTATAAAGAAATTTGATAATGAAACTCTAAAATTTTAACATTTTCCTTCAATAAATACAAATTTCAGTAGACCCACAAAAGAATTCATCAATGAAATTTTAATTTTTTTATATTTTTTTAACTATTTTGCGGTTATAAATTCTTTTATATGTTTTTCTTCATTATTATAAATGGAAAAGAGTTAAATTTGCAGGGAGGGAGTATGTGTCCCATAGTTAATCAATATTAAAAGAATATTTTCAAGTGAAAACTACACCTATTGCAGATTGATAAGTAATTAACAGTAGTTCCATGAAAGCGCATCTGATACGAATCTATATATACTTAAAAGTAAGAAAGTCTAGCCTAGGATCTTGTCAAGTGGTAGCATAGGATGATGACGAATATTCGTTTTTAGGATAAATTAGTTAAATTAGGTAATAGTTAATTAGTAAGTAATTTTTAATTTGAATTTAAAAATATTAAAATGTCTATATATTTAAATATTCTATTTTAAATTGGGAAGTTTAATTCAGTTAATATAACTCTTCTTTTCCAAATTTAATGGCTGCTATATTTTAAACCAATAAAAAATGTGTCTAAATGTGGGTTGTTATTATTATTTTTTTTTAAAAATAATTAGGAATTTTGGAATAAGTTTTCTCCTGTACTTAATAGAGAAGAAAATATGTGAAATATCTATAAAAACTAAGTTAACTATCACTATAGTAAACATTTTGAATTTTGAATTTTGAAAGTAGTTAAGTTAATTTATTTATCCGTTTAAATTTGAATTCTATATATACTTAAAAGCAAGAAAGTCTAGCCTAGGATCTTGCCAAGTGGCAGCATAGGATGATGACAAGTGTTCGTTTTTAGGACAAATTAGTTAAATTAGGTGATAGTTAGTTAGTAAGTAATTTTTAATTTGAATTTAAAAATATTAAAATGTCTATATATTTAAATGTTCTATTTTAAATTGGGAAGTTTAATTCAGTTAATATAACTCTTCTTTTCCAAATTTAATGGCTGCTATATTTTAAACCAATAAAAAATGTGTCTAAACGTGGGTTGTTATTATTATTTTTTTAAAAAAATAATTAGGAATTTTGGAATAAGTTTTCTCCTGTACTAAAATAGAGAAGAAAATATGTGAAATATCTATAAAACCTAAGTTAACTATCATTATAATAAACATTTTGAATTTTGAATTTTGAAAGTAGTTAAGTTAATTTATTTACCCATTTAAATTTGAATTCTATATACACTTAAAAGCAAGAAAGTCTAGCCTAGGATCTTGCCAAGTGGCAGCATAGGATGATGACAAGTGTTAGTTTTTAGGACAAATTAGTTAAATTAGGTAATTTAGTTAGTAAGTAATTTTTAATTTGAATTTAAAAATATTAAAATGTCTATATATTTAAATATTCTATTTTAAATTGGGAAGTTTAATTCAGTTAATATAACTCTTCTTTTCCAAATTTAATGGCTGCTATATTTTAAACCAATAAAAAATGTGTCTAAACGTGGGTTGTTATTATTTTTTTTTAAAAAAAATAATTAGGAATTTTGGAATAAGTTTTCTCCTGTACTAAAATAGAGAAGAAAATATGTGAAATATCTATAAAAACTAAGTTAACTATCATTATAATAAACATTTTGAATTTTGAATTTTGAATTTTGAAAGTAGTTAAGTTAATTTATTTATCCGTTTAAATTTGAATTAACATATTAAACTTTTGAAATTGAAGTATTAAGAACCATAAATATATAAACTTTCTAAAGTATTTTAACAGTTATCTTTAAAAATAATATGCCCACTAAAAAAAATATTTAAAAATATAAATATAATAAAAAATCATTTCATGCAGTTACTTTTCTTTTAGGATCAAATTCACCTTGAATTTTGGCCGTGATTTTCACATTTGAAATGTGTAGATGGTAAATCATTTTGTAAAGATAAAACTAACTTTCCTATTTTAACGAAAGCAAGTAAATTATGGATTTTGAATAGCCATATTTGTAGATTTTGCCATTTTAAGATAAAATTTAATAATCAATTTAATAAAATTTAATTTATATTAAAATATAAAATATCTGAATTTGATTTGAAAATAAACACAATTTTAAAAAAATAAAAAACAAAATACAAAAAAATAAGAAGAGAAAAAACAAAAGGAGAAAATGACATAAAAAAGAAGAAGAGAAACTTAAGTAAAACTAACCTATGCACGTCCCTTACCCCATTTCCCCCCACTAACTCACAATCACACAAATGCACAGTTTAATTTTTCACTAAAACACGTTTTTTGCTCCTTTTTTATAGCAAAATTAAATAAAATAAAAATAAAATATTTTATTAAAATACTATGATCTAATGTACTCTAAAAATATAATTAAATTATATTTTCAATAAATAAAACCGATGTCAAGTAAATTTTTATGATGATTGAAGAGATTCCAGCATTATCTATAACTAAGTGTAGTTATTAAGAAAAATATTTATGGTAAAATCTTACTCACACTCAATGTTTACATTAAAATATATTAATTTATTATGATTAAATATAAATTAAGAAGATAATGTGTAATTAGTTACTAATATTTAGTATAAGAATCTTTTTATTCAACATCTGGATGAACCTTTTCTCTTTTCCTAATGAATTCATCAACAAACTCCGAATCTATCACACATAACATAAAGTCTTCAAATAATTTATAATGTAGGAAATACTTTTTCTTCGTTGTTGGACTTCTAGTAAAAAATTATAGATCAAATAATTTAAAAATTTTAATTGATAAAATAATAATTTTTTTAATATTATCAACCAAATAAAATATTAATTTTTATATTTTTTTCTTTAATATTTACTGCGCATCGCGCGGGAACGTACACTAGTTTTCAATCAATTTATAATTTTTTTGATATTTACTATAGTTATATTTGAACTTAAACTCATATACAAATATAATTATATTTTTAATTAAATTCAAATACAGTTGTAAAATACATGTCAAGCTCTTATATAAAATAGGTATATAAAGACAAATACATTTACACATGCATATTCAACAAAGTAGAACATGCGAATTGAGCATACAAATTTCTGATCAGTAACAGGCTTGTTTTTGCAACACAAACTTGCAAAAAATATAAATTGATTCATGTCGATAATTATTGAACATACGAATACCAAAATAAATTATTGAAATGTAAAACACAGAATGTATCCAAATTCACAGAATGTTTAACATCAAGAACATGATATATCGTTCATCTATTAAATCTGAGGTTCATTTCTGCATGAACGCCTATTGTGTCCTTTAAAATCGTAGATACTACACAAATTTATGCTTTTCTTTTCAAATAACTTCCTTGCTATTTTTTCACGATCCTTTTTTGGAGGTCGTCCAGGAGGTCTGTCATGATTCGATTATCGGGCCGTGCGGACGCCTACACTAAGCACCTAGATAGACGAACCCTTACCACCCAACCCAGCAGGTAAAAGCGAAATTACAAGTGAAACTATAAAAATCTTCCTTTGAAAACATGGAAACATTTACAAACATTAGTATGGAAAACCTTTTTAGAATACAACACCCTCCCTAGGATCTAGTCTAAGCCGGTACAAGAGCTACTACATAAATGAAACATAATGTAAAAGGACACAACTCCCACTATGGAACAAAAGTAGAAGTTGCTGGAGAATTGCCATCATCCTGTACCTATAAAACATCACCGACCCTGCAATCAGACTATACCCAAAAAGGTATAGCAAGAGTAGAATCAGTACAAACACACATACTGGTAGGCATCATCGGTCAACCCGAATCCATTCCATACCATCATATAAAAAAATTAAGGAAAGAATGCACTTAATTACAATATTCCAGCCCTTCAACATCCTCCCTTACCCAAAATTCAACATCAACCCCTGCCTTCATGTCCCTTCCGCTGCCAACTTCACCACTATAAGACCTTGCACCCTACCCCTAGGACTTCCTAAGTCACACTATCCCTTAGACTTCCCAAGTCACATTAACCTTGGATCAACCACTAAGTCCTGACCCGGACTACCATTCCCTTATGCAAGTCAACCATTATGACCCAACCACCAAAAGTGAAATCCCATTACCCCGACTAGACCGTCCACATTTATGTTACTACCTACAATTGTACGAACCTCTCAAGGATTTCTAGAGCAGTTCCCAACATGATACTAATATCTAACAATACACTCTAGACTCTCTGTCTACCTTCTAACTCCTATCACATGAAACAGGTCTAACCCTCATTTAACAATGACAATTAACCAACAATCCGGCTAGACCATGTGTCTCTCCCTTAGACCATCAACCACATGTAACCAATTAACAATCACTGACCCTACCTAGTGAAACTAAACACATATCCCTTTTTAGGTAACCCGAACCACCAAGGATCCCTTGAATACCACTTATATTTTTTACATGCAAATTCTGATCTACACTAAGACCAACCTCACATTTAAATATTAACACTCGGCCTCTCATGAACCATGCGTAGAAATCACAATGTAATAATACAATCTGGTCCACACATGAGACCATCGAAAGAATACAATCAATACAAGTAAAGCAAACTCGTACCAGATGTGGTACCCGAGCCAACCATTATGAATTTTCGTACCAGGTATGATACCCGAGCCAACCGAATAGTATCTCGTATCATGCGTGGTACTCGAGCCAACCGATATATAATCTGTACCATGTGTGGTACCCGAGCCAACTGAATATCACACCAAATCCAATCAATCCACAAATCATGAACAAAAACATACTTGTAAACCAACAAGCAAATAACAAGTTCATTTCACAAAAGTGATAACCGGATAAGTAGACATTCATTACTTCATTCCCTAAGCATGAAACCCACACAATACTAAGCTATAGTACATGAATACATATTGCATATTAGAAATATCAATAACCATCACCTATCCCAACCCCGGGTATGTAGACTCAACCCTGAAATTCTGTCCGAAGACTAACTCCCCGTTCATCCCCCTGACACATAACAAGTAGATATAACAATTTTGGGCTCCCCTAAGACATATACGACATGGGGAAGACATCCTCTAACTCAGGTACTTCAACCATTCTTTTTAATCTACTTCTCTTATAACAAATTCTTTTCAAAACCCTTTTTTAACTATCATTTAATTACCTAAGCATTCTCGATTTTTCGAACCTTTCTGACACTCTCATACCTGAATTCTATTACCAACCGTCACATAAACAATTATAAACATCCCGGAGTATTATAACACATAACCCCCAGCTCAACCCCTTTATAGATCAACCGAACTAATCACAGCACTCTCCCAGACTCCGTGCCTGAAAGCCTAAACATGGATTATCCTTTTTTGTCTATACAATAAATACAAAATGAAAGCAGGTCAATCTGCTCGACGAAGAAAACCTAGCCTACCTGGATGCTAAGCAGCTGCATAATAAAAAATTTGGCTCCGTGAAGGCATTTCTTGACTATTAGTAAGCTCGCATCTTGTGGTTTCACGTCCCTTTAGCCGGAATCCCTCCTCCCCATAGCTCCTAAGCCTTGGATTAGCCTAGGAGGGTTTTTAGAGTAACCCTCGTATATTTTCCAACTAAGGAAGATAAGTCTTTTATTAAAAATTATGTAACAGGCCACTACCTCCCGTCATTCCGCTATAGCGGAGAGCCGTCCACTACAACGATAGCACCATAGCAAAATAAATACCGCTATAGCAGAGTAATGTCAACCTGGATGAATTTAAAAAATCTAAAAAAATTCATCACGTCTGATAACGCTCAAACTACACTTCTAATTAAAGAAGCGTAAGCGATCGTTGTCAAGTAAAGAACCCAAACAAAGGTTGGGGTCGAATCCCACAGAGAATATGGTGATGATTAAGACTTTAGTGAAGTAGATGACTAGTCGTCAACAGTTTCCGGTAAATTAGGGGGGTTTTGTAATCAAATTGTAAACAAAACAATAATAAACGTAGGAGTTTAAATCAGTATGAGAGGATGAACTAGGGATGTGTTCACCATGGCGTTGTAACAATGTCGATTCTAGGCTTAACCGGGTTCTTTCTATATGCTTGTCACGATGTGATTGTGTCAATTGTATCGTCTAAACGTCTCTCGACCAAATAAACAAATTTCCTTTTATCTTCTTTCGATCTCAAAAAGATGTGCTTTTTTTTTTAGCTCTCAATCCTAACATCAAGTAGACTAATCCAGTTACGGCATTAATCTTTAAGACGAGAGTTGGTAGTCTCGAATCCTTGTCGTTAATCAAGTTTTCCCGGTTTTAACTTCTTTACTCAAGCAAATTAAAACCTAGGCATGTTCTAATGTTTGCAACACTAGAAAACGTGACATAAAGTAGATTACAACGTGGACATACATATATCGAACCCAACGCTACCCGGAATCTATATTGCTACGTTGGCCATGGCTCCCACAACCCTAGTTGCGGGAGTTTTAGTTACTCATGCTCGATAAATAAGAGAAAATAGTTGTATTCATCATAAAAGGAAGAAAAGTCTTACAATATAACGAAAATAATCAATCTTCCAATATCCACGAACAAGAACACCAAGAACTCACGAACAAATCAAGACACGAATTCAAGAGAATGAACCGTGTTGTTGCTCTCAAAAACCAACCAAAAACGTGTTTAAACTAATGGGTGAATAATAATAACATAAACCTAACATAGGGTATTTATAGGAGTAGTAGAAACCAAATTCAAAACGGGCTAGGATTCCCCAAAACGCGGGTCGCCGACCAGTGCTACTGCCTTAGCGTGACGGCCAGGCTGAGAGGATGAACTAGGGATGTGTTCACCATGGCGTTGTAACAATGTCGATTCTAGGCTTAACCGGGTTCTTTCTATATGCTTGTCACGATGTGATTGCGTCAATTGTATCGTCTAAACGTCTCTCGACCAAATAAACAAATTTCCTTTTATCTTCTTTCGATCTCAAAAAGATGTGCTTTTTTAGCTCTCATTCCTAACATCAAGTAGACTAATCCAGTTACGGCATTAATCTTTAAGACGAGAGTTGGTAGTCTCGAATCCTTGTCGTTAATCAAGTTTTCCCGGTTTTAACGTCTTTACTCAAGCAAATTAAACCTAGGCATGTTCTAATGTTTGCAACCACTAGAAAACGTGACATAAAGTATGATTAACAACGTGACAATACATATATCGAACCCAATGCTACCCGGAATCTATATTGCTACGTTTGCCATGGCTCCCACAACCCTAGTTGCAGGAGTTTTAGTTACTCATGCTCGATAAATAAGAGAAAATAGTTGTATTCATCATAAAAGGAAGAAAAGTCTTACAATATAACGAAAATAATCAATCTTCCAATATCCACGAACAAGAACACCAAGAACTCACGAACGAATCAAGACACGAATTCAAGAGAATGAACCGTGTTGTTGCTCTCAAAAACCAACTAAAACGTGTTTTAAACTAATGGGAGAATCCTCCTCAACATAAACCTAACATAGGGTATTTATAGGAGTAGTAGAAACCAAATCCAAAACGGGCTAGGAATCCCCAAAACGCGGGTCGCCGACCAGTGCTACTGCCTTAGCGTGACGGCCAGGCTTGACGGACCGTCAGGGCAGTGACGGACCGTCGCCTGGGCCGTCACTGCTTGGCAGCAACACTGCCTTAAGTTAACGGTCCCAGTGACGGGTCGTCAGCCTTGTGACGGGCCGTCACTCAGGCCGTCACTCTTAGGCAGAATGTTGTTTTTCGCGTATTTTCTTCCGTTTCCGTGTTTGCTTCCATTTCCTACAAATACAACATAAAAACATCAAAAACAACAATGGTTGCTTGAAAACGTATGATTGTTCTTAGTAAAAAAGAGTCGAAAGTGACGTAAATTAGCGTCACATCAACACCCCCAACTTAAAACGTTCGCTTGTCCTCAAGCAACATGACATAAAACAATAATACGACTCAACTAAGAACACAAACTCATGTCTATAGCAACTCATGGTCATTCAACTTATTCAATTAAATCACGCTCCCTTGTAGCACACAAATGTATGAAACACTAACTTGCAAGGATCCAAACATGTCATTCCGATATGATAGAACATTATGCATACACACACACAGCTATCCTAACAATCAATAGACAATATAGACATCTTGGTGCCCTCACCACAAAGAAATCCCACACACAAGATTTGGGACTAGGTAAGCGCTCAAACTCACAAATGATTTCAGACAATGCACATGCGATACCATAGGCTTGCCCTTACTATTCTATTTTGGTTCTTCAGAAAGCTACTCAGGATCACTACAGGACTTGTTTAGGCTTGTAATGAGGCTTCGGGTGCAGGTATGATACATTTAGGGGTTAGTGACTAAGCCCTCCTTGGAACCGGTTACATCTTATCACCACATAACTTCACCTTGTCCATCCTTATTCACCTTTTTATTCCTTTCTTTCTAGCTACAGGTGTGGCCTCTTTATTTTGACCATTCTTTTTGTTACTTTTTCGATTTTTTTCACCTTTCTTTATTTTTCTTTTCTTTTCCTAGGCGCACACCCGGATTTTCATTCTATTCAAAAACCAATCTTCTCCATCATCTTTTTCTTATCATTCACCTCCGTAGTAGCCACCCCCAACTTAGGCTGATTGCCTGCGTTGAGGTGCACAATGTCCATGCAGGACCAGGGCCAAACAGGGGTTACCTCTATAGTAGCCACCCTCAACTTAGGCTGATTGCCTGAGTTGAGGTGCACGATGTCCAAGGAAGGACCAGGGCCAAAATAGGGATTCAAAGTTAAACATGAATGGTGACAGGTTATTGAAAGAACAAGGTCAATTATGGCTCAAACAGGGATCAAAAGGGGTTATTTATATTTGGACGGTCTTTTAGGTTAAGTGGACTGCACACAAAAAGGGCCTGTGATCCTTTCCTAAGCAACCAAACTTCGAACTTAACAAAATAGACCGGGCAAGTTCTAGATGCATGCACAGAGTAAGAATTTATAACAATAATCTCACACACACTTGGCACCAAGAAACTATATCACTACCAACTATCAAACAACTGCTCGGCTTAAGCATACTCATTCTAATCATAATCACACAATGACATTCAAGGATCCAGACAGTCAATCGTTTCAACATAAGTATAAAACCAGAAAATTTTTAAAGGGGCCTCGTTTTTAGTCAAGAAAAACGCCATGCTCATCACTATAGACACTAAAAAAAAAAAAATTAAAATAACAACCTAAACATGCTGGTTCTACTAGATAGCACACCGGAGGGAAAAGAAACACGGCAACAAAAACCCTCGGTGGTGACTCACAGGTTTTCCCACGAATTAATTAGACTATAATACAACAACAATTTATGGGTTGCCTCCCATACAGCGCCTGATTTAACGTCGCGGCACGACGCGGGTGTCTTGATTACTCAGACTTCATCAAGACACCCCAGACTTAATAAACAATCGTATGCACAACTATATACCCTATAATAAACAAAAACAACAAATAAAAGTAAAAGCAGAAAAGTATGACTAAGAGTCAAATAAACACACCAGACTTAATAAACAACCGTATTCCCCGGCAACGGCGCCACTTTTTGATAACGCTCAAACTACACTTCTAATTAAAGAAGCGTAAGCGATCGTTGTCAAGTAAAGAACCCAAACAAAGGTTGGGGTCGAATCCCACAGAGAATATGGTGATGATTAAGACTTTAGTGAAGTAGATGACTAGTCGTCAACAGTTTCCGGTAAATTAGGGGGGTTTTGTAATCAAATTGTAAACAAAACAATAATAAACGTAGGAGTTTAAATCAGTATGAGAGGATGAACTAGGGATGTGTTCACCATGGCGTTGTAACAATGTCAATTCTAGGCTTAACCGGGTTCTTTCTATATGCTTGTCACGATGTGATTGCGTCAATTGTATCGTCTAAACGTCTCTCGACCAAATAAACAAATTTCCTTTTATCTTCTTTCGATCTCAAAAAGATGTGCTTTTTAGCTCTCCATCCTAACATCAAGTAGACTAATCCAGTTACGGCATTAATCTTTAAGACGAGAGTTGGTAGTCTCGAATCCTTGTCGTTAATCAAGTTTTCCCGGTTTTAACTTCTTTACTCAAGCAAATTAAACCTAGGCATGTTATAATGTTTGCAACCACTAGAAAACGTGACATAAAGTATGATTAACAACGTGACAATACATATATCGAACCCAACGCTACCCGGAATCTATATTGCTACGTTTGCCATGGCTCCCACAACCCTAGTTGCGGGAGTTTTAGTTACTCATGCTCGATAAATAAGAGAAAATAGTTGTATTCATCATAAAAGGAAGAAAAGTCTTACAATATAATGAAAATAATCAATCTTCCAATATCCACGAACAAGAACACCAAGAACTCACGAACGAATCAAGACACGAATTCAAGAGAATGAACCGTGTTGTTGCTCTCAAAAACCAACCAAAAACGTGTTTAAACTAATGGGTGAATAATAATTAACATAAACCTAACATAGGGTATTTATAGGAGTAGTAGAAACCAAATCCAAAACGGGCTAGGAATTCCCAAAACGCGGGTCGCCGACCAGTGCTACTGCCTTAGCGTGACGGCCAGGCTTGACGGACCGTCAGGGCAGTGACGGACCGTCGCCTGGGCCGTCACTGCTTGGCAGCAACACTGCCTTAAGTTGACGGTCCCAGTGACGGGTCGTCAGCCTTGTGACGGGCCGTCACTCAGGCCGTCACTCTTAGGCAGAATGTTGTTTTTCGCGTATTTTCTTCCGTTTCCGTGTTTGCTTCCATTTCCTACAAATACAACATAAAAACATCAAAAACAACAATGGTTGCTTGAAAACGTACGATTGTTCTTAGTAAAAAGGAGTCGAAAGTGACGTAATTTGGCGTCACATCAACGTCAATCTCACTTAATTCAACACATATTGAAATCACTCCCAAAATTTGTGGTACCATGATTTTTGAAATAACGACAGGTCATTACAATGGGGTCGTGTATCAGAGCCTAGGTTATGGTCTCCCAGTACAAGAGTAAAATATCAAATAGAGTCCTGCGAATTGGTGTGTTGACGTTCACATCAAATTTTTAGAAAGCTATGAAACATTCTAGAAAACATCTCTCTTCTTTCATTCCTTTTGTGCGATTTGTTACTTGCTTGTATGGGTTGATTCCAATTGGTATTTTTCTATTCTAATTGGTATCTCAACAAGGAAAGAGGATGTCATTGACTCCAATTGAGATGACACAAGCAAGAAAAATTGGAACCGGGAAGGTTCCAATTAGTATTTGGCCTTAGAGGTTATGGTAAGGCATGGATGATCGGATAATGGTCATCCATAAGGCGAATAAAAGACATTCGATATGACTTGATTGTGATGTGGCTTGAAGCCTGAAGTTCTGTGTGTTGCCATGCTTGTATGACTGACATTGTTAGTATATGGTTGATTTTCTTTCTATGAATGTAGGGTCTGAAAGGAGTCATAAGTTGAAATTGGTGTGCCTTTGGTTGGTGATGCTATGTGTATTAATTTAAAAATTTCTTATCACTTGTTGAAAGGGGACTCATCATTGGTTAAGATGGTGAGGGGACATGACTTATGACTATGGGAAAGCTTTGATTTCAGAATAGTCGGGACTTAGTTGGGAACTATGAGAACAAGGGGTTATTTGTGTATAATAGCGGGAATGTGTTATTGTGAACAGTTTTTTCATGCGATTCGATTTGTTTTGGTGATATAGGATGCTAAGTTTTGGTCTGTGCATTACTAGGAATAATCTTGGTCTGTTGTTTAAGACCATGGCGGGACTTATGCTGTCACTAAAGATAACTGGGAATGGGGATGAGTTGAGTCTACTGAAAATTTAAATGTTCTGGACTTTCACCATCGGGACTGCCATAGCGGGACTGTACCGCTATGGCAATTCCGCTATAGTGGGAATTTCCACCACTACAACGGAACTGCTGTAGTGGAATGATATCGCTATAGCGGGGAGGCTCAGGGCAGAATGCCTGTCTATTTTTCCCTTTTTCATTTCATTCCCCGGGCATTTAAAAGCGGTAATTAAGCCGCGAGCTGCTATAAAAACCAAGGGAATCCTCTATAGAACTAATATGGCATGCATAGAAGGGAAAGTGTCTAGAAATTAGCATCCACGTGCTTAAACGAAGGGAAAAAAGGAAAGGTAATATTGTCTAGTATATGCCCCAAACGAGGGCCAAACCCAAAAGCAGTAAATGTTTTAATCAAGAGGGGAGGCAGGAGGTCCTAGGCCTCATCATCACTCAGGAAAGGGAACTCCTGCCTGTCTTCGGGCTCAAGTGTGGGAAGCTCCTGACCAGGGGCGACGCAAGAGAACATGACCTTGATGGTCTTCCACATCCGGGCAAACATGTGATTCCGGAAATGCCTCTTCCTCTAACTCCCCACAGAGTGCTGCAAAATACTGAGCAGAAGGGGGTTGGCTGCTAGTAATCAGGGGCTGAGACTGGGAAGGAGCGCGGGTATTATCCTCATTATCATCATCAACATCTCCGGCAACCTAGCTGCTCCCTGCTTCACCTACCTTCCTCTTCTTCTTGGAGGTATCCACTTTCACCCGAAGGGGGTCGAAGTCATTATCCATCTCCACCTCGTGGTCAGTATGATCCACAGGAACCCCATTCCGCCTGCACAGCTCAGACACCAAACCAGGAAGAAAAGGGCCTCTTCTAGGACCCCGGTAGAATTCCTTCGACTCTGAAATAATCTGGTCTTCACATTCATGATGATCCCCTACATAGCACAAGCAACGACCAGGGCCCGAGCATAAGTCACATCGATCTTATTGCCCGATGGGCAAATTCTTCGAGACACTAAATTGAGCCACCTCCTAGCATCTGCGAAGAAGTAAGCACGAGTGATGCCCTCAGGACCGGGACAGTAGACCTGATCTCTGAACTCCTCATCTACCAAAGTATCTCTCAGCCAAGCTATATACCAAAGTCGAGACTTGGCCTCGTATGCAGCATTGGAGATGTGAGGCACTCCCATCACCTCATTGATCATCTGAGAATCCACCAGAATATCTACCCCTCAGATGCGGACAGTGGGGAGGATAGCATAAAACTCCCGCACCCAACCTGTATGAGTGGGAGAGGAAGCCACCGTCTATGAAACCCAGTCGAACTCCTGAAGTCGGTGATGGAAGGCGGCTGCTTTTCCATCCATCCCCACCATTTTTCAGCCTTTTTCAAAGCAAAATCCTAACCGGCGATAGTCCCGAACCTCTCCTGACTAGCATCGTTAGAAAAGCTCCCATAGTCATACTCGGGGAATTGTCCTTCAACCATTGATTTTTGTTAACCTGTAATGTAGCCAAGGGCGGGATTAGAACTTGTTTCAGCATAAGGAGACGAGTTAAAAAAGGGGAAATTTTTTCTAAGTGTTGGCCTAGTAAGGCCACTGTTTTACCCGCTATAGCGGATGGACGTCTGCCACAGTGGAACCGCTATAGCGGGAATTTCTCTGCCATAGAGGGACCACTATAGCGGAACCCAACCGCTATGGTGATCTTCATCGTCCCAAAATTTCAAAGGGTACTTCAATGGCGCCCCTTAACCCAAAAACTCTATTTTTAACAACTCAAGTCCGGATCAATGCTTCTAAAGTGTCTTATTACTGTTTTCTAGAATAATTTGGGCATTATAACCCCTAAAATCTGTCCAAATCACAAGTTCTATCCAAGAACAACCCTTCATCTTCCCCACTGTTTTGCCCATTTTGGCCAAAAATTGCATAATCCTTACACCCAGAACGTAGTGGAGGCATTGTAAACGTAAGGGAAGCCTCCATGCTTTGAGAATTTGACAAAAATCCAACCTAAGTTCAAGTTCAAAAATCAACCACAATGTGTACCCCAAATCATAGTTTTCTACCACATTACTGTCCAAATTCGTACGGGAAAGTAAAAGAGTAAGTAGGAATGAGTGTTACCTGAAATTTTCGACGTCGGGAGCGGGGTGATCGGGAGAAAAGGGAGTAGATATGAAGAAAAATAGAGGAGAATGGGGTGAAACCTATTTTCTCCCCTATTTTAACTGTTACCAACCGTTATAGCGGTTGGCACGTCGCTATAGTGGCACCACTACGGCAGAGCAATGCCCGCTATAGCGGACGGTAATCCATTTTAGGAAAGGAAAGGTTCTCTCGGGTCTTTTAAAATTCTCCCATTTTGACAATCTGCGAGGCCCCGAATTTCTTGGGTACTCAGGAAAGGTTATTTCATAATTTTTTGGATCACTCAGGGGAGGCCAATTCCTCGTCAGAGCGGGATCATAATTTTCCTAATTGGGTCAAGTACGGCTAAGTTGGGGGAAGTTTAATTTTTGAGTGAGATCATAATTACACGGTCATTTGGGACTGTGAGAGCCCGAGACTAGTTTCTTCTTCTCCCTCTTTCCTACGGGATCATTCAGGGATGAATGATGGGTAAATTGGTATCTGTTATAACAACCTGACCCATCATTATTTTATAAATCACGATACCACAAATTTTGGGAGTGATTTCAATACGTGTTAAATTAAGTGGGGTTGATGTGACCAAAATTTTTAGATTTTAGAATTCGTTTGGGCTGACATCACTCTATTATAGCGGTATTTATTCTGCTATGGTGCTACTATTGTAACGAACAGCTCTCCGCTATAGCGGAATAATGGGAAGCAGTATCCTGTTACGCGATTTTTAATAAAAGACTTCTCCTCCTTAGTTGGAAAATATACGAGGGTTACTCTAAAAATCCTCCTAGGCTGCTCCAAGACTTGAGAGCTATGGGGAGGAGGGATTCCAGCTAAAGGGACACAAAACTACAAGATTCGAGATTACCAATCGTCAGGGAACGCCTTCACAGAGCCAGAAATTTCCTTGCGAAGCTGCTTGACATCCAGGTAGGCTAGGTTTTCTTCATTGAGTAGATTGACCTGCTTTCATTTCATATTTATTGTATAAACAAAAAAATAGAATCCATGCTTAGGCCTTCGGGCACGGAGTCTGAGAGAGTGTTGTGATTGGTTTGGTTTATCTAGAAAGGGGTTGAGCTGGGGGTTACGTGTTATAATACTCCAGGCTATTTATAATTGTTTATGTGATTGTTGGTGATACAATTCAGGGACTAGAGTGTCAGAAAGGTTCGGGAAATCGAGAATGCTTGGGTAACTAAATGACAGTTAAAAAGGGGGTTTCAGAAAAGATTTGTTATAAGGGAAGTATATTAACAAGAATGGTTGAAGTAACTGAGTTAGGGGATGTCTTCCCCAGGTCGTTTCTGTCTTAGAGGAGCTCAAAATATTGTAACTACTTGTACGTGTCAAGGGGATGAACGGGGAGTTTGTCTATTTTAGGGTTGAGTCTAAGGCTGCTCACCGGATCAGAATGGGATGGCCAGATCGGAACAGACCGGACCGATATGACCAGTACCAGAATGGTGACCGGTATCGGAACGGACCGGACCGATACCACCGGTATGAAAACCGAATCCCATCCCATTCCGGTATAAACTGGTATGGACCGGTACCGGATCGGAATGGGCCGGACCGGGTTACCTGAATGGAATTTTTTTTAAATTTTTTTTTTTAAAAAAAAACTTAAATTTTGAATTACATTTCGAATTTCAAACTTAATATTCAAGTGATAGCTTATAACTTAAAAGTTTTTATAACTTAAAAGTTGTTTAAGTTATGAAATTTTATAACTTATATATATTATATTTGAAGTTTTATAGTTTATTAAAGTTTTTATTTTTTAAGTTTTTAAATTTACAAGGTATGAGTTAAAACTTATAAGTTTTAAGTTTATATATTTTTTAAGTTATATATTTGAAGTGTTTTAGTTTGCTTAAAGTTTTTTTGTTTTTTTATGTTTTCAATTTATAAGTTTATGTTTTGAAGTCTATTAGTTTATGTTTTTAAGAATTATTAATAAAAGTATAAAACTATAAAAGTATAAAACAATGATAAAAAAGATAGGCAATGAATAAAAGTATAAAACTATAAAAGTAAAAATAATGATAAAAATTAAAAAGAATTTAAAAAAAAAATTGACCGAACGACCGGACCGGAATCGGAATGCTATCGGTATGAACCGGTACCGGTTTACCGGCATGAAACGGGTATACCATTCCAAACCGGTACCCGGTAGAACCCATACCATTCCATTCCGGTATGGACCGGTACCGGTATCGGAATGGTACCGGTTGAAACCGCTCCGACGGCCAGCCTTGAGTCTACGTACCCGGGGTTGGGGTAGGTGATGATTATTAATATTCCCAACATGCAATATGTGTTCATGTACTATAGCTTAGTATTGTGTGAGTTGCATGCTTAAGGAATGAAGTTATAAATGTCTACTTATCCGGTTATCAGTCTTGTGAAATGAATTTGTTATTTGCTTGTTGGTTTACAAGTATGTTTTTGTTCATGCTTTGTGGATTGATTGGATTTGATGTGACATTCGGTTGGATCGGGTACCATGCCTGGTACAGGTTACATATCAGTTGGCTCGAGTACCACGCCTGGTACGGGATACTATTTGGTTGGCTTGGGTACCACGCCTGATACGGGTTTGCTTTACTTGCATTGATTGTATTCTTTTAATGGTACCATGAGTGAATCGGGTTGTATTATTGCATTTTGATTTCTGCGTATGGTCCATTAGAGGCCGGGTGTTTATATTTAAATGTGAGGTTGGTCTTAGTATAGATCGGAGTTTGCATTTTAAAAATATAAATGGTGTTTAAGGGATCCTTGGCGGTCCGGGTTATCTAAAAAGGGATATGTGTTTAGTGTCACTGGGTAGGGTTAGTGATTGTTAATTGGTTACATGTGGTCGATAGCCTAATGGAGAGACGCATGGTCTAGCCGGATTGTTGGTTAATTGTCATTGTTAAATGAGGGTTAGACCTGTTCCATGTGATAGGAGTTAGAAGGTAGACGGGGAGTCTGGAGTGTATTGTTGAATATTAGTATCATGTTGGGAACTTCCCTAGAGATCCTTGAGAGGTCCGTACAATTGTAGGTAGTAACATAAATGTGAACGATCTAGTCGGGGTAGCGGGATTTCACCTTTGGCGGTTGGGTCATAGTGGTTGACTTGCATAAGGGAATGGTAGTCCGGGTCGGGACTTAGTGGTTGATATAAGGGTAATGTGACTTAGGAAGTCTAAGGGATAGTATGACTTGTGAAGTCCTAGGGGTAGGGTGCAAGGTCTTATAGTGGTGGAGTTGGCAGCGGAAGGGACATGAAGGCAGGAGTTGATGTCGGATTTTGGGTAAGGAGGATGTTGAAGGGCTGAAGTATTGTAATTAAATGCATTCTTTCCTTGATTTTCTTATATGATGGTATAGAATGGATTCGGGTCGACCGATGATGCCTATCAGTACATGTGTTTGTACTAATTCTACTCTTGCTATACCTTTTTGGATATAGTCTGGTTGCAGGATCGGTGATGTTTTATAGGTACAGGATGACAGAGATTCTCCAGCAGCTTTTACTTTTATTCCATGGTGAGAGTTGTGTCCTTTTACATTTTATTTTATTTCTTTAGTAGCTCTTATACCGGCTTAGACTAGATCCTAGGGAGGGTGTTGTATTCTGAAAAGGTTTTCCATATTAACATTTGTAAATGTTTCCATGTTTTCAAAGGAAAACTTTTATAGTTTCACTTGTAATTCCGCTTTTACCTGCTGGGTTGGTTGGTAAGGGTTCGTCTATCTAGGTGCTTAGAGTAGGTGCCTGCACGACTCGATAATCAAGTCGTGACAAGGTCTCTTGTATATTGGAGGCAACACTATCTCTTGTTGTATGGCTTCAGGTATGATCCAGTCATCTCTATCTGATAAAGAATGTATTGGGATATCATATATCTTCAACATTGTCTTAGACTTGTACATGTCTAAGCAATATTCTAGTTCAAAATCTTCTTCTTCAATACATCCTAAGCATGTGCACATGATATTACATCCATCTGAAACCTCGCACAAGAACAAATTTTATTCTTAAGGCAAACTATGAAATTCTTATCTCCATCATATACTATGTGAATATAATTGGTGGTTGGTACAACCTGTATTTTCCACAAATAAGTACTCAAAATAAAAATACATATTTTATACATTAACAGATACAATAAACATAACAGTCAAATACATATATATATAGAGAGAGAGATCAGTTTATTCATAATTGAAACAACTAAAACAGAAACTTACCGTCATACATGAATTTTTTGCCTCACTTTTTTAAGAATGAGTTAAAACTTATCCGTCAATAGTGTGAATGTGTATGCTACTTCTTATCGATTTTTTCAATACGAAGTAGTGATATCTTTCTTTTCATTACGAACGACACGCTTCACCTGCTCCCTCCTCGTGTCCACTAGCGCTTCTGTCCAGAGCGAAGAGAGGGCAAAAAAGCACCGCCGAAGCAGCATAAATAGTTTTCCATTGCCACGTAATAATAAAGCAGGATAACATTTTGTTCATCTGCCAAACATCGACTTAACTTGCTCTAGAAAATCATATATGGTCAGCTCTCTTGTGTACAGAAGTGCAATATTTATAGATTCCACCAAATTTGAAGTCATGCTCAAGCCCCTATTAACCGATGCATACAATCTACTTCACTTTTCATACCCTATCAACTTCAACTACTCTTTTACTCTGATATCAATATTCTCCACTCTTTTTATCAGTTTGTCAGATTCAGTTTTCGTATAACTTTGATCATCGTATAAAATACCTTTGATAATGTCTCATGAGACTTTTTGTATCTTTCTTGCACATTATTTCAAATATGCTAGATGCATGCAAAATGGTGCACTCTTTTTATAAGCATCCGACATGTTCTCTCTTTTGCCATACGCTTTTTTGAACTGTGTAAAAAATTAAGTCCATGAGTCATCATTCTCTGAGTCAACAACATCATATGCTAGTAAAAAATATGCCCTGCAGATTCAAATACATATATTAAAAAATTTGTATATAAGATAAATTATACACTTTATACATAATATTTTTTCACCTGCTCCATCCATAGTGCTCGCTGAGCGATCTGCCGAAGCTGTGGGATGTAAAAATACATCGGTAGGGGAGCGTTCTGTCTTAGAGAGAAGCCTCCGTGCGAGCGGTGGTGGACGAAGCAGAAGCGAGAATGTCGGCTTGAGTAACGCAACTATTGGTGAGAATCCAATGCCCCAAAAACCTAAGGGTTCCTCGGCAAGGTTCGTCCGTGGAGGGATACCATTGTATGTTTCTCTTAGATGGCTCCCATCAACCATCACAATCGATCTACAATGTGCAAACCCCTTAATGAAAGCATTAAATGATACAAACAAATACAAGAAGTTATTTTTCATCCTTATGTGCAAATCAGGATAAGTAGTGTCCAACATATATAAGTAGCCTGATAATTTGTTGTATGATGCAATCGATTTCTCCCTTAATGATTTTAAAGCTCTTTTCTTAGCCGTCCAGCATAATATGTATGTCAAATCAACACCGAGGGCCTGCTTCATGTCATTCTTGATATCAATGGCACTGTATTTTCTTTTGTGATTCTTGAATTTGGGTTTGACAATACCTCCAACCAATTTACTTGTTGCATGTCGCTGACTATAAACTCTATCTTTCAAGGGACAAGTATGTTTTGGCCTGAATTTTCTTATTCTGAACATTATCAATTTGTTAATATCAAATGCCTTCAACAAAAAATCACACTAATCCAATACACATGTGAGTATATAACTGCATCACAAATACAATATCCATCGCTCACATATAACACAAATTACATACAATTGAAAAATTACTATGAAGTAAATACTTATCAAGTTTTGCTTGATTTGTCCGCATAGAATTGAAACCTTTTTTTAATTGCATATTTTTTTATCACAGCCTTCAAAAAAAAAATTGGTCTTGTAGACTTGATGTTCCTCAACATCTTTGTGATTAGGATCTAAAATAATAACACGATTCATCACCAAATAAACTACATCTACAGGCTCCACATCACATGCAATTATCATGTCTCTACAATCAGATGTATTTATCCCTTCCAAGCAATTGAATTCAGAACTTTCACTATTTACAGACAACGAATTTGTTAAACTGATTTCGTTATCCTTTTCGAACAAACTAACACACAATGACATGTCCTCCATCTCCTTCAATTTCTTCTTTTGCAAAACATATACTTTCACCCCGTGTCATTATGTATTTTCACAGGATGTGAGTCACCATTGATTTTATATTCGATTTTGATATGTTTGAATCTCAAATCCACCCTTATTTGAGTTACAACTTGTCACAACTCAGACCGCCGTGAGTGACACTCACCCAACCTCCGGGTGAGCGAACCATCACTTTCCCGAACTTAATCGTTCTAACAGCTCAAAACCAAGTGCGAAAAGTAAACTAGCATTCAATAAATAAGGAAAATACTTTATTAACATTAACCTGCAGAAATTACCCCTAGAATCTGAAAGTCGCAGTACCAAATAATCTACCAATGTATAGAGTACGGGGATGCAACCCTAAAATATAAAGGAAATAGTTTAAGCCCGAAATAAATGGGCTACAACTCTAATGATAGGTCCAAGGCAGCTTGATCGAAACAGCTCACCCTTGAAGTCTGGAAATGCTGGTACTACAAATGAGGTCGCGTCTCAGCCACTGGAAGATTGCCTGTACTCACAAGAAAGAAATCAAGTGCAGTATCAGTACACCACCACTGTGTACTGGTAGGATCATCAGCCAGTTCTAAATAAACAGTGTAAAGTTCAGTACATCAATCAAGTACAAGTATGGAAAACATGCAACAAGTAAATAGGCTCCCTTAGACTACAAGTCTCTACCTAACTTGTTTCCGCATGAAATCCCCCCTTAATAAGCATAAGCAACAATCATATACAAGTAACCATCCTTTCTGCCTAGCCCGGACACACCCTGGGATCCCCTTTAAACAACACCTAAGTGTTAACCAACAACCCAGCCTAAATCAAGACCAATTCAACAGATATAACAGGATTCCCGGTCACTCAAGGACCACCAACTAATATCATAATTCAACAAAGCAGCCCGGTCCAATCACGAAACCAATAACAGTCAATGAACTAAAAGCAATAACTATGCAATGATACAGTAAAATAAACCCGTACCAGGCGTGGTACCTGAGCCAACCATTAGTAATTCATACCAGGCGTGGTACCCGAGCTAACCATTTGTTATACTTGTACCAGGCATGGTACCCGTGCCAACCGTTAATATACCTGTACCAGGCGTGGTACTCGAGCCAACCAAATGTCAATAATCCACAGTCAAATAATGAACACACAACTTGTAAACCAACAAATAACAAACCGTTCAACTCACAGACTGTAAGACAGGACCCTTAGACATTCTACACAATTTCATCTAAGCAATGCAATTCATACAAATACTTAGATAGGAGTACAAAACATACAATATTCACAAGAATCGTAAGTCATCACCTACCTCAAAATAATCAAAGCTCTACTCAACCCAAGCTTTCCCGTGTTCCGGATTTCTTTCTCGTTCTTGGTCTAAAATAACATACAAGTACATGAAATTAACAAACAAGGCCTGCACATTACCCGGATTACATCAAATCCCAAAACCCCAGGCCACACATGATCATTCCACCCTTTTCCCGGGCTTTCCACCATTAATTTCCCTAGTTCTATCATTTTTACGGATAAAAATAGAGAATTTAACAACCTATGATCATAATATCTTACTTTTAACAATACCGAAGAACAATCATGTTTTGAATCCCCTTCCTTCCCCGGATTCTACCATTTCTAGGTTATTCCAACCTTCCCCCAAGTTCCCTCCTAGAAATTCTACCGCGTAGGAAAAGTATTACGAAGACTGGGGAGTAGAAACCTTACCTTATGAAAGAAAAACAATGAAAAATGGAGGAAAATCGTCTGGAATCGCCTTGCCCTTCTCCCAAAATAAATTTGTGAAAATTGAATGTTTTGGGGAATGTTTCAGCATTAAAACCCGTCGAGCCCACTATAGCAGTCCGCTCCGCTATAGCAGCACCGCTGTAGCAGAGTTGCCCGCTATGGCGGAGGCTGACCGATATTGACTACCGCTATAGCGGTAATTTCTCTGCTATAGCGGAAGTCGCTGTGGTGGAGTGTCAACCGCTATAGCAGTTCACATGGGACAGAAAGTCATAAAATATCTGAAACTAGTCCATTTTACAACACACTTATTTTTTTGACGTCCCGAAATAACCCCTTCATGTCAACCTCGATTCCGGGAGTTCTACTAACCAAAATTCGATTTCGAAAAGTTCCCCAGACTCCTTTATGTGTTAGCTACAAGGAAAACTAGCCCAATACAAGACATCTGACCCCATCCTTACCCGGATGGCCCTAGACCATACCTCGCTCCTAAACCGGTCTCTAAAACTTGGAACGATTGGACTACCCATAATGACGGACCCGGTCTTTACAAAAGAAACCAATTTACCCATCACTCATCCCCGAACAATCAAACCCGAAATTATGGAAAAATAAAGGAAAGAGAGTGTAGTACTTGAATTCTCAAACAAATGAGGGTACTTGTCCCGCATGTCTTTTTTGGTTTCTCAAGTGGCTTCCTCAACTGGATGATGCTTCCACTGAACCTTTACCATATCAATCACCTTTTTCCTCAACCTCCGGACATCCCGAGCATGAATCAAGACTGGTTCCTCTTCATAACGAAGATCCTTATCAAAAAGCACCTCATCCCACTTGATGATGTAGTCCCCATCCCTATGGTATCGCTTAAGCATGGATACATGGAATACCGGATGGACTCCCGACAAACTAGGTGGCAGTGCTAACTTGTAATCCACTGGCCCCACAATCTCAAGAACCTCAAACGGATCGATTAACCGAGGGCTAAGCTTGCCCTTCTTACCAAACCGCATAACTCCTTTCATTGGTGACACTCTCAGCAATACATGTTCACCAACCTGAAATTCCATGTCCTAGACCTTGCGATCTGCATCTTCCTTCTGCCTGCTTTGGGCAGCCAGCAACTTGGCCTAAATGCCCCTTACCTTTTCCTGTGCTTCCTTTACTAGTTCCATGCCCAGAGGCTTTACATTGCCTTCCTCAAACCACCCAACCCGTGATCTGCAGTTCCTCCCATACAATGCCTCTAACGGTGCCATGTCAATATTGGAGTGATAACTATTGTTGTACGAGAATTTTCACAATGGTAGAAACTGGTCCCAATGACCCCCGAAGTCCATCACACATGCTCTCAGCATGTCCTCCAATACCTGGATCGTCCTCTCCGGCTGACCATCAGTCTGAGGATGGAAGGTTGTGCTAAAAGTGAGTTGTGTACCCAACTCTTAATGTAGCTTGACCCAGAACTTGGAAGTAAACTGCGTACCCTATCTGAAATGATGGACAGTGGCACCCCAGATAATCACACAATCTCCTTCACGTAGATCTTAGCCAATTGCTGCCAATTGAAATCTACCCTGACCGAAATGAAATGAGCGGACTTGGTTAGCCTGTCAACAATGGACCAAATTGAGTCATACTTCCCCAGTGTCTTGGGAAGACCCACCAGAAAAAAATGGCTATCCTTTCCCACTTCCACTCTGAAATTGGCATTCTCTGAAGTAGTCCTGCAGGTCTCTGATGTTTATACTTTACCTGCTGGTAGTTCTGACATTTGGACACAAAATCAACTATGTACTCTTTTATCTCGGGCCACCAGTAACGCTGCCTCAAGTTCCTGTACATTTTAGTCACACCCGGATGAATTGAGTATCGCGAACCATGAGCTTCTGCCAAGATTTTCTGAATTATATCCTCAACCCGAGGAACATAAATCCTTCCTCTGAAATTTAACACTTCACCAGAGTCTAGCGTGATGTCCCTGGATTCCCCGGATATTACCTTACCTCGAAGCTTACTCAATTTCGGATCCTGAAACTGTTTGTCATTTATTTCTTCTATGAAAGTGGCTTTGACCTCAATACTGCCAACAAACCACCCTGTTCTGAAACACCCAAGTGCATGAACTTGGCCTCCAAAGCCCGAATTTCCCTTGCTAGTGGTCATTTGGACACCCTCAAATAAGCCAAACTACCCATGCTAACTATTTTTCGGCTTAATGCGTCTGCCACCACATTAGCCTTATCCGAATGATATTGAATGGTCACATCATAGTCCTTCAATAACTCCATCCACATTCTCTGCCTCAAATTCAAATCCTTCTGAGTGAACACATGCTGCAGACTGTGATGATCTGTGAATACCTCACACTTGACACCATAAAGGTAGTGTCTCCAAATCTTTAGTACAAAAACCATCGCTGCCAACTCTAAGTCGTGAGTCGGGTAATTCCTCTCATGCACCTTAAACTGCCTAGATGCATAGGCTATCACATTCCTATCATGCATCAACACAGCACCCAAACCGGAATGTGAAGCATCACAGTAAACAATAAAGTCTTTACCTTCAACCTGTAAGGACAATATATGAGCCGTGGTCAGAAGTGTCTTGAGCTTTTGGAAGATCTCCTCACACTTGTCAGACCACACGAATGGTATATACTTCTGTGTCAGCCTGTTCAAATGAGTAGCAATAGAAGCAAAATCCTTAACAAATCTCCGGTAGTACCCTGCGAGTCCAACAAAACTCCTCACCTCTGTCACCGAGCTAGGCCGGGCCTAACTCTTGACTGCCTCAATTTTCTGGGGATCTACCATCACCCCCTATTCTGACACTAAATGCCCTAAAAATGCAACTGAAGTCAACCAAAACTCACACTTAGTGAATTTTGCATAAAGCTTTTGGCGTCTCAATATATCCAGCACAATACGAAGATGATTAACATGCTCCTCCCTACTCTTAGAGTAGATCAAAATATCATCGATGAACACGATAATGAAGGAGTCCAAGTATGACTTAAATACCCCATTCATCAAACTCATGAATGTTGCTGGTGCATTGGTCAAACCAAACGACATTACTAAAAACTCGTAATTTCCATATCGAGTCCGAAAAGCAGTTTTCGGAATGTCCTCAGGCCTAATCTTTAACTGATAGTACCCCGACCTCAAGTTGATTTTTGAAAATACCGATGCACCCTGAAGTTGGTCAAACAAATCATCTATACGGGGTAGGGGTACTTATTCCGGATGGTCACCTTATTCAACTGCCTATAGTCTATGCACATCTGTATACTAACATCCTTCTTCTTTACAAATAAAACCGGAGCACCCCAAGGAGAAGCACTAGGACGTATAAATCCCTTATCTAGGAGTTCGTGCAGCTGAGTCTTAAGTTTCCTTAACTCTGCCAGAGCCATACGATACGGAGGAATGGAAATGGGACGAGTGCCTGGCTCCAAATCAATACAGAAATCTATATCCCTGTCCTGAGGCATACCAGGCAGGTCCGCTGGAAACACCTCTAAAAATTCAGAAACCACTGGAACTGACTCAATAGACGAGGACTCCAGGCTATCATCCCGGAGATGAGCCAAGAAGGCTAGACACCCTCTCCCCACTAGCTTCCTAGCCCGAACAAATGATATTATCTTAACTGGCTTAGGCAAGTACACACCTTCCCACTCTAGTCTATCCTTACCCGGAATCTCTAGAGCTAAAGTCTTGGTGTTACAATTCAACACAACATGATAAGGAGATAGCCGGGTCATACCCAAGATAATATCAAAATCAGCCATATATAGAATTACCAAGTCTACCCAAGTATGTAACCCCACAAACACCACAGAACAGTCACGATAAACATGAGTCATAATCACAGACTCTCCAACCGGGGTAGAAGCATGGATAGGGAAATCAAGGATATCACAAATTAGGTTAAGACCCAATGTAAAACTCACAGACACATAAGAATATGTAGAACCTGGTTCGAATAATACCGAAGCCATTTTATCGCAGACAAGAATGGTACCTGTGATCACCTCATCTGAGGCTTCTGCCTAGGTCCTTCCTGGAAAAGCATAGCAATGAGACCGATCATCAATCTGGGCAACTTCCCGGGCCGGCTGCGTTGTACCTTTGTCTGCGCCACTGTTCCCCCTATCTCCCTGGCCTCCCCAAAAATTATCTTGCCCACCTTGTGGACGACCATTAGTATTATCGCCTCTGTCTTCCAGGACCACTGCTCTAGACTGCTGCTGACCCTGATTACCTATCTGCCTATGTGGACACTCCCTCTTAAAGTGGCCCAGATCACCATAATGGAAGCAACCACGGTAAAGTATAGGTCTGCTAGCTGATGTATATGAAGCTCCCTGGCCTCTAGGAGCTGAAGACTGAGCTCCCTGATGATCACCTGTAGTAGCTGGCAAAGTTTACTGAATAGGACGGGCCGAGTAAGCCTGCTGATTTTGGCCCCTGGAGTATGAACCACCATAGTTTCCCTCATTTCGGGGCTTTTTGGCTAAAGCCTTAGCCTGCCTCGCTTGCCTAACTCCCTCTAACTTATTCACATAATCCATCACATCATTAAAGCATTTTCCTGAAGAAGTCATATGCACTGACAGTACCTGCAGTTCAGTATTCAGACCCTTGACAAACAACCAGACCCATTCCTCCTCGAAACCCAACATCTGTGTAGTAAAACGAGACAAAGCATGGAACTTAGCCTCATAAGCCGAGACTGACATACTTCCTTGCTCCAAGTTCAAGAACTCATCTTTCTTCCAGTCCCTCAAAGTACGGGGGACATACTTTTCTAGAAACAAAGCGTGGAACTGCTCCCAAGTTAGTGAAGGTAGAATAGAATACCGACACTCAACATGAGACCTCCACTGCTTGGCATCACCCTGCAGCTGAAAAGTGACAAATTCAACCCCATGCTGACGTACAATACCCAACTTGTGCAACCTCTCATAGTAATCCAGGATGAACTCATAGGCATCCTCCTTGTCTGTACCCTGAAATGTCGGAGGTTTCATCTTGAGAAACATGGTCAACAACTCAAGCTCATTCCCTGTCATCACGAAACCTAGCATTGTCCTGAAGAAATCATTGGTGCCTGAAGATGCATCCATCC
The DNA here is from genome assembly GCA_003996215.1 of Jaltomata sinuosa. NCBI lineage: Eukaryota > Viridiplantae > Streptophyta > Magnoliopsida > Solanales > Solanaceae > Jaltomata > Jaltomata sinuosa. Next base: position 683,619 of record QJPP01000059.1, read on the forward strand.
TAGGCACCGTAGTAACCGTTGGCTGAGTATCCAAGGCTTGATTTGCAAATGTCGTGGGTATGGCTCCAGTACCAACCAACCCACTCAGAATATTCCAAGCCTGCTGAAAGGCTTCCGGTGTCATAGTACGAAGGCCTGCACCCCTGATGTGTCGGGATTTGATGACACATTCTCCGCAACATGATACTGAGGCGGGGGAGGGGTTGCTTCACGAACTTCAGCAGCAGCTTGAGCTCCACTCCTGGTGGGTGCGGCTCTAGCTCGTCCCCTGCCCCTTCCCCTACCTCTGCCACGAACTGTCGGGCCCGCTGGCCTTGCTCCGTTGTTCCTTGTAGTAACCATCTGCGAACAGAAGAGTGAATGAGGTTAGATACCAATTTGTATCACCAGATACCAATTGGAATCAAGTTACAGCACGAAGGAAAGAAGGAAGAGATAGTTTTTCCTAAAGCCCTATAGCCTCTCGAAGAAAAGTACGAACATCTCCGCACTGTTTCGCAAGACTCTACTAGACCTGTTTGGTACGACGAGATCAACGAACCTAGGGATCTGATACCATCTTTGTCATGATCCAGACCGCCGTGAGTGGTACTCACCCAACCCCCGAGTGAGCGAACCATCACTTCCCCAAACTTAACCGTTCTAACAGCTCAAAACCAAGTGCGAAAAGTAAACTAGCATTCAATAAATAAGGAAAATACTTCATTAATATTAACCTGCAGAAATTACCCCATAGAATCTGAAAGTCGCAGTACCAAACAATCTATCAATGTCTAGAGTACGGGGATGCAACTCCAAAACATAAAGGAAATAGTTTAAGCCCGAAACAAATGGGCTACAACTCTAATGATAGGTCCAAGGCAGCTTGATCGAAAAAGCTCACCCTTGAAGTCTGGAAAAGCTGGTACTACAAATGAGGTCGCGTCTTAGCCGCTGGAAAATTGTCTGTACTCACAAGAAAGAAAACAAGTGCAGTATCAGTACACCACCACTGTGTACTGGTAGGATCATCAGCCAGTTCTAAATAATCAGTGTAAAGTTCAGTACAGCAATCAAGTACAAGTATGGAAAACATGTAACAAGTAAACAAGCTCCCTTAGACTACAAGTCTCTATCTAACTTGTTCCCGCATGAAATCCACCCTTAATAATCATAAGCAACAGTCATATACAAGTAACCATCATTTCTGCCTAGTTTAGACCCACCCTGCGATCCCCTCTAAACAACACCTAAGTGTTAACCAACAACCCGGCCTAAATCAAGACCAATTCAACAGATATAACAAGATTCCCGGTCACTTAAGGACCACCAACTAATATCACAATTCAACAAAGCAGCCCGGTTCACTCACGGAACCAATAACAGTCAATGCAATGAAATCAATAACCATGCAATGATACAGTAAAATAAACTCATACCAGGCGTGGTACCCGAGCCAACAATTAGTAATTCATACCAGGCATGGTACCCGAGCCAACCATTTGTTATACTTGTACCAGGCGTGGTACCCGTACCAACCGTTAGTATACATGTACCAGGCGTGGTACCCGAGCCAACCGAATGTCAACAATCCATAGTTAAATAATGAACACACAACTTGCAAACCAATAAGTAATAAACCGTTCAACTCACAAACTGTAAGACATGACCCTTAGACATTCTATACAATTTTATCTAAGCAATGAAATTCATACAAACACTTAGATAGGAGTACAAAACATACAACATTCACAGGAATCATAAGCCATCACCTACCTCGAAATGATCCAAGATCTTCTCAACTCGAGCTTTCCCGTGATTCAAATTTCTTTCTCGTTCTTGGTCTAAAATAACATACAAGTACATGAAATTAACAAACAAGGCCTGCACATTACCCGGATTACAGCAAATCCCAAAACCCCAAGCCACTCATGATCATTCCACCCTTTTTCTGAGCTTTCCACCGTTAATTTTCCTAGTTCAATCATTTTTATGGATAAAAATAGAGAATTTAACAACCTATGATCATAATATCTTACTTTTAACAATACCCAAGAACATTCATGTTTTGAATCTCCTTCATTCCCCGGATTCTACCATTCCTAGGTTATTCCAACATTTTTCCAAGTTTCCTCCTAGCAATTCTACCGCATAGGAAAAGTATTACGAAGACTGGAGAGTAGAAACCTTACCTTAGGAAAGAAAAATAATTAAAAACGGAGGAAAATCGCCTGGAATCGCCTTGCCCTTCTCCCAAAATGAATTTGTGAAAACTGAATGTTTTGGGGAATGTTTCAGCATTAAAACTCGTCGATCCCATTATAGCGGTCCGCTCTGCTATAGCGGTACCGCCGTAGCGGAGTCGCCCGCTATGGCAGAGGCTGATCGACGTTGACTACCGCTGTAGCGGTAATTTTTCCGCTACAACGGAATCGCTGTGGTGGAGTGTCAACCGCTATAGCGGTTGACACGGGACAGAAAGTCATAAAATCTCCAAAACTAGTCCATATAGCGGTTGACACGGGACAGAAAGTCATAAAATCTCCAAAACTAGTCCATTTTACAACATACTTATTTTCCCGATGTTCCAAAATAATCCCTTCACGTCAACCTCGATTTTGGGAGTTCTACTTACCCAAATTCAATTCCGAAAAGTCCCCCGGACTCCTTTATGTGTTAGCTACGAGGAAAACTAGCTCAACACAAGAAATCCAACCCCATACTTACCCGGATGGCCCTAGACCATATCTCGCTCCTAAACCAGCCGAGACTAGCCTACCCCAGAATTTCAAACCCCCAAATTTGGAATTTTCTAACTCTAAACTTGGCACGATTGGACTACCCATAACGATGGACCCGGTCGTTACACAACTAGATCATATAACTCACTGTATGATGCGTAGGTGCTTAAAGCATTTGCATCAACAGTGTAATCATCATACATCTTCTCATTAGTCCACCTCCTAGAATGCTTGACAAGAACAATGATGCTGGCCATTTCTGAATCTCGACAAATCACAATCATTTATATACTTCAAGAATAAATCAATTAACGACATACATATAAAAATTAAAATAACAAAAATACATTGAATCAAGTCTTCAACTATATTCACTATACAAAAGAGAGTAATTATAAGTTGAAGGAAGGTGTTCTTTTGGTGGAGCTTTGAACTCTTCAACTAATCCGGAGTTGTTTGAGTTACACAATGTTGTTGGGCTGTTGTATCGTGGAGGGGACAAGTCAAGAGTGATACTGCTGGATCGGTATAAATTATGCCGCAGTGAGTTTGAATCTCCTTAAAGAGAGCGAGATATTCGTGCCTCAGCCTGAATATTATTTATTCATTTTTTTGTTCATTTCATTTTCAACTGTAATTTGTAGTATATTACACCAACATAAAGTCATATAGATACATACGTAGTTTGAATATACACTATATTTTTCTAATCAGAAATGTAGTTAACAATTAAATCTTCAACAGCTTAAAATTGACAATACACAAAATATACAATATGTATTTTGATAAATATACACTATATTTTTCTAATCAGAAATGTGTTTAACATTGCCATCATCATAAACGTATCAGTTTAAGCTCCAGAATATTAAGATCTACAACACATAAATATACCGATCATAATCGAATTGACAATAATCAGACTATACGATCTGTATTTTGCAGCTAAATACATATGTATTAGGCGATCCTAAGTGTAATTCGTGTTTGTTCATTCAGCTAATCCACCATTAGCAATCCGTTTGAAGTTTTTATACTACACACTTGATTTAGTTTGATGTTAATGATACATATCTGTATGAGTGAATTACGCGGTAATATATCTTGAAAGAATTTTGTGATTTGTATTTGAACGATGAAACTCGAGTTTGTTTTTCAAAATCTAGAATTTTGATTAAGCAATTTGAATTTCATATTCGAGTTTTGCTGTTTGTTGAATAATTTTTTTCAAGTTCCCCATTTAAAAATGGAATCTGAAAATGCAGATCACGTTCGTGATATAAAGAAGGAATTATAATTATTAAAGATCTTTTCTTTTTTAAATGGTAACAGTTAGCTAAAATTAATCTTCCACATCAATTTGTATTTGTATTTGACTCATAAAATAGGCACGTTAAATACAAATAAAATGGTAATATTTTAGCTTAAAAATTGCTATCGTCTGTAATTAGTAAATGTCCGTTATCTCCTCCATAATTATGAGCTCAAGTTTGCTATTTGACAAAATTTTCTCAAAGTAAAATGTACATATCATGTTTATTTAACAATTAAAAATATTTAAAGATGTGATCAAATTTAATGATCAAATAAAATTTAAAAGATAAATTTTCACAATTTAATCCACAATCTATGTTACTAACTAAAAATGAGTGGAATTTGATTTATGAGTTGCTCAAAGAAGTGAGCACACGCCATGTTTATTAAAGTATAACTAATCAATTTCTGAAAATTTAAAAATATTTAAAGATATGATTCAAATTTAATGACCTAATAGATTTTAGAAGATAATTCTTCAAAATTTGATCCATAATCTAGTCACTAACCATAAATGATTCAAATTTGACTAAAGAGTTGCTCAAAGAAGTAAATTACACACAATGTATTTTATTTTAAAAAACTAACCAATTTTGAAATTTAAAAAAAATATTTATAGATTTAATCAAATTTAATGACCAAAAAAATTTAAAAGATAAATTTTTAAAATCTAATTCATTTAACTTACGTCAGGGTTGTTCAAAGAAGTAAAATACACACGCCATAAATGTGAGTGCACATGTTTCTGTCATTCCCATCTTACAAACGTGTCAAAGTGAAACTTCCCTTTTTCCTCATTAAATTAATTCCCTTTTATTCTCTTTTAAAAATACTTTTAAAGAAAAGGCATGCCTAATGTTTCTCAAACAAATCAAGAAAAACTATATATAAAAATAAATAAATACCATGGAAAAACCTGTTTGTTGTTTGGATTAATTTATTTTAGGTGCTTTTAATTATTTATATAATATTTAGGTAAGAAAAAAGAAAATTTTAAAACATGTTTTTTAAAATTAAGATAATAAAAATAAGTCAATAGTTATTTTCTCCATTTTAATTTGTTTGGCCTATTTTGAGTTGATACAAAGTTTAAAAAAAGTAGAAAAGGCTTTTGAATCTTGTTGTTATAAATTAAAGATACTTAAAATATACCAAAATGTTCTTTAATCTTTTGGTATTAAACATGCAAAGTTAAAATTAAAGAATTGCTAAGAAACATTTTTTTTGAAACAGAATAAAAGAAAAGTATGCTAAACAAATCGAAACAGAGAGAGTATAAGTTAAATGCTTTTAAGTTAAAAATAATTATTTAGCACTTTTATAATATTTAAGTAAATTAAAATCATGTTTAAATATTTATTTTTAACCTAAAACAAGTCAAAACCTTGAGTTAGGATTCCTACAAGTCCATTCGAACGAACCATTATGCGTATAAGTCATAAGTTATAAACTCATCATTAAAATAGACTTTTAATCCAAGGCCAACCATGGTTATCTATTTAACCCCTTAAAACCTAAAACCATAGTTTACACAACAACATTGGATTTAGAGGAAACATTACCCCATGCCCTCTTTTGTCTCCCTCTTTCCAAAATCTCATATCTTCCCTCTTTTGCTTTGCAAAGAAAAAAAAATGATGTTGGAGCATTTGAATTTTTAGTTTGAGGATTTTGTAAATTCCTCATAAGGGGATAGAGTTTTTTGCTTCTTGAATTGCTAATACTGGTTTGTTATCTCTTTTTATCTACATATATATATGTTCATTTTTATATCCAAGTACATATTCTTTCTGGGTATTTTTTTTCTTTATAGTTGATGGTAACTTGGGGTTTCAAGATTTTGAGATCTGAATTTAGAATTGTGGAATTTTGGGTATTCAAGAAAAAGATTAATTCTTTTTGAAAGCTGAGATAGGTTTTGTTTTGGATTCATTTATTTCTAAGCTGTGGAGAGAAAAAGGAATTCTTTTTTTTCAGTTCTGTTTCTTTTTTTTCTTGTGTTTTTTTTTTATCAAATTGGAGGAAAGTTGAAGTCTTTAGCATCTGGGTAATTGTTATTTTTATTTGTTAGAAATGAATATGTTGTGGAGTGATGAGGATAAGACTATGGTGGCAGCTGTATTAGGAACAAAAGCTTTTGATTACTTGATGTCTAGTTTAGTTTCTGCTGAGTGTTCTTTAATGGCAATGGGAAGTGATGGGAATTTGCAGAATAAGCTGTCAGATCTTGTGGAACGCCCGAATGGAAGTAATTTTAGTTGGAATTACGCCATCTTTTGGCAGATTTCGCGGTCTAAGTCGGGGGAGTTTGTGTTAGGATGGGGAGATGGTTGTTGTAGGGAACCTAGGGAAGGTGAGGAGTCTGAAGTGACCAGGATTCTTAATCTACGCCTCGAGGATGAGGCTCAACAAAGGATGAGGAAAAGGGTCCTTCAGAAGTTGCATATGTTCTTTGGTGGAACAGATGAAGATACCTATGTGTTTGGATTGGATAGGGTCACTGATACTGAATTGTTTTTTCTTGCTTCTATGTACTTTTCGTTCCCTCAAGGGCAAGGTGGTCCGGGAAAGTGTTTTGGTGCTGGTAAACATGTGTGGTTATCGGATGTTATGAAGTCTTCTGTAGATTATTGTTCTAGATCTTTTTTGATGAAGTCTGCTGGTATGCAAACAATTGTTTTGATCCCAACTGATGTAGGGGTTGTGGAATTGGGATCTGTACGAACTATACCAGAAAGTTTGGAGCTTGTACAGTCAATAAAATCTTGCTTCTCGTCGTTTCTGTCTCTTGTTCGGGCTAAGCAAGCGGCATCTGTAATAGCTGTAGCTGAGAAAAAGGATGGAAATAAGTCCATGTTTTCCAGCTCTTTTCTTAGTGAGCAGTCAAAAGGAAATCCTAAGATTTTTGGGCACAATCTAAATTCTGGTTGTACGCAGTTCAGGGAAAAACTTGCTGTTAGGAAAGCGGCGGATAGGCCACTGGAAATGTACAGAAATGGAAGCAGGGCTCCCTTCATGAATGAACAAAATGGTGTACACCCCGTATCATGGGCTTCATTTGGTAATGGGAAGCCAGGGAACTCGGTGGAGCTCTATAGTCCTCAGGCCCCAGCAAACAACTTACGAGAGTTTGTCAATGGTGGAAGGGAAGAGTTCCGGTTAAATAACCTCCAGCATCAAAAGCCTGTTGGAATGCAAATAGATTTCACTAACTCAAGACCCATTGTATCTCCAGTCCACACTGTTGAATCTGAGCATTCAGATGTTGAAGTTTCATGTAAGGAACACGATGCAGAACCAGCTGATGAAAGGAGGCCTCGAAAGCGTGGACGAAAACCAGCCAATGGAAGGGAAGAGCCCCTCAATCATGTAGAGGCGGAGAGGCAGCGGAGGGAAAAGCTGAACCAGCGGTTCTATGCATTACGAGCTGTTGTTCCAAATATTTCCAAAATGGACAAAGCTTCGCTTTTAGGAGATGCCATTGCTCACATCGCTGACATGGAGAAGAAGATTAGGGACATGGAATATGAGAGGGAAAGACTAGGAAGCCCAAATTCAGAGACACAAACCCGAGTAGCTGATATCAACATTGAAGCTGCCAGTGACGAAGTCATTGTAAGAGTTAAATGCCCACTGGAAATCCATCCTGTATCAAAAGTCGTTGAAGCATTCAAAGAGGCACAGGTCAGCGTTGTTGAGTCAAAACTTGCCGCGGGGAATGATACAGTATATCATACATTTGTGGTCAAGTCCAGTGGATCCGAACAGCTGACTAAGGAAAAGTTGATGGCTGCATTTGCTGGTGAATCAAACTCTCAACAGCCATTTTCATCAGTAGGATAACAAAAGCATGATGTTTGACTGCTCTAGGCATAAACTGTAGTCGACATTCCATTTCTTTGTTTCTGCAAAGGTTTTAGTATACAACAGTTCAGTCTAGGAATAGAGAAAATAACTAGCTATTGACAAAGTAGCAGCAATTCTTTCCTTTTATCTGTTTATAGTATACATGCTTGTCATAAGAAAGCTAGGTGAATTGATTTGCAAGCTTAAATCTCTTTTGCGTTATGCTAGTTTCTTCGTATTGTTACTTGGTGTTATTAGTTCTTGAGTTGCTTCTCTAGTCTTTAGAGATCATCTTAGGTCTAGGTTTTTCGAAAATCTAGCATGAAGCTGGTCAAGATGGAGAAAGATCAACTTAGGTCAAGTAACATCTTGTGTTGCTGGACTCTTCAAAAATGTCGGCGGTTGTGTGTCGGATTTCCAAAAGTAATGTATTTTTGGAGGATCCAACACGGGTGTGACAGCATCTTTTGAGAGTTCGAGCAAACCTAAGACGTTCATGTACCTTGGTATGTCTATGAGATCATGAACCTAATCTAATCCTTCTTGAGAAATGTTGGGTTCATGGTCTTATGTTTCTTGATTATATAGAAAGTATGGCGTTCCAGTCATTTCCCTTGAGGAGCAAGTAAAATTGTTCATATTGAATCTTGATATGTTGGAAATTGCCCAGTTCATGATTGATGCATGGGAGCATTAACTTTGTAAACTGCAAAAAGAATTGGTGCTTGAGTTTTTCTAGAAAATTTTGTTTTGTGGTCGTGGTGTAAGCCTTTGCGGTAGCTTCTTCAATATTACCTACTAAATAAAAGGCATTTTCGGAAGACCATCTAATTCTCCAAGCATGCAGTTAAATATGTGGTTTTTTCTCATCTGCGTAAGTTTTGATGGACATGGTTGATATTTGTGCTAGTGGGAAAGAATAGTCGAGGTGCGCATAAGTTAGTTTCGGCCCCACCGTTAGAAGAAAAGAAAAAAAGATTTGCAATTTAGGGTTGAAAAGTAAACTGGCATGTGAATGGTTCATTAAACATGACAAAAAACATGTTAAAGTGAAAAAGTAATTTCATAAACGTTTATAATATGACCACAATTAGTACAGGTTTGACATTTATAGCCATCTTTAATTATTATACCTTTCATGGCCTTTTTCAAACTTTTCCTTGTGAGCTTCTTTTAATGGCACATTTAAGAGCACTATTTGTAGGCATGAGAGTTTTTCCCTGACATTAAAGAGCACCATTTGCAGGCATTTGTTATTAAGAAGATTCTAAAAGTTTTATTCACTGATTGGGTTAAAAAAACAAGAAGAGGATTCATTTGAGTTACTTCTTTTAGTGTTATTCATCTTGATTCCAGAAAGGGCTAATTAGACATCAGTACACAGATAGCTATATGCCTAATCTAAGAAAGCAACAAAAGGGAAAATAATGGAGCTCTGATTTGTTGAGACAGAGTGAGTGGGGCCATGGGGGTAAAGACTTTGTTCATTAATCAACTACTCGCTCCGTTCCGATTTATGTGAGTTAGTTAGATTTGGCACGAAGTTTAAGAAAGAAAGATAAACTTGGAATTTATGGTCTAAAATAAGTCATAAATATTTGTGTGACTATAAATTATTTCATTAAGGGTAAAATAAGTATTTTAAAGTTAAACTGTTACTAAATATAGAAATGTGTCACTCTTTTTGGATTGACTAAAAAGGGAAGTGAGTAGTATAAACTGGGACAGAGGGAGTATTTTATTATGAAACTACTCCCTCCGTGCACCTTTACTTGTCTACTTTATATTGTGCACGTCCCTTAAGAAAAATGATTAATATGAGTATTTTTCAATAATACTCATATTAATTGATGTTTAGTATTAGCTCTTGAAAAATTTTGGAAAATAAATAATTAATGCTAAGGGTAAAAAATGAAAAAAAAAAATGACTTTTCTTGATATGTTAAAAGTGACAGGTGAAAGTGAAAATCTATTTTTAAAATAGTGGACAAGTAAAAGTGAACAGAGAGCGTAGAAAAGATTAACCGGACATTAATGGTAATTAGTATATGTATTGGGGGTTTTACGAGGCGTAGTGTTGAAGTAATGGCAAAGTTGTCTCCATGTGAACTATATGTCACGGATGCGAGCAGAATTTCAGTCACTAAAATAATACTTGCATTAGGATAGATTGTCTAAGTCACACTTTAAAGTGCGGCTCTTCTCTAGACCTATGTGAACAGGGTGCATGTTGGTTTGAGTCGTGAGATCAGTTGTTGAATGCTTGTGTCAAGATAAGTTGTCTAAGGTGTCGTTTGACAATGAGAATAAAAAAAAAATTCACTTTTTTGGAATTTTCAAAGTTGGAGTTGGAGTTGTGTTTGGCCATAACTTTTGCAATAATTATCTAGATCTTAAATATATATTTTTAAAAAATATAAATATGATTTATAAATGAAATATAATTTAAATGGGGTTATTTTATGAAAATAAAGAATTTAGGATTTTTTTTAAAAAAATAAATTTAAAAAGTGAAAAAAGTGAGTTGGAAAAAAGTGAAAAACCCATTTGGGTGTTTTCACTTTTCCAAATACAACTCCGGAGTTATATTTGAAATTTTTATGGCCAAACACTATTTTCGAAAAAAAGTGAAATAATTTTTCGAAAAATAGTGAAAAATTCTCATGGCCAAACGCCTGCTAAGCCAAACTCCTTGGAATGCGCCTTTGCCCGGGTCATGTGTAAACTTGGGATTAATGCTTGTATCAAAATAAGCTGCCTAAATTATACTTTTTGAAATATAACCCTCGCTCGAATCACGTATAAACACGAAATACTTTGTACACTGAAGCTGACAATTATGTCTTTCATGTTATTCCAAAATGTCACATATATACTACTCCTTTTGTTCAAAATTACTTGTCATTTTTTGACTTGACACACCTTAAAAAAATAATAATTGACATAATAATTTTACCATATTACCTCTATTAATTGGTACTAGTTGAAATTGTCTTTTTGAGATTTCAAAAAGCCTTAGTAATTAAATAAGGGTAAAATTGAAAATTTTGTTTTATCTTTTTTTAATATATTAAAAATAATAAATAAAAATATAAATAAATGACAAATAATTTTGAACGAAGGGAGGAAGGAGTATTTCTTTTAGGTTATCAATCTTCTTTTGCCCATAAAGATTGCTAAGGTACTTCTTAACATTTAGTATGAAAAAGTTCCAAAAATAAGCATGTGACAGTGATCAAAGGTCTTTTAAAAGGATAAGGTTGCGTACAATCCATTGCTATATAATTTTGTATAGAAAATTATTTCCCAAAAACAATTCTTTATTTAATAACGAGTATTTTTTTGTAAACAATAATTTTGCTTGCAAAAAATAAAACAAATAAAATCCTTGCAGCTGTAAAAACAATTCTCCATAATGTTAATGTTTGTATTTTCTTCTTCTTTTTTTTGGGTTAAAGTGTGTGACCAGTTTATTTAAAAATTAAAATTATTAAACAAAATACACTTTTATACACTATTATATTATGAGATAATGTATAAGTATCACTCTAAACTATAGGTGAAAAATCTCAGCGATACACCTTAACTATACAAGGATCTTAATAACCCCTAAACTATTTTAAAGTGTAATAAATATACCCTTTAGTGCTGAGGTGGCACAAAGAGTGTGCTCACTCTTTTGAAAGCAAGTGAGAGGCAAAAACATAAAAAAAAAAATCTAATCATATTGGACACATGTCCTTTTTTAATTGGACATCTTACAATTAGTTGGTACACATAATTATTACCATTAAAACTTAGGAAAAAGTACACTAAATAAACCAAAAAATTAAAATATTTACACACTCATACCCCCTCCCATATTAATTCCTTCAATATCCATTCGGCAAATACTATTTACTCGTAATGCCTCCATAAGTGCACAACATTCATTTGGCCTTAAAATGTGGCGCTAAATTCTGCCGCAAATTGCGGCGCCGTTTTATTTTATTTTCCATTTCAAAAACCTTTCTAATTCATTTTGAATTCTCTGCTCTTTTCACTTTCTTTTTCTTTTTCTGTTATTTTATTTTCTTTTATTTAAATATAAAAAAAATAGTAGCTAATTATTTTTCTAATAAAATATATCCACTAATTGATTCTTAGTGTTTTTTTAAAAATAAACAAAATATAGTAGTTAAATATTTCTTGACTAATAAAAATATAAAATAAATTAATAATTAGACTATAATAAGAAGTAATTTAAAAAGAATATTAAATTTACTAATTTATTTAATAAAAACTGAATTAGTAGAAATATATATTTTTATTAATTTTGGTTCGATTTGTTTTTTTTTTTTGAATAATAAAATAAAACATAAAGACAAAGATATTATCTTACTATTTTTAGACTCATAAAAATATAAATAATTAATAAATAAACCCAATAATAAATAATTAAGAATGATAAGAAGTGTCTCATTGAAGAATTAGAACAATCCTCTATGATACCATCACAGTATATCCATATACTATGTTGGTATCATTGAGAACTGAAGCAAACCTCAATGATACTATGACAGTATATGGATATATTGTGATGGTATCATTAAGAATTGAGAAGTGTCTTATTGAAAGATTGAAACAATCCTCCATGATACCATCATCGTATATCAAGATATTATGATGGTATTATGGAGGATTGATGAGTGTCTCATTAAAAGATGATACCATGCCAGTATATAAATATATTATGGTGGTATACTAAGGAGTGTCTCCTTGAAAGATTGAAGCAGTTCTCCATGATACCATCACAGTATATTGATATACTGTGATGGTATCATGGAAGATTAGGAAGTGTCTCATCGAAGGATGCTACCATGCCAATATATGAATATATTGTGATGGTATATTAAGAAGTGTCTCATTAAAAGACTGAAATAGTCCTCCATGATACCAGTACAGTATATCGATATACTATGATTGTGTCATGAAGGATTGAAGAATGTCTCATTGAAGGATGATACCATGCTAGTATATGGATATACAGTGATGGTATCATGGATGTTTCACTGAAGGATTGAAGCAGACATCAACGATACCATGACAGTATATAGATATACTGCGATGTTACCACTACGAACTAAAGCAAACTCCAACGATACCATGTCAGTATATAGATATACTGTGATGGTATTGCATAGAGTTCTCATTGAAGTGTTGAAGTAGACATCATGATACCATGAAAGTATATATATATATGTTGTGATGGTATCATGGAGGCCTTACTGAAGGGTTGAAGCAGACATCAATGATACCATGATAGTATATAGATGTAATGTGATGGTATCATTACGGACTGAAGCAAACACCAATGATACTATGTCAATATATAGATACACTGTGTGATATTATGGAGGTCTCACTGAATGATTGAAGCAAACATTAAGATACCATGACAATATATAAATATGTTGTGATGGTATCATTATGGACTGAAGCAACTGGAAAAAAAAAAAAGGAAATCGAATGAAATTAGAAAAAAAATATGAAATAAATAAAATAAAAAATAATAGAGCTATTAAAAATACCAAAACATGAAATTAGATTGCGGTAAAAAAATAAAAAATATTATGATTTGAGAAAAAAATCATAAATAAAGAAAAAGAAATAAGCAATCCAAAAAAAAGGAGAAAAGGAAAGAAAAAAAAATAAATAAAGAAAAAGAAACAAACGACAAAAGAAAAAGAAAAGGAGAAATGGAAAGAACAAGAAATAAAGAAATTAAAAAATTAAGAAAAAATAAAAAATAATAAACACAAAAAAAGGAACCAATAAGCAGGGAAAAAAAGAAAAAAAAGTAGAGAAAAAATAAATAAATAATAAAGAAATAAATGAGGTAAAAGGAAAAAAAAAGGAGTATATAAAATAAGAATTGAGTATGAGTTCGATTATGGTGTAAAAAAAAATGAGAAAAAAATAAATGAACAAAGAAACATAGAAATAAAAATAATAAAAAAGAAACGAGAAATAAAAAGAAGAAAGAAGAAAAAAGGAGAAGAAGTAGAGAAATAAAAATGAAAAGAATTAAAAAAGAGATAAATAACTAAAGCTATAAGAAAAGGGGGCATTTTCTATAATTAGTTAGGGGGGGTCATTTATGTAAATGGGCATTTAGTTGTAAATAGTTTGCTCCTATTGCAGGAAATTACATGGAGTGTCCTCAAAAGTGAGTGGTCTTCAATTTATGCCCCTCATAAGAAAAGTCTTTATAAAATACCCTTCCTTCCTTTTTATGTATAGAACATATACATTTTTGCCCCTCTACACCATAACTCTCCATGTTCATTTGTCTCTCAACTCTTAATTTTCATTTTTCATTTTTCTTTTATCTTTTTAATTTTTTATCTTATTTTTTTTCTCAATTTTTTTTTAATTCTCGTTTTCTTTTTTCTCAACCTTTATTTTCTTTTTTTCTCTTAACTTTTTTTTTGTTTTTTTTTTCTCAAACTTTATTTTCTTTTTTTCTCTTAACTTTTTTTTTTGTTCTTTTTTTTTCTCAACCTTTTTTTTTTTTTTTTTTTTTTTTTTTTTTTTTTTTTTTTTTTTTTTTTTTTTTTTTTTTTTTTTTTTTTTTTTTTTTTTTTTTTTTTCTTTTTTTTTTTTTTTTTTCTCTTTTTTTTTTTTCTTTTTTTTTTTCTTTTCTCTTTTATTCTTCTCTTTTTTTCTTTTTTCTTATCCTCTATTATTTTTTGCTAATGAACAAAAAAAGTTGGATAATCTGCAAAGAAGATCTTCTTTCTTTGAAATCGAAGTAAACTTAAGAGCGTGCTTTGTTGTTTGGAAGTCCTTTGGAACAAGTCTTGCCTCTAAGACAAATGTTATAGAACATCTCATAAATCAAGACACAATGAGGTAGTGTCAAGCCTTGCTCGTGGGACATAACTTGTTGTTTGAAAAATTCTTGAGCTAAGTCTTACCTCTAAGGCAAGAGTTATAGAGCATCTCATAAATTAAGACACAATGAAGTAGTGTTAACTCTTGCCCATGGGGCATAACTTATTTTTTGGGAGGCCTTTGGGCTAAGTCTTGCCTCTAAGGCAAACGTTATAGAGCATCTCATGATCAAGACACAATGTGCTAGTGTCAACTCTTGCCCATGAGGCGTAACTTGTTGTTTGAAAGTCTTTGAGATAAGTCTTGCCTCTAAGGCAAGAGTTATAGAGCATCGCATAAATCAAGACACAATGTGATAGTGTCAACTCTTGCCCATGGGGCGAAATTTGTTATTTGGAAGTCCTTGGGCTAAATCTTGCCTCTTAGGCAAGCGTTATAGAGCATCCCATAAATCAAGCACAATATGATAGTGTCAACTCTTGCCCATGGGGCGTAACTTGTTGTTTGAAAGTCCTTGGGCTAGAGTTATAGAATGTCTCATAAATCAAGACACAATGAGGTAGTGTCAAGTCTTGCTCGTGGGGCATAACTTGTTGTTTGAAAATCTTTGAGCTAAGTCTTGCCTCTAAGGCAAGAGTTATAGAGTATCTCATAAATTTAGACATAATGAAGTAGTGTGAACTCTTGCCCATGGAGCGTAACTTGTATTTTTTTAGAGGTCCTTGGGCTAAGTCTTGCCTCTGAGGCAAGTGTTATAAAACATTTTATAAATCAAGATACAATATACTAGTGTCAAGTCTTGCTCATGGGCGTAATTTGTTGTTTGGAAGTTTTTGGGCTAAGTCTTGCCTCTAAAGCAAGAATTATAGAACATCTCATAAAAAAAATAAAGGTCAAAAAAATTGATTAAAAAAAAAGAAAAGAAAAATTAAAAACCAAAGAAAAAATAAAAAAATAGAAGTTGAGAGAAAAAAATAAATATTGAGAAAAAAAGAAAAAAATGAAGAAAAAAAAAGACAACAAAACATATAGGTTGAGAAGAGAAAAAAAAAAAAAAAAAAAAAAAAAAAAGAAAAAAAAAAAAAAAAAAAAAAAAAAAAAAAAAAAAAAAAAAAAAAAAAAAAAAAAAAAAAAAAAAAAAAAAAAAAAAAAAAAAAAAAAAATAGAAAGAAAAAAAAGAAAAGAAAAAAAGAAATATATATAAAAGTTGAGAGACAAATGAGCATTGAGAGTTATTTAAAAATACTTGAGGTGTAGAGGGGCAAAAAGGTAGTTGCTCTATACATAAAAAACAAGGAAGCCTATTTTTGTAAGACCATTTTTATGAGGGGCAAAAATACAAAGCCACTCCCTTTAAAGGGCATTTGTGTAGTTGTCCCCTCCTATTGGGCATACATGTACTTTTCCCTAAAACTTAAACATATTTAATTATTTTTCTTTCTTTCTTTGTAAAATTTAATTCCCTCCTCACTTTTATTTTCTTTTTTCCTTTCATTAATTTCTTGTCTTTTCACTTTTACTTAATTTGAAAAAATACGTATATATTTTTTTCAAAATAATGATTCTTTTAAAAAGTGACCTTTATTTTTTGCATTTTTTAAAGTTTAATTTCCTTTATTTTTTGAGTATTCGTTCAAAATTAACATATTTAATTACAAGGCATTTAGAATTAAATCCAAAGAAAATAAAAAGAATAAATTAAAGCAATAGAAAAAAAATTGAAAGAAGGTAAAAAAATAAAAAAAATACATGTATTTGAGCAAAATTTAAATACAAGGCAAAGAAAAATATAAAAAATACATTTTTTTAGAAAATTTTAAATACAAGAAAAAATAAAAATAATTTTTTTTTATGTGTATTGACTTATTTTAAATACAAGGCAAAGAAAATAAGAAGAAGTTTCTTTTTAAAAAATAAAAAGTAAAAAAATATTTTAAAAACAAAAAATAAATGAAAAAAACCCATTTATGTACGTGGCAGCGCGTGTATATCACCACAACTAATTGTATTGGATTATGACTCCACGTCAGCACATAAGGTGCAAAGAAATGCAGAAAAAAAGTTTAAGGAGGTAATAGAACCCCTGTATAATTAAGGTGTGTCGCTGAAATTTCACTTATAATTTAAAATGGTACTCATGCATTATCTCTTATATTATATCCCAACATCTTTAATATTATTATAGCACTCACTATCACAAGCAAGATATAGGTATCTTGTAATGGTCCTCTGACTATAGATTAAGAGGGAGTTTGTAAGCTTATCATAAAATCATTTATATTTGTAAAATTTAATCTTATCTAGTTAATTTTAGAACTAAATGTAACTTGAGAAATTAATTTATTTGTTCTTGAATCAATTTGGAATTGAAATTTTTGCACTAACTCGTTTCTTATCAGTATAATCAGTTTTCAAGACATTTAAATTATTTTAACAGAAAATTATTTATTAGTATCATTTTCTTAATCAAATAATTTAATTGCTTGTTATCATTTTTAATACTTCTATCGAAAGGCATAATAATTTATATATTAAATCAGTTTCCACACTCTAAAATTACTGATAGATGCTTATCAGTTGACTATTCAATTTTGACAAATATGTAGAAGTGCAAACCAAACTCACAAGTCACAATGCATGGAGTGATAACAGTTGACTATTCAGTTTTGACAATACTCAATTGATTAATTGTTCAAGGCCTAGCTAGATACCTACCATAGTTTCTTTTCATTTTTTTTTATTTTTTTGGGATCAACATCTGTTTGCAACGAATTTTAAAGTGATAGAAAATAAATCAACCACAAACAAAATCTGAAGAAACAATAATAATTTATTGATGAATATTTGTGAGTACAAATCTGTTCCTCCCTTGATTCTTCTTTCTGATCTTTAATTCTCCGTAATTCGAGGATCGTTAGTAGCGTATTTCTTGAACGCAGAAAGATTTTGATATGGTCTCCATGAAAGGAGAATTATGTGGATCTCTTTATGAATACCCAGGATTTTGTGGGATATTCGAGATGCCTCTTCAAGGGAATATGTTACCCTTTATATAGGCGTGAACTAGGGTTTAGGATAGAGTAACCTCCAAGAAATCCTAACTGAAATTGAGCTATTTTTGTAGAGTCCACAAATTTTTGATGTCTACAACATCAATAATATATTGTTTCATCCAACCATATAACTTAATCCAAATGGTCTTTGTTGTAACTTTTTTACATCCAAAGTAATTTCTTCCAAATCGATTGGTTTAGATGATATAAAACATCAAGGACATTTTATATTTTTATGTAGTCAGAGGAATTTGGACGAATTAGGCTTTGATTACATGTACTTAGGATGTTTTTTTACTCAGTGGTTGGTTGGTACATGCTGTTAAGGATTTTCGGTCTAACTCAAGTCCAAAAGCTAGCTCAAGAGATGAAGATTGTTTAAATCATATTAAAGAGATCGACCACTCATCTATTAAAGGACCGATATGACTCTTCACACATGCATTATGGCCCGACTATAATCAGATTCATGTCTGAGTCCCACATTAGGGTAAAAACGCTCCTTAATAAAAGTAATTTCATATCCAAAGCTCAAACTTAAGATTTTTTATTAAGAATAAAAGAGTACTTTCTATTCGACCACCACAACTGTCATTGGTTAGGAAGATGTATTTCGTTCAAAACATTTTTGTTGGGTCCTATGAAGTTTTGATGATTAACAAAGTAACATGAAACAGGTAAGCTAAGTTAGTCCATCAATGCACAAGGTTGGTGAATCTAAAACTGTGGTGTAAGCTCGTGAAATGGGACAATCCAAGTCAGCATACTAAAGTGAGTTATTGGATAACTCTAATTCAATATTCAGAATAAATTTAAGTGCCAAATTGAAGAGTTGAAGTTTGACTTCAATACTTAAGAAGGCACGAGTTTGAATGTAAGGAGGAGTCTCACTTTAAGTAGAACTCTAAGCAAGTAGAGTTCGAATAAAAGAAGAACTCATTGAGGAGTTGTGCTTAAATAGCAGAGCTGCTAGGAGAAGTCTCACTTGAAGTAGAACTCTAAGCAAGTAGAGTTCGGATGAAAGAAGGAGTTAAAATGAAAGAAGAACTCCTTGAGGAATTGTGATTAAATAGCAGAGCTGCTATCCAAAGCACTCGTGCACTCACAGAGCAAACAAAGACAATTGTGAAATTGACTTTAGCAAGTGCAACAGAGGATACTGAAGGAACATATTGAAGAACCTGGTCCTAAGTACTGAGTCTAACTAAGGTGTCTTAGTAGTGATGTATTAGGATTTGTTCTTTGAGTTGTAATCATAGTTCAGTGTGTTATAAACTGAAGTAGAATTGTTGTCTTCAAGTTGGGTTAACTCGAAGATTTGAGAAACACAAACCTTGGGTGGTTGGTGTTGTTAGGAATTAGAGTTTATAATTCCTAGGTTACATCGAGTTGTAATCATTTCGTTGAGGCTCATTGTGTTAGTAAAGTTGGGATTAAATCCTGTAGAGGTACAGGTCGTGGGTTTTACACCTGTGTGAGCAGAGTGATTTTCCACGTAAAAATCACTATGTTATTTAGTTACTGTTTTCTTACTGTTGAAATACGTTAGACAACCTGTTTCATTAATAGGCAACTAATAAAGTTAACTAACTAAAACAGTAGGTCGTGCAGATTATCAATTGGTATTAGAGCAGGTATCATATTTAAAGGCTAACACCTTAAGATCAGATCCAGAAAATAAATTCTGCACCACCAATTGGACATTGTGAAGGAAAATCCACCACCAGGCCTCCTCTCTTCAATGAATCTCATTTCATTTGGTGAAAAGCTAGAATGAAGGACTTCATTTAAGCTGAAGACTATGAATTATGGGATAGGATCACTGAGATCCAACTATTCCTGTGAAAACTATTGAAGGAGCCTCTGTGAAGAAAGTAAGAAGTGAATTCACTCTTGGTGACCTCATTGCTCTTAAGAAAAATGCTAAGGCAAAAAATATCCTAGTCTGTGGACTGGGTCCTGATGAGTACAACCGAGTTTCCAGTTGTACTACTGCCAAACAGATCTGAGATGCCTTAGTAAATACACATGAGGGAACAAGCCAAGTGAGATAGTTCAGAGTAGTCATGTTGTTTACTGAGTATGAAACCTTCAAGATGAAGGAAAGTGAGTCACTGCAAGACATGATCACTAGACTCACTACCTTGGTTAATAAACTATCATCCATGGGAAAGATCTTGACCACTGAACAACAAGTTGAAAAAGTCCTCAGAATTCTACAAAAATCAAAATGGGATGTGAAAGTCACAGCCATCAGAGAAGCAAAGGACCTCACTAATATGTCCCTAGATGAACTGGTTGGAAACTTGAAAAACATATGAAATAAATATGAAAAATTTCAAGAAGGGGAAAGTTTCCAAAGAAAGGTCTCTAGCACTCAAAGCATCTGACAGTGATGATTCTGATCTTGATGAAGATCAAGTTGCATTTCTGACAAAAAACTTTAAAAAATTCTTCAAGAAAGGAAATGGGTATGACAAGAAAGGAACAGGAAATGGGTATGACAAGAAAGGAACATGTAGCAAGAAGCGGTCCACTGACAAAAACCAAGAAGGATGCTATAAGTGTGAAAAGACTGACCACATGATTAAAAACTGTCCACAATAGAAAATTGAGTGGAGAAAGGAAAGGGCTGAGAAGGAAGCAAAGATAAATAAAGAGATAAACTCTAAGAAGAAAGAAAAAGAAGACTATGCCATGGTAGCTGTCTGGGGATCAAGAACTGAGGAGTTTGATGATGAAGAAGTAGATGAAACTACATTCATGGAAATTGGAGACTCAGATCTGGAAGAAGAAGAGGCTGACTCTAAGGTAAGCATTCTTGAACTTAAAGATAAGTTGCATCTTTTTTCTAAAAGAAAACGTGTTGCTCTGATGAATGCATTGATTGAAGACTTTGTTGAACAAACCTCTGATAGGAACCAGTTGTTCAATGCTCTTGCAAGTTTGAAGTTTGAATACATTGATCTTGAGACTTGTAAGATTGAAACTGACAAAGAAAATGGTATACTAAAGGAACAGGTCAGTCAACTTGATTCAATCAACTTAAGTTTAAAATCAGAAATCCTAAAAAATGCAATCTTTGAAAATTGCAAAGATAAAATGAGTGACAGTCAAGAGATTGCTGAGTTAAAACTGAAAAAATGCAAAGATAATCTTCTCTATGAAAAGGAAAGGGTGAGAAAATTGAGTCTAGAAAACTCCAGGATAAAATTTGATCTTGAAAAGGCAAATAGGTGGACCAACACATCTAGAATAGTGAAGAAGTTAGGAGAAAGGACTCATAGTGAAAAGGCAAGTCTAGGATTTCACAAAGAAACTGCTTCTACTAAAGATTTGTGCTTTATCTGTGGACATATGAGGCATCCCACTACTGAATATCCAACTGCAGCCTGGTTCACAAATAAAAATATTAGATTGGCAAAAAGAAATAGTTCTGAATCTTTGCAAAGGAACAGGTCCACTAACATGTTACCTAAATGGACTAGAAAAAATTTAATACATCTTTTTGCTCACAAGAAAGGACCCAAGCTTGTCTGGGTTCCTAAAGTTAACCTTTAAACTGTTTTGCAGGTGAAAGTGAAAGGGAAAAAGAAACATTGGTACATGGATAGTGCTTGCTCAAGACATATGACAAGAGATAAAGAAAAGTTTATTTCACTCACCTCAATCAAAGGGGGGAATGTTTCTTTTGAAAGAGGCAAAAAGGGTAGAGTTACTGGAGTTGGAAAGATTGAAAAATCTACAGCAAAGACAGTAGAAGAGGTGTACCATATTGATGGTCTGAAGCACAATCTACTCATCATCTCTCAGCTATATGACAAAGGGTGAAAGTGATGCTGATGACAGTCTGCAGAAATAGATTGTACCACCCAGTCCATCTGATGAGCAAACTGCTGGCACAATGATAGGGGGAACAATCGATGCCACAGTGACAAGGGGAACACCAACCAACTAAACATATTGACATAAGACATTATTTTCTCCGAGATAATATTGAAAAAGGTCTTATTTCAATCATGTTTTGTTCGACTGAGGAACAAATTACTGATATTTTTATCAAGGCTTTGAGTAGGGAGCATTTTGAGAAAAATAGGTTAAACTTGGGGATGATTAAGATTGCATAAAATCTCCCTCAATGAATTGGTTAGTATATGTGGTTCCTTGCTTGAGATTATTTAGCAATATGTCATTCAACTCAGTCTTGCATATTTAGTTGTGTGTCCCAATTCCAGATATTAACTATGTTAACCTAATCTTGTGTTAAAATTGTGCAGAGACATGATCCAAGCAAGAAAATTATGCTCATGTGAATTATTCACGTCAGGTATGATCTACCTTGTGATATGTTAGTAATTATCAAATAAAACAGTTGAGCTCTCTTGTTCCATACATTAATTATGTCTGTCACATTAATATTCACCTCACACCATAACCGTCAAAAATCAGGAGTCCTCGCCTCTTTTTCAAAAAGTTGCCACCACTTTCACATCATCAGTCCTACTCCCAGTCCAATTGGTTCGCTTAGTTTGAAATAGTTCAAACTTGCACAAAGAAGAAAATGTCACCTTTGCTCCAGCTGTATTTTGATGTGGTTCATAAGATTCTTACTCCGAGGAAGGAGAGAAGAATTGAGGCAAACTTTCTTGACCTAACCATCATGGAGCTCCTAGATACGGAAGCGAAAATTAATTTGCCAAGCTTGATCATCAAGCACATGCATCGTGTGCTCCTGAAAGATGAGAAAGGTCATGCTCTCCCATGTGAGTTCTAGTTATCTCAAATCTTCAATGATTACTCTGTTCCTGTTCAGGTCTGGACCTTCCAAACCACAAAGGACGTTCTTGAAAGGGTGAACCATGCTGCTCTACCTTCTTCTATGAGGAGAACTAACACCCCATTGAAAAAACTGAGGAATACTTTAGCTGAAAAAACTACAGAACTGGATGATGCCCAGGCCACTCATGTAATAGAAAAGAAAGCCCTTCGTAGATTAACTCATCTGATTTCACCTGTTCCATCCTCCTCTGCTCCTAACTTCTAGTGTCTTCAAGCCCCATACTCAACCTTGTGTCCTGTCTGCTCAGCTGTTTTTCTTTGCTATTTTACTAGCTTATATCTCATGTAGTGACTACAGTGATAAGATTAATAATATGGCTTGTTGGTTTTTACTTGACTTGTTCTCTTGCCCTCTCTTAATGCAAATTTTGTGTTAGCTTATCTCTTTTCTGTTGAATTGATGATAACCCTAGTGGCCATGAATTGTTTGACTTGGTTAAATTATTTATTGCACTGAACCAGCTTTTTGATGATGTCAAAAAGGGAAAGAAAGGGTTATGTAGTATTTATAACTCATGGCTTAACCTGTTTCATTCAAATGTTTCAAACTCTTGTGCAAATAGGTACTTGCAACAGATGACACAAAGGCATAGCGTTTGTCATCATCAAAAAGGGGGAATTTATTGGGTCCTATGAAGTTTTGATGATTAACAAATTAACATGAAACAGGTAAGTTAAGCTGGTTTATCAATGCACAGGATTGGTGAATCTAAAATTGTGATGTAATCTCGTAAAATGGGACAATCCAAATAAACATACTAGAGTGAGTTATTGGATAACTCTAAGTCAATATTCAGAATAAATTCAAGTGTCAAATTGAAGAGTTAAAGTTTGACTACAACACTTAATAAGGCACGAGTTTGAATGCAAGGAGGAGTCTCACTTGAAGTAGAACTCTAAGCAAGTAGAGTTCGGATGAAAGAAGGAGTTCAAATGAAAGAAGAACTCCTTGAGAAGTTGTGCTTAAATAGCAGAGCTACTAGGAGAAGTCTCACTTGAAGTAGAACTCTAAGCAAGTAGAGTTCGGATGAAAGAAAGAGTTAAAATGAAAGAAGAACTTCTTGAGGAGTTGTGCTTAAATAGCAGAGCTGCTATCCAAAGCACTCGTGCACTCACAGAGCAAACAAAGACAATTGTGAAATTGACTTTAGCAAGTGCAACAGAGGATACTGAAGGAACACATTGAAGAACTTGGTCCTAAGTACTGAGTCTAGCTAAGGTGTCTTAGTAGTGATGTATTAGGAGTTGTTCTTTGAGTTGTAATCATAGTTCAGTGTGTTATAAACTGAAGTAGGATTGTTGTCTTCAAGTTGGGTTAACTCGAAGATTTGGGAAACACAAACCTTGGGTGGTTGGTGTTGTTAGGAATTAGAGTTTATAATTCCTAGGTTACATCGAGTTGTAATCATTTCGTTGAGGCTCATTGTGTTAGTGAAGTTGGGGTTAAATCCTGTAGAGGTACAGGTCGTGGTTTTTACACCTTTGTGAGTTGGGTGATTTTTCACGTAAAAATCACTGTGTTATTTAGTTACTATTTTTTTACTGTTGAAACACGTTAGGCAACCTGTTTCATTAATAGGCAACTAGTAATGTTAACTAACTAAAGCAGTAGGTCGTGCAGATTATCAGTTTTACATCCAATGATCAAATATCCTATATATCCACACACTTCTATTGGCTGATGGCTAGCTCCACCACCAATTCAATCCTCTCAGGAACAAAGACTATAATAGTTTTATCACCTGGGAAATTATCCTTCCCTTTTGCATCTGGACTATTTGGAAGAATAAGAACAACAACCTTTTCAATTCCAAAACTGATAAACCCTCCTTTGAGCAAGTTTATTCTGAATCCATAGATTTCAGCCACATTAGCTTTAATAGAGCTCCAACCCACTCTTTTATCCATATTAATGTCAAATGGCACTCCCCCGCTAGAAGGTACTTTAAACTCAACACTGATGGTTCTTGCTTGAAGAATCTTGGACTAGGTGGCATAGGAGGAGTCATTAGGAACCACAGGGGAGACTGGGTGTTGGGGTTTTCAAGGGGCTTTCCACTAGCCATTAATTACCAGATGGAGCCCATGGCCCTGCTAGAAGGACTTAAGCTTGATGTCATGAATAACTTAACTCTTATAGAAATAAATGTGGATTCTAAAGAAATTATTCAAATGATTCAATCTAACAACCTGCACTATAATGCTCTACTTCAACAATGCAGGTCCTTGATCGAGAAGCTAGGAGGGCCCCCAGTTCAGCACAGTTATAGGGAACAGAACAAGGTGATGGATGTCCTAGCAAAGGAAGGAGCTAGGTTTCAGATTCTTGCAAAGACACAGGTTTTTGAAGTTTCTCCGGTGTATGCGACGGTAGTGATTTGGACAGACACCTTAGAAACTAATTTTTTTAGAAAAATTAAGCTTTGTAACAATACTAATGGCCAGCTGAGCCAAAACTTCATCTCTCATGAACCAGATTAGACTGGTGATTTGTAATCTTTAAGTTTATTTATATATATCCTTCGTGATAAAAAAAAACCTTTTAGCCTTTTGTCAATTGTGAATCTTCTTTGTTAGCTTTTCTCTGGTGAAATATATATCCGCATGTTCCATTCTTACATATATAATTTAGAGGAATTTTCAAAAACATCAATTAATAGAAATTTAATGACATCTTCATAGCAACAGTTGCATAGCTAATTACAATTCGTGTCAATACTTTTTATATTAATTGTATAATTCGACATACAAATACAAATAGAGTAATCTCGTTATACAAATATAAATTTGTTAGAGTAATCTCGATATACAAATACAAATTCATAAATCTCGGCATACAAATATAAATTCGTATTGTATATTTGTGGAGTTTCGACATACAAATACAAATATAATTGAGTGTTGATTGAGAAAAAAATATACAAATACAAATACCAATAGTTTTAAACTCTCTGGTTTAAATTATAATCGAATAAAATTATTGATATGAAACGTAATTATGCATAAATATTTGATATGTTATGTAATTTTTCTATAATTTATAAGAAAATTCCATTGTTTTTGGGGTAACTTACATGAAACACACATCTTTGGGAGCTAATTACTCTTTTTCCCACCTCACTTCACTCTGATACATCGCCCCAAGGCGTGATACATCGTCGCACCTCTGGATAATTACCTTTGATACATCGGGGCGATGTATCACGAGGTGAGACGATGTATCAAGGTGTTTACATGTGGTATATTAAGTAATTAAAATAAAGTGATGAAAAAGTTAGTAAATATGGTTAGAAGGTATATCTTTTTTGATAGTTTAACCTTATTTTTGGGGTCCATAACCATCTATTATAAGTATTTAATTTGCTGTAGTTTTCATTGCAGTGGGCAAAAGAGGAACAGTAGCTGAAAGGCATAAACAAAAACACGTCGTCTCGCATGTGCTACATTTAAATTGGTACACTAATATTTTTTTTTCGAATTTCAAAGCAGTTCATGTTTCTATTAATATCGCAACCAACCATGTACGGCAGAGTAATACTCCCTCCGAATTATTTTAGTTGTCATTCTTACTAAAAATTAATGATTTAAAATAATAATTATTTTAAAAAATCATGATATAATTATAAATTTATTTATTTCCACCTTTACCATTAATCATAAATATAAAGAAATATTAATATAGTATAAAAGAAAAAAATATTAAATATTAAAAAGTAATAAATAAGGATAGATTAGTCAAATTACACTCTAGTTATTGTTTTTCTCAAGGGGCATGTAAACTAAAAATGAGATAATAAAGTGGTCCGGAGGGAGTAATTAAATATTTATATATCCTCATTAATCAAAGGTTTTGGTTCGAGTTTTGTGCATGTAATCGCCTTTATTAGAAAGCTCTTACCTCCCAATGTGTGAGACTTCTCGGCGCAAATTTAAATTTAGTCGAATTTCAATATGAACATAGCTAACACCGAATGAAAAAGTAAAAAAAAAACAGATTTTTATTAAATATTATTCGTGTGGAGATCATATATATTGAGTAGAAATTGCTAATATATGATCTGATTAAATGTGCAACATGAATTGGATGACTACTCCTAACTCTCACCTAATTTATTCGTAGGCATTCCCCAAGTCAATGCCCTGGATCAACGCTATGTTATTTTGTTTTTCCTTTTATTGAGGAATTTTATAAACTTGGTATCTACAAATGGAAAGCACGAATTGTTTGAATGTATTAACTAAGAAGAAATTGAAAGTCAAATATGTATGGTGGCCTCTTTACTTGATAGTACATATATGGACTTGAGAGATTCCAAAGTGGTCTTGAAGTGTAAAAAAGAACAATGTGTACAGTAAAATACGTGTTGTATTCTTTTTTCCTTAATCAAAAAATTTTCTATTAAGTTTTTCTGGTAAGGTTTTTAATAACGCTACTAGCAAATGCATATTATTAGATATGTACTATTTTTTTTTCACTGGAATTTTTTTTTCGATGGGGTTTTTTTTAGTAAGGTTTTAACGAAACACATTATCTATTAATGAACATCCAAGGGGAAGTGTTATGAATACACGTATGTCCATTTATTACTCCTACAAGCATCTTTGCAAGCAAGTCCTTCGAAGCAGCTCACAATCAGTTTACAAGTAGCTTTGCAAGCAGGTTTCAATAAGCAACTACAAGTAGCTTTACAAGCAGGTTCCTATAAGCAGCTTTGTAAGTTGTTTCTGTTTTTTTATAAATAGAAAGTCATTTCAGTTTATTTGGACATCAATTTGAAGAGAAATAAAAATCTATGTTCTTTTGTTTTTCCTCTATTGGAAGTTTCTAAACTTTTGGTATCTACAAATGGAAAACACGAATTGTTTGAATGTATTGATTAAGAAGAAATTGAAAGTCAAATACGTATGGTGGCCTCTTTACTTGATAGTACGTATATGGACTAAAGAGATATTCCAAGTGGTCAAGAGGTGTAAAAGAAGACAATGCGAGTGGTTCGAAAGAAAACCAAGAGTTCAGACATGACATAAAATAATATGTACAAGAGACACGCGTTTAGCATGCATTTATTGATTTGACGTAGACCGCAGACACATTAATATTTAGTGCATGTATCACGAATAGTCTCATCTCAACACATACAAAATTTCCAATTATATGAGGAAAACTCTGGCTCTTTTTTTGTGGACTTTCAAAAGACAATAATGAAGCACTGAGAAGAATTTTCAAGGCTAAGTAGGGAAACAATTTAGTAGTAGTGGTCTATTGAACTTGACAAAAACATGTGAAGCAGAGTATGGTGGTCGTGGTGAGCTAAGAAAATAGAGTTTTCAAAGAGGAAAAAGTGATAATGAAATGTCATAAACATTTTTCAAACTATATAGCCTATGGACCTAACAATATTGAGCTGAGAAAATAGAGTTTTCAAGTAGCTAGTGCATGTATTCTTAGTTGACATAATAGTAATAGTATTATTGAACATGACAAAAACATGTGAAGCAAAGTACGGTTGTGAAGTCCCTGACGGAGGATGGGGTTGATGAGGGCAGATCAAGCATGATTGACAGACTTCTAGGATGACAAACTTCTGAAGATGATGAGATGCACATGACATATTAGCTTAGGCAAATCACACAACAAAATGATCGAGAGAGGAAAGTGAAAGGCTTAATAAGTTATAGCTCAAGTTCACATGGTACACGTACGCGTTTTTCAGGCTCAATGTGGCGTAACCCAAAAGACACATCCTTGCGGGTTTAGACCCAAAGCGGATATTACGTGCCATAGATTTGGGTCGTGATAATTATTTATCCTTGAAATAGTATAGTTAAATTTATAGATGTGACTCAACGACAAACATATAGCTTAAATATTGTGACCATGATGACCACCGGCCACCTACCAGTAATTTTAGTTCCAATCCTTTGCTACACGAACAGTAGTTGAAATGATTTAAATTGGTACACTAATTTCTTTTCAAATTCAAATTCAAATTCAGATGAGTCATTTTTGTTAAAGAGCGCTTTAAATCCAATATAAAAAATTTTGAATTCAAATTTAATTGAGATCCAATTTAAGTACCAAACACCGACTTAGAAGCCTAAAAGGGAAAAAGGTTCCCTATCAATATGATTCTTTTAGAGTGTGTTTGGTATGGAGGAAAATGTTTTCTAGAAAATATCTTCCAATTTTCTTGTGTTTGGTTGGTCAAAAAATTTGAAAAATATTTTCTTTAGGAAAACATTTTCCTCCAAAACAAGGAAAATGACTTCTCTAATGAAAGTAGAGAAAACAAGTACTCACCTTCATAACACCCCAATCCCACCCACTCCACCCTCCTACTCTCAACCCTACCTCCACCACCCACCTCCACCCCACGTCAATTTTTTTTTAATTTTTTTCAATTCTTTCCTTAAAAAATAAAATTAACTTTTTTAAAAAACTAATTTTTTTTTGTATCCCACCTCACCCATTTTACCCACCTCACTTTAACACCCCCCCCCTCCAAACACACACCCACCCACCATTACCACCTCCACCCACCCAAACTCAATTTTTTTAAAAACAATTTTAAAAAAAAACATTTTTTCTTAGAAAAAGTATTATTTTTGTACCCCAACCCCCAACCTATGCACTCAGCCCCTCCCCCACCCCCATCCTCTGTCACCTCCACCCCACTCAAAATTCATTTTTAAATTATTTTTTTTAATTTTTTTTTTTTAAAAAAAGAAATATTTTTGGTATCCCACCTACCCTAACCCCCCCCCAGACACTACACTCCACCTGCCACCCAAATGTCAAATTTTTTAATTTTTTTTTAAAAAAATAAAATATTTTTGGGTACTTCACCCTCTTCCCCCCACCTCCAGCCCTTCCCTCCCCACCCACCAGCCCAGCCCCTTCCCCACCTCATCCACCGCCACCCAATATTCACTTTTTAACTTTTTTTTAAAAGAAAATTATTATTTTTCTAAAAAAGTTAATGATTTTTTGTCCCCCACACCCCTCACCCCACCCCACCTCCACCCATCCCACCCAGCCCCCCTCCACCCCCCAAAAAAAAGGTTTAAATTTTTTTAAAAAAATTAATTAATTGTTTTAGTTACCCGCCCCCCATCCACCCACCCACCCACCCAACCCCCCCTCCACACCCCAACCTTCGACCTACTCCCTAGAAAATATTTTCTACTCTCTAATCAAAAATAAAAAAAATATGTTTTCATTCATCAATCAAACAATAGAAAATATTTTTCGAAAAATATTTTCCACTCACCAACCAAACATGAGAAAATAAGTAAGAAACCAACTTGTTTTCCATAAAATATTTTCCATGGAAAATATTTTCCTTCATACCAAACACACCCTTAAGTTGATAAGTGGGCAGTTTGGACTAAGATTAGTTTAAATTAAATTGAGTAGAAATTAATAATGTATGATTTGATAACATGTGCTAGCACGAATTAGATGACTACATAACTTATTCATAAAAAATAATGGGCATTCCCCAGGTCAATACTTTGGAACTTTAGTAATATGTCCCTCCCACCCCCACCCCCACACCCCCCTACACCCCACCCCCCTCCACGTCCTCCTCCTTTATTAGAATTTTCTGAACTTGGTATTTATAAATGGAAAGCACGAGTTGGTTGAATATTAAGAAAAACTGAAAGTCAAATATGTATGCTGGCCTCTTCACTTGATAGTGTATGGACTTGAGAGATTCCAAATGGAAAAGAGGTATAAAAAAGACAACGTCAGTGGCTCGAAGGAAGAAAATTAAGCAAAAACTAATTCATACATCACAAAAATGTAAATAGTAGTTACTTGCACTCGATGTTTTGTATATATAAAATCAACAAATTTAATTAGCAGTTACAAATTAAAATGAAAATTCATATCACTTAAACATAATCAAGTTATAATTAGTGTGTGTATATATATATATGGAAGACATATGTGTTGAGAATTTGGATATAATATTTATTAATTTGATATAAATAATATATTTCAGCATTTAGGCAATTAGGCTCAAGGGTGAACATTTTTTGTTGAAAATAAAAGTAGGGGAACATTTTAGGTTAAAAGAATAAAGTGGTTTGTGCATGTATTTTTAGTTGAATAATAGTAGTGGTACTGGTCTATTGAACATGACAAAAACATGTGAACCAAAGTATGGTTGTGACGCCCCTTACGAAAGGCGAGTGATGAGAGCGGGTCAAGTAAGATTGGCAAGAGTTTAGACGGTCAATTTTCTAAAGATAAAGTACACATGACATTTTTAAAGACGAATCCGATATCAGAATAGGAAAGGCAAGTGAAGAGCTAATTTATAAGATATTATATCAAGTTTACATGGTACGTATATTTTTGGTTCGAAAGTAAAACCATATGGATTTTTAGGTCAAATACTAATAAGTACGTGCCATGGAGTGGATCATGACAATGGTTATCGTGGTGAGGTGGGAAACTCGAGCTTTCAAGGAGGAGAAAGTGATATATAAAGAATGCATTTTTCGAACTTTATTTCCCTATTCAACCTTTTCTTGTGGAATTTAAGAGCATCGTTTTGCATGCATTTGGTTACGATGAATTTCACATTACGAGAATATAAGCTTTATTGACTTTTGAAGCATAATTTAATTATATCTCAATATACATTTGAACCATGTCAATGAATACAACTCGAACTCTTACTCAAATTAATAAAATACCTTAGTAACTTCTTTTACTTGGTTTGGTTTCAAGCAAAAAAATAATTGAAAAAATCAAATTAAATTGATTATATAAATATCTGTTTTGTATATTTTAACTTTTGCACTCTTGATTCATAATTTTGGTATTTGCTTTTATGGTAATTCAATTTATTTGCCTTTAATTTCTAATTTGTTTGCAATTTTTTTTTTGATAATTTCAAGAATTTATTTCATGTTCAGAATAATTTGTCTTTGAGTCTCTTAGTTATTCACTATTGTTTAATCAATTATTGCCAACATATTTTGATATATCACAACTGGATCTTTAATATTTTATACAAAATATTTATAAGAAATTTTATTATGTTTTTTAAAAAACTGGCTAAATTCTTGAATAATGCATACGATTTTTTGAAGGAAGCTACGGGCTACATATATATGGTTCCTTCTTTTCTTAAAAGGTAATTGATTTGGTAGTGTTATATTGGAACATAGTCAATCTAATATGTGCTTGAAAGTGTATTTTTATATATTTTATTAATAAAAAAATACGAATGAATTGAAAATCGAAACGATAAATTAAAAAATTGACTTAATTGATTTGGTTTGATTCCAACATTTGAAAACCCGACTTAGCTGGCTTGGTTTTCTGTAAAAGAAAATTGACTCAAATTGAACCATGAACACTCATGTTTTTAAATATGTAAATTTTAATTCAAAAAAGTTAAAGATTTAATGTCTGAATTCACGATCAAAATTAAAAAGTTTGACTCTCAAAATTCAAATGGTATTACATAAATTGAGACGGATGAAGTAATTATTTAACGTTAATGACTAACTCAATTATCTTCTCTTTGTATAAGTCATTATCGTGGCTTTAAAAGACCGTCTAGTATTTCCTAGCTCCGTTTCATTTTACTTAATCCATATTGATTTGACACTCCTCTTAAGAAAAGTATTTATTAAGAATTTATTTTACTAAATTAATTTTATTAATTATACTTTAAAAATTTAAATTTGACACTACAAATTAAGTCAAAGCCCCAATTTCTCATTAAATTTATAATTAATAATGCAACACACATGTAGTTGATTAAATGAGCAGCTTGGATTAAGATTAGTCTATATTTGAGCTTAAGAGTTAAAAGGTATATGATTTGATAACATGTGCAGCATCCATTGGATGATACATTTTTCTCTAATTCAAAAATAAATTCAACTTCATTCTTAGATTTATTAATTAATTTAATTAATAAAAAATCTTTAAAAATCCATTAAGAAAACATTATAAAATAAACTCCAAAAGGCACAAAATAAAATAATCATACTCAAACTTACCTTGTTCAATAATAAACATATTCAGTGTAATTCAATAACAACTTCATGTTTGTTATTGTTGATTTTTTTTTTCCTTAAACTTTTACGCATTGTTTCTTCTTCTTTTTTTGTGTGTGTTTGGTGAAAAAGTTCGTTTCTTTGTCTGTTTAAGATCAGATAATGCATTTTTGTTTTTATTGGTAGTGTTACTGTATTTTTCTAACTTGTATAGCTGAGTTAAAGAAGTTTGATGATTGTTCTTGTCATCACTTACGAGAGAACAAGTAAGTTGTGAACTTGTCATCATTTGAGTATTTTTCATATTTAATATTGGACAAGGTAAATTTGAGTATGATTATTTTATTTTTGTATTTTTAGGGGTTTATTTGATCTGAATTTAATATTTTTTTTACATTTTTATTAATTAAATTAATTATAAATCTAAGAATGAAGTTGAATTTATTTTTGGATTAGAAGTTTTGTAAATGGATAAAAAGAAAAGGAAAAAAAGAAAAGGAAAAAGAATAAAAAATTAGTGGTGAGGTGGCATGCCACGTGGCGTCCACCTCACCCAAATATTAGGTCATATGGAATTTAAAAATGCCATGGTGGAAAGATGTTAAAAATAAGGTATTTTGGTTAACTTTGTTAAGGGGGTATATTTGGCCCCAAAGTATAGCTAGGGGTAAACTTAGCCAATAAACTAAAGTAGAGGGGTATTTTTGACCCTTTTCCCTAATAATAATAATAATAATAATAATAATAATAATAATAAAGTATATCATGCGCGTCTCTCTTACAACACCGGAAAATTAAATAATTCGAATCTACATTAATTTTAGGTTGTTCACCTGATTTTTTCGAGATTATAATTTAATCGGTCAGAGCACTGCCTTGTCAAGATAAAAGCTTGCGGGTTCAAGCTACATTAGTCCCAATGAATTCAATAAATATATGAATTTATCTCTCCATTTTTTTATGAAAAGGGGACAAGTAACATAATTTCATTTCCAACAGGAAATCTTTTTTTTTCTTTTTCGTTACGCTCTCATAATTTATTTATAAAAAATAATGGGCATTTCCCCAAGTCAACACTGTGGAACTCCAGTATGTGTTTTTTTTTCTTTTAATTGGAATTTTCTACTTGGATTTTCAAATAGAAAGCACAAATTACTAAATCGAATGTTAAAAATAAATTGAAAGTCAATGTATGCTGCCTTCTTTTTGGGGCATATCGCAGTTATAGATTAACAATCTAGGTGTTGAGGTTCGCGGCAAAAGCTTATTCACTTGATTTTATATTCATAGTTTGGACTCAATATTTTTGATACGAAGCATAAATTTACATATAAACATTTATGAAGATTATAAAAAATAGCAGATATGAATTTATAACTTTAAAGATATAATGAATTTAGTACTAACAATCTTAAATTTTAAACTCATAAAACTTAAATTCTGAATATGCCTCTATTTATATCAAATCATACTAATTAATCATGATTAAGAGATATATTAAAGTAAAATAATATATTTTTAATTGGAGTAAAGACATCAAATACACCTTAAACTTATCTCGAAAAGTCGAGTACACACTCAAACTATTATGATGACCTATTACACACCTATACAATTTAAAAGTGAATTTATCTCCACCCCATAAGCTGATGTGGCAAAAACAAAAAAGGAAAAAAAATGAAAAATTCACAAACCCCTCTTCTCCATTGACAACCCTTCCATCTTCTTATTTTTCTTCATTTTGTCCCTATTCTCTTTTTCATTGTTTAAGTGCTAAAGTAAGTTGTCGAGCCAAATTTAGGGGAGTTTTATGTATTTTCTAAAAATTGATCAATTCTCATGTGATCAATTATGAATTTGAATACGTCATGGATAACGACCATTTTATCTTTAAAATAATATTGGGTAAAAAAAATACTCTCCAGAAGATTTTTGAATTTTGTGATCTTAAATTAAAGTTATATTAAATGTATCAAAATATCTTTTAATCTTGTGATTTTAAACATGCCACATAAAAAATTGAAATTAAAATGTTGCCAAAAAATAAAAGGATAATTTTTTTTGAAACAGATTAAAAAAAATACGTAAGTCATTCTTTTTGAAATGGAAAGAGTAATAGATTTTTGGCAGCACCTGATGTAGCTATGTTTCTGCTACAAGAATAAATGAATGGTTTGATCTAAATCTAGTTCACAAAAGAAAAGACAAGTCACACTTTTGTTAATCAATATTCAACCTTTTAAAATATTACTACTACATATGATGTTCGTTGACAGTGATGATAAATTGATGAAATGAGTGATCTTTGATAATATGTTAGATTGGGCATTATATTTTAGAGAAAATTAGACAAAATAATCATTCAATTAAATTCTTTACTCAAAATAGTTCAATTAATATTTATTATCATAATTGATCATTCGACCAACTTACCTTCAACAAGCAGCACCTTTGTTGGCCGTCGCCCCTTTAATTTTTCTTGTTTCCTCCTTCTCTCGAGTTAACACTTTTTGTTTTGGGTTGACAACTTCTAATTTTGGATGCATTTGAATCAAGGAGATGGAAGGTGGAGAAGAGATTGACATTGCGGATGAATGAATCCGTCATTGAAGGAAAATGTGAATTATTTTAAAATTTGACCTGCTGCAAACGTGAAATGTTTTGAGTGAATAATATATCAAAAGAATCGAGACATCGAGAGGAGGTCATATCTAAGAATTTAAGTTGTTTAGAGGAAAATTTGAGCTGATGTCCATTGAAATATGTCGTTTAAGAGCTTTGAAGCTCAAATTTTAAAATTGATCTGCCGCAAACGTGAGAATCGTTTCCAGTAAATAATTTATCAAAAGACTTGAAATATCGAGAGGAACTCATATCTAAATTTTGGGACTATTTAGAGAAGAATTGAGCTGATCGGGATTGAAAAAAAGATCAACTCATTGAGGAAGTTGATCTGCTGCAACGTATAAATATTGTATAACAATGTAAGGGATGTATATACATCTCTGATACATAGTTATACATCATATATACATAATCATACAATATCGATACATTACATATAAATGCAACTATTTAGTTGAAAGATTTTTGGCAAAATTTCATAAATAACTATAGTTTGCTAAATTATTCAAGGTTCATAGATTAAGTTTCATTATTACAAATCGTAGCTGTTTTTAAGTTGAAAACAAGCGCACAAATTGTATATGGCTCTCAAATACGTATATGTGATAAAAAACAGAAATTTCAAAAATTCAGTTACCAAATATTTTTAAAAACGGAAAACTCCACAAATCATGAGATTCTTACTCTTTCAAATATTCTCTCTTCATTATTTTTAAAAACGGAAAACTCCACAAATCATGGGATTCTTACTCTTTCAAATATTCTCTCTTCATTATTTTTAAAAATGGAAAACTCCACAAATCATGGGATTCTTACTCTTTCAAATATTCTCTCTTCAATATTGACTGATACAGCTGCAAATTTCAAACCCAGTTTCTTCAAATAATCTCACAAGCTCTAAGTAAAGCACTGATTCCTAAGATACAATGTATATACAAATACATATACAATTCCTTCCTAATGTATATGTTAGTTTCAGATACAAATTAACCATTCATAAACATTTTGAATGTATATACTGATATATATATATATACAAAATGAATCTCATAAGTTTAAATCTCATATACATTTGAATCTCACGTACAAATGTATATCCAAAGTCAAAGCATTTCAAGTGCATAAACTGGAATTGTATATATCAGTTTGAGATTAAATTGAGTTGACTAAGCACATACATTTCAAAATAAATATTATATACAAAACTCAAATTGAGATTCAATTATACTTTTGGGTATATACGTTTTAGTTGGTATATATTTATATACATTTGAATCTCATATACAAATGTATAACCAAAATCAAAGCATTCCAATTGCATAAATTTGAATTGTATATATCAATTTGAGATTCAACTTAACTATGGATATACGTTTCAAAATGAATATACTGGTAGGTATTAATCTCATATACAAAACTCAAAACTGAGATTCAACTATACTTTTGTATATATACGTTTTAGTTGGTATATACTTACATATACATACATCACCAAATTACAATCAGTGTGGTTCCATAACAAACATGAAGATAGATAAACTGGAGTGTACATCTGAATCATCAATATCTTCGTCCTCGGCTACGGCATGAGTATCTTTGTCACAATATTCTTTGGATTCTTGCTAGGTCCAACAATTTCTTTCACTTTTTTTTTTTTACTGTATTCGATACTTTTTGAACTGACTCTTTGGATTTGATGGACCTTGCCTGTAAATCTTTCCTGAGTTGTTTCATTTTGACAGGGTCATTACGGTGCTTGAAACGCTTCTCGGAGTATAGCCTATCTTTTTCTAACTCCGCCGCAGCAGAAGCAAATACAAATACAAAAATAATAAAAATCTTCAAAAAATGTATTTTAGAGAAAAGCTCTGAAAAAACTACACTAAACTGCCATTGTAGTTACTTTATTTTGGGAGGATTCTGATTTGGGGAGAGAATCGTGGATGAAATCCTGAGGAGATCGTGTGTAATGGGGGTGCGGCGTGAATTTAGGCGAAAATTGGGTGAGAGGGAGTTTGAGAATAGCCAATATACGTTTCTTTCCCCAAATGTATATGTTGCCCAAAATAATAGCTACTTGTGTTAAACTATACCTATAAAATGTAATTATGTGAAAGTTAACTCATATCTCATAATTAAGCCCTTCAATGTTCTATCCCCCGTATTTTTTCCAAGATTTTTTGGCTGATGAAACATTTACCTAAGAAACCCAATATTTTAATAGTGCAGTTTGGGCCATTTACAATCGTTTGCATACAGATTGGGCCATTTACAACAGTTTGCATGCAGATTGGGCCAACTACCCTATATTATGGGAAAAAATATATATACACAATATAAGATTCTTTGTTACAAGTCATACCATAATTTATTAGTTTTTAATTCATATCAATAGTTTTTTAACAAATTATACCAAAATAGTAAAAAGGATTAAAGTATTTTAATAAAAATAGAAACTACAAAGAATTTAATACGCAGATCCATATTTTAATAAATTAGAACTAATTTAACAATTATTCCTAAAAAATAGTTGGTGGTTAAATAAGGATATCAATCATCCACATATCTCTCCAATAACAGTTATTCCTTTTTTTACTCTTTCAGAATTCAAATAGATTCTCTCCCTAAGTTACCCAGATAAATAAAATTTCAATTAACAGATTTTTCTTCGTTATTCCATTGATACCAAATCTAATACCATATTCAAGTTCAAAATATTTTATAGAAAATATACATAGACTATAATTTAGTGTATGGGAAGGATATTAAAATTGATTTCAACATAATATGTATTAATATTTCATTCATACCAAATTTAATACCACATTCACACACAAAAAATTATTAATAAGAAATGTACTTGGACTATCATTTATTGTATGAAAAATGTATAAAAAACAATATAAATAAAATATTAATTAATATTTTGGAACTATATTTCTTGGTGAGAATAATACAATTAAGAGAGAGAGAGAGAAATAAGGGATTTTTTCTCCATTTAAAACTCTTCTAATAAATATCCTAATCGTTATTAAAAGCTTGATTTTGTAAATAGGAAAAAGTACATGTATAACTTATAATTTAAAGTCTTAAAACGATATGTGGTGTCATTTTTCCCTCTATTAATTATTGTTTGTGATTTTTCTCACTTGGACAATGACTTATATTTATTTATTGGGAAAAAAATTCTCATATATTATATTAGATACGATATTACAAGTCATACCAATAGATTCTAATTTTCAATACCCACCAATAAATTTCTAACAAAATAATTAACCCAATGGAAAATAGAGAGAAAAAATAGATTCTAACCGCAATAAATTCCCTACAAAAACGTTGAGGGATATCAATCAACCCAAAAATATCTCATATATCTTTATTCCCTTATTTTACTTCTTTCTATTATCACGTTTGTTTCACACATTTTTCTCCTAAAAAACATTCTTCTTCTTCACACCAAAACTCCATTGAAATACAGTTTAGTGTTTTCTTCTGCATAACGAGATTTTTTAAACACAAATTGATATCAATCAACCATCAAATATTTATTTTTTTAATATAGAAGATGGTAATCTTCATTAAATCATGATTCAACATGGAGATCGATGAAATATAATACACCTTTTTTATATAATTTTTAATCCACAAAAAAGATAAGTCGTTAGTGTATAAAATGAGTATACAAAACTTAGTCCATTTTACATATCAATATTCAGAATAAGAACTTCTTTGTTACCAATTTTAATACCAATTACATACATTAAAAACTCAAAAAGGAACATCATTTAGTGTATATATGGAATTGATATATAAATAGGTTTCAACAGGATTGGTTAAACTAAACCATGAATATCAGATTTTATACCATTTTCATACACTAAAAATCACTAATAAGATACATCATTGTATATAGCATCTTACATACCAATTTCATACATGTAAGACGCCTCTTTATATACAGTTTTCAGTCCACAAAAAAGATAAGCAGTTGTGTATGATATTCTTATACAAATTGATTTATACTAATTGGTTAAAAATAATATAAGGATATCAGATTGTATATAAATTTCATAGAACTCAAAACAAATTGGAATTCACTCTGATGAAATTGATAAAAAAAATTGAAAATAAAGATAGAGTATCGGGTTTAGAATTGCACCAATTTTTATAGTACAAATCTTGATAGTTAAATTTATTTCTTAGTGATTTTTTCTTTAATAAAACTTGTATTGAGAGAGTATCCGAGTTAATATGAGTTTCTTGAGAGATTTCCTTAAGAATGATGACTATGTGAAAAGAGAGAAAATATTTCTTTTCCTTTTCAAAATTAAATCTTGTTGAAGAGAGAGGGGAAGATGACTACTAAATGAACTCCTTAATTTTAGCTCACATGTGTATATCTTCCTTAAATTATTATAAAATAGAACAATAACATGTGTATTTATAACATGATATACAAAATATTAATTAAACCAATTTGAAAGAGAGAGAAGTTTGAAAGTTTATACAATCCAACCCAAAAATTAAAATCAGATTATATTGTACTACTAGAATTAATTGGTCATAATTATGTTCAAAATTAAAATCAAATTTTCTCTTCCTTAAAATAAGCCTTAAATCGTGTGTTTGTTGAAACCTCAAATCTTTTACGATTTTAGGCTTAAAATATAGTAAAAAAAAAATTTACAACTCATTTATAAAATCTGGTATGACCTTGTAATTGAAAAGGTAATTTAGTAATTAGAAAAAAAAATGATATATTTGGTGTAATAAAGAGACTTAAATTAATATTTAGGATGATTTTCTCTTATTTATTTTGCTCTGTTTGAATATTTTTGCGGGTCTCAACATTTAATGATGTTCAAAATTAAGGCACTCAACTCTTGTTAATAAGGTTAGATGGTTCAATTTTTTTATGTGATATCAGAGCTAGCTTTTGGTCAAAAATTATAAAGTATTTAATGTTTACCCACTTCATAATTAACTTCATACCTGTGGGACTGAAGTTGAAAATTGCGGTCTAAAGTTTCGAACTTCTAAAATATGGGTTTGAAGTTGGGCTTGCTAAAACTTTTGGAATATTGTTTGTTCAATTCAAACTTCAGACATTTAAGTCTTAAGTTAGACTTGGTCGTCCATGTATGTTTGAAGTGTGAACTATCAAGTCTAACTTAAGTCCTGGTTGGCAAAGCCCGCCTAAAGTTGAAAGGTGCTCACAACTTACTTCGGCTCAAGTTTGAATAGCCTATGAACTGATGTTATGAAGGGAAAAAAATGGGCAAATTTTCCTTATAACAGTCCCATACCTTTAATATAATCTGAATTTACCGTTAACCAGATTTCGAAGTTCCACTTGTGAATTGAAGTCGAAAATTAAGCATAAACCCACGATTTTTCAAAGCAAGAACAACAACATACCCAATATTATTCATAAGGATAAAATGTACACAAGAACAAAATGACTAATCCTCTCGTACATATAACACAAACAAAGAACGATAGACAAATCGAAACAGATTGTTATCTTACATGTCCAAGGGAAAAGGTGAGATGGAATGGTGGGAGGCTGATGAAGGAGGCTCCTAAGAAGGGAGAGCATGCAATGCTTTTGTCTGAAATTTATCAACAATGGCTACAAGTTAAATACTTCGGATAAACTAAATATCAAGGTGGAAACTGGTTGATTCTTTGTAATATCTGAGTTGCACAACAAGGTATGTAAGTCTCTTCGACTTCATATTCCTTGACATGAAGTCTCATACTAGTGTACCAATAAAGTGAGCTTCCTAAGTGATCTTCATGGCCACTCCCTGACATTTTACAACTGTTTTTGTGTCCAACAGTTAATAACTTCTTTCTGGAAAAGGATTTTGGACACATGGACAATGTTTATCTGGAGTATGAGTATTATTGCCACTGGAAGCATATCTGTATCAACAAGAATTGACTATTTCTCAATAAAATACAGTAGTTGGGGAAAAAAGAAGCAAATGGAATTGGATGCTTCCTCTTAAGGTCCCCTGGACATGCCACTATTTGTTACCATATAACTAATGTTATCAGACTTCCCATTGCTCGTAACACCATTAACAATTGCTATAAGTTCATCTCTCTTCCCGTTAATCTTAGCTTCTGTGGCAACAAGAATAGTTTTGCTTTCCCTCCCGTTGCTCTTCTCAGAGACTTGATAGTTTCTTTCTCTGCAGTTTTTAGCAATGTGCCCCTCCTTGCGACAATTATAGCACTGCTTGTTAGTGTGGTCCTCTTTTCTTGCTCCAACTCTGTTATCATGCTTTGATGTGACACCATGAGCATGGTTGGAGAGTTTTCCATTTCTATAGCAATTTCGAGAATCTTTTTCCTCTCCTTAGATGATACATTAACATGTTGAGAGACAAAACCTCTTCGTGCATCAACCTTGCACGACAGTCCTTCCAAGAGGACGGGAGTTTTGAAATAATAGCACCTTACATGGAAGTTCTCATCTATCCAGATTCCTGATGCACTCATAGAATCGGCAATCTTGTGAAGCTCCTGAACCAGCTCAAGAATGGATATACAATCAATCATTTCGAACTGCAGATATTTGTTAACTTCAGAAATCTTCGTTCCAAAATCCTCATCATGAGTTGATCTATGCTCTTGCCACAGCTCTTTGGCACTATAATTCTTCCTCGAGTATTCTGTGAAAAGTTTGTCAGATAGAGAGCTCAATATATTGTGACAGCAAAGGTAGTCATCGTCAACCCATTTTTGCGCTGCCCTTTTCACTTGAACAACTTCGCCAGTAACTGCTCCCAGTGAGCACATATATAATATTCAATTGGTTTAGGGAAAATTCCATCTGATGCTTCCAGCAATAGTAATATTTCGCATCAAGACGAGTAGTCTTAATGGGAAGAAGGCTCTAGGAAGGGAATGTTGTAACAGAACTTTGTGGTAGCTGTTCTCTGAGAGGCGAAGCTGTTGGAATCCATACCTTACATCTCTCTCTCTCTACAAATCTTTTCACAGATGTTACCATAGCCACACGAGTTCTTGTGAGTTTTAGAAGCAAGGAAATGAGTGGCTATTGAAATGAAAAGAAGGAAGAGCTGCTATTAGGAAAAGAGATATTTGGGCTATGGAATCTATTGGACATCTACCCGATATGGGCCTGAATGTTTGGGCTTTGTTTGCCTTCAAGAAATTATGTTGATTCAATATAGAAGCTGTACAGATTATTAGCTTTAAGCCTTGTTGTATTTTTCTTTTGTATTTATCTCATAGTTAGTTACAAGTAGACCAATTAGGAATAGACACCTG
Source organism: Jaltomata sinuosa (assembly GCA_003996215.1). Classification (NCBI taxonomy): domain Eukaryota; kingdom Viridiplantae; phylum Streptophyta; class Magnoliopsida; order Solanales; family Solanaceae; genus Jaltomata; species Jaltomata sinuosa. Next base: position 726,226 of record QJPP01000059.1, read on the forward strand.
TCAAGTTTGTTGATAAAAGATTCCTCAATACTTGTATAAATACAGCTCCAATACAGCTATGTTGATTCTATTGTTGTTTTTCATTTAGTTTTATATGGTATCAGAGCCAGGTTGAAATCTTCTTGTTCTCTTCTTCGTCTTCTTTTCTATAGAATCTGTCTGCTTCTTTCTCCTCAAATTCTTAAATGGCAGATGTTCAATTTTCATCTGTAGCTCATACTACTGAAGCAAGTGATGGAATCCCTGTAACTAATATAATCGATTCCTCACATGCTCTATATCTTCATCCTTCTGATTATCCAAGCATGAACCTTGTCTCCACCATCTTTGATGGTATGAGCTATGGTGGCTGGAGAAGGTCTGTTATGATAGCTCTTTCAGCTAAAAACAAGCTAGGATTCATTGATGGATCCCTGGCTGCTCCAGCTGATACAAACCTTATTAAAGCTTGGTCAAGATGTAACCATATGGTGTTGTCTTGGCTGTTGAATTCTCTCTCAAAAGAGATTGTTGAATCTGTTTTGTACTCCACAAGTGCCAAAGTGCTGTGGTCTGACCTGGAAGATAGATTTGGTCAGGTAAATCGAGCAAAACTTTTTCAATTACAAAAATAACTAAATGCTGTTGTTCAAGGAAATTCAAGCATTTCTGCTTATTTTACAAAAATGAAGAGTCTATGGGATGAGTTGGATGCTTTTAACACTTTTTTTGCTTGTGGTTGTGACTGTGTGTGTGGTGCTAAAGAAAAAGTAGTGAAAGCTCATCAAGATGAGAGGTTGCTCCAATTTCTTATGGGTCTAAATGATGTCATCATAGGGGTTAGAAGTAACATTCTATTATCTTCCCCTCTTCCCACTATTGGTCAAGCATACTCTCTTGTCATCCAAGATGAGAAACAGAGAGAAATTCATGCTTCTCCTAACTACCCAGGAGAATCAACATCTTTCCTTGTTGGTAATGGAGGTGGTAGGAGGTTTGATGAGTATAAACCTCAGCAAGGTAACCTTTCTAAGAAGAACAACTTGACATGCAACTATTGCAAAAAAGTAGGACACAGTATTGATCACTGCTACAAGATTCATGAATTCCCAGTAGATTTTAAATTCACTAAGAACAAAAAGTACCAGAGAGGGGCTATGTCTAACAATGTTTTCAGTGGATTTGAAGGAAATTGTAACATCCCGTATTCCGCATATACTAGTCCTATTCATATATCACTTGATATAGCCTTGTCATATAGGTGAGGGACCGAGTTTATTATATGAGCAGTGATAGTTTAATGTGTATTGGGAGGTGCTGTAATGCCCCATTCAGTTCAGCACGTAAACGGCCAAGTTAACCTCGACAAAAGTATTTAAACTCGAGATGGTAAGGTTGTATTTGAGTAAATATTTAGGGTGAAGTGTTAAGTTAAAGCAAAAGGGATTAGAAATTAGAAAATAGAATAAAATAAGAGAGCTGCTTGCTTGACTTAACTAAGCTAGTAGGTGACAAGTAGGTGCATCACCTACTTTGACTTATTGACCAGCCTAAAGAACTAGGTAGGTGCATCACCTACTAAGACTATTTTGACTAGCTTAGAGGGCCAAGTACACCCATCACCCACTTGAATAAATTCTGGCCCAAAGAAGTGAAAGAAAGGGAATGAATTGGCAGCCAAGGCCCAATAAGGTTAAGTCCAACAAAGCCCATGTAAAATGGCCAAGTAGGTGTATCACCTTCTTGACATTTTGTGGCTCAAAATGAGCAAGGAAAGTCGGCCAAAGCAGCCCCCCTTTAAAGGGGTTAAGACCAGCTCATTTCACTCATTTTAACTTGAAAAAGAAATAGATTTTAGAAGTTCTTTCTTTCTCTCTCTCTTAGCTTCACATAGCAGCCATAAAATACCATTAGGGTTCTTAAGTATTCTCCCTCTTTTCAAGCTAAGTTGAAGGGGAGTTCAAGCTCTTGAAGAAGTACAAGTTAGAAGGACAGATTTTCAGAATTTAAGGTAAAGTTACTGCCCATTTTTACCCCTTTTTATATGCAAGTTTGATGGAGAATTCTGTATGTGTTTGTGTCAAGAACCATGGGGTAGTGATTGGAATCCTTGAGTTAAAATACTTTTTTATTATGTTTAAGGATGTTTGGGATTGTTTTAGGAGCGGTTTTATGTGTATATATTTGGGACAGCTTGGTTGAACTTGTAAAAGGGTGTGTGAAATTGTATTGAAGTATGGAAGGAGGGTGTGGTAATACACCACTTAATTGGGTGTTATGTTAACTTGCTGCCTGCACACCTTTGTATGTTATTTGGTATATGTTGTGAAGTCGGAAGAGTTTCAAGGGACCTTATGAGAAGGTCGTATAGTATGTAGATATGTTTAGAAGAGAAGAGGTGAAAGGAACACTCTTGGTTTGATCAATTACGAGCTTACTGCCTAGTTACTGATTTAGTGGGATCAAGTAGCCCAAATTAGTTAACTAGCTACTAATACTAGTTTTGCCACGTATTTCATTGTAGATAAATAATCTGAAAGAGGGAAGCTTAATTCGTTGTAATATCCGAGTTACACAACAAGGTATGTAAGGTTTCTCAGTTTCATATTCCTTGGCATGAACTCTTATATTTGTGTTGTTACCAACGAAGTGAGTTTCCTAGTAAAGGTACTTTCAACAGCAAGCTTTGTGAGTTATTCTCTAAGCCAAATGAGGTTCATTGTATCATATAAGCTCCTAAACAGTATGTTGATGTTACGTTTGTTCCTTATATCATTGTTACTGCCTTAAGTGCATGTCCACATGTCTTCTACTACTGGTCCATAGTTTTGAGCTCAATAAAGGTTACAACCACCTAAGTAACAATCTCAAAGATTAAAGAAACTAAATGAAGTAATCTGTATATGCGTGGGTGGCAGCCCAGGGGTGAAAGCCTAGCATGGGTCGATCCCTATTTGTGTATTTATGGGTGGCAGCCTAGGGGCGAAAGCCTAGCATGGGTCGATCCCAATTTGTATATTTATGAGGGCAGCATCCCAGGGGTTAAATTGCCTAGCATGGGACTCCTCTTCTACCACTGATCAGTTGGTCACGTGTATTACATGCCTTACAATGATCATAAAGCAAAGAAGAGTAACCAAAGAACGTAATATACATAATTTCGCAAGTGTAAGCGAATGTGATCTTCTGTTCTTATTTACATGTTTATGCACTGATACCTTATTCTATTTGAGCTCTTGTTTACATATGGTTTACTTTATGCCTTACATATTCAGTACATTCTCTCGTACTGACGTCCCTCATGGGGACGCTGCATTTCATGCCGCAGGCACATGTACTCTGGCTAGTAGACCTCCCCAGTAGGAGCACAGGACACTCGGCTGCTGTTGGTGAGCTCCAGGTTGATTCGGGGCTTTACCGAGTCTTTGGTATATATTTTGGGTATTGTATAGTTAAGGGTAAGGCGGGGCCCTGTCCCGACCTAAACTAAGTTTGTCTATCTTGTAGAGGCTTTGTAGACCAATGTTAAAGTAAAACTTAGTTATGTCTTTGCTCTTAACAGTTGTGGCCTCAATGGCCAGATCGTGTACATAAGTTTTGGGCCTATCTATGTTGGTCTTGTTATTCAGGCAGCTTATCTATAGTCAAAGCTTCTTAATTGTCATAGTTATATGCATGATGAATCACAGGTTATAAGTTGGTTCTCTCGGGCCTTTAGGGCATCGAGTGCCTGTTCGTCTAAATGTAATTTGAGGCGTGACAGAAATAATCAAACAGTTGAGAAACCTGCACATCATGTTTGCCTTACTCAGGAAAATGTTGGACAACTTCTACAATTGCTACAGAAGATGAATCAGAAGACTATAGGGACAACTGATGCTTCTGCTAATATCACTTGTGCTGGTATGACTAAAATTTTCAATTCATATGATTATTTGTTTAAAGTTTATAGTAATTCATGGATTCTGGATAGTGGAGCTTCTGAGCATATGACTTTTAATAAGAACTTATTTTCTAGTTTCAATCTCTTGCCTCAACCTATCATGGTGACTCTTCCTGATTCCCATAGAGTAACTGTTACACATTCAGGATCTGTATATCTGTTGTCTAACTTACTCCTACATAATGTTCTTTACATTCCTTCTTTCAAGTTCAATCTCCTCTCTATTCATAAATTGTGCACACAATTTCAGAAATTCCTGTGGTTTACTCCTAACACTTGTTTCATGTTCAGGGCCCTTCACTGAAGAGCCCTCTGGTGCTTGGTAAATAAAAAGAAGGTCTCTATATATTCAAGTCACCTCAATCAGCATTCACTACTAAGAGTCCATCCATTTCCAGTTCTGAAAATCAGCCAGCAGCACCTAGAAAGAGTCTATCTAGCTATAGTTGTAGTAGTCTATCCTTTTCTATTTCTGTTGCAAATTTATTTACTTCATGTTCTAGTTTCTTTGATCCTAATGTAAAATAAAAGCTCTGGCATTATAGGTTAGGCCATATGCCATTAAGTAATATGAAGAAAGTTTTTCCTGTTTCTTTATCTTGTTCCAAATGTTTTACTCCTTGTGTTATCTGTCCAATGGCAAGACAATCAAAGCTCCCTTCCCCAAAAGTATTGTATCTACCAAAGCTAATTTTGATATGATTCATGTGGATACTTGGGGCCCTTATAAGACACCTACTCATGATGGTTTTAAATATTTTCTAACCATTGTTGATGATTTTAGTAGAGCCACTTGGACCCATCTTCTTAGCACTAAATTTAATGCTTTTTCTATTCTCAAATCTTTTATTTTCATGGTAGAAAGACAATTCAACTCCAAAAATAAAATTATTAGGACTGATAATGCCTTTGAATTAGGGAGTGGAAAATTTCAAACTGACTTCTTTTTATCCAAAGGGATTATTCACCAAACTACTTGTGTTTACACTCCACAACAAAATAGAATAGTGGAAAGAAAACACAAGCATTTGCTAGAAACATCAAGGGCCTTATTATATCAGTCTCATTTGCCTATTATTTATTGGGGAGAATGCTTATTAACGGCCACTTATCTCATAAACAGGTTTCCTTCTTCAATATTGCAACATAAAACACCTTTTGAAATCCTTTATAACTCTAAACTTGTTTATTCATCTCTCAAATATTTTGGTTGTTTATGTTTTGTTTCCACCTTACCTCCTCATAGAACAAAATTTGATCCAAGGGCTTTACCTTGTGTGTTTTTGGGTTATCCTTATGGAAGAAAAGGATATAAAGTGCTAAACCTCAGAACCAAGAAAATATCTATTTCTAGAGATGTGATCTTTCATGAAGAATATTTCCCCTTTGCATCTGATATGCAGCAAATCTCTCATAAATTATTTCCTGTTTTTGTTCCTCCTAATTCTAATGTTTTTACAGATTCCCCTGTTTCTGATTTTCCCTCATCCTTATCTGAGTCTGTTTTTACTCCTTCTATTACTTCTCCTTATGCAAGTACTCCAGTCCAGTTGTCTACAGAACCTTCTAGTTCAGAAAATCATTCCCCTGTTTCTGTTTCACCCTCTACTTCTACTCCTACTGAAAATTGCACTACTCCTCTTCAAAACCCTATTATAGATACTTTAATTAGGAAATCTACTAGGATCACCAGAACACCTCCTTATCTTAAGGATTATGTGTGCAATGCTCTTCACCTCACAGATGTTAGCTCTACTTGTTTTCTTAGTCCAGTCACTCATATTTCACTTCCTTTCAACAAATTACCTTCTATTAATCAAGTCATGCTCACCTCTGTTTCTAGTGTTCATGAACCTATTAGTTATGAATAGGCATCACATGATCCAGCTTGGCAGGAAGCAATGGATAAAGAGATAGATGCCTTAGAATTAAACAAAACTTGGGAGGTTGTTTTATTGCCTCATGGGAAAAGAGCATTACCTTGTAAATGGGTATATAAGGTGAAACAACATTCAGATGGGAGCACTGAAAGATTTAAGGCAAGGTTGGTTATTAGAGGAGATATTCAAAAGGAAGGTGTGGACTATAATGAGACATTTTCACCTGTGGTGAAAATGACTACCATTAGATGTATACTTGCTATTGCAGTGAAGAAAGGATGGGGTCTGTTTCAGTTAGATGTTAACAATGCGTTTCTACATGATGATCTTAATGAAGAAGTTTATATGAAGTTTCCTACTGGGTTACTCCTCCCTCACCTAGTCATGTTTGTTTGTTAAATAAGTCCATTTATGGACTTAAACAAGCATCTCGACAGTGGTATTCTAAGTTAACTGCAGCACTCAGTTTCAAAGGATATAGTCATTCTTTAAACGACTATTCTTTATTTTTCAAGAAATCACACAACTCTATTTCCATTGTTGCAGTTTATGTAGACGACATCTTATTAACAGGTGATGATGAGGCAGAGTTACAGTCTTTAAAGTTGTTTATAGATACAGAGTTCAAAATCAAGGATCTTGGTAACCTACATTTTTTTTAGGTTTGAAAGTTATTCGAGAACCTAATGGTTTGATTCTCTCTCAGAGGAAATTCATCCTAGATCTATTGAAAGAATTTGACTGTTTACATCTTTCTCCTGTTTCTACACCATTAGATCCTACTGTCAAGTTAAAGATCAACGATGGGATTCCAATAAAGGATCCAACTTCATACATACATCTACTGGGGAAGCTGAATTACCTTACTCACACCAGGCCGGATCTCTCATTCACCGTACAACATCTCAGTCAATACATGCAGGATCCTCGGGCTCCTCACTTCACTGCGGCTTTGCGTGTTCTGAGATATTTGTTGAAGGATCCTGGTCTTGGACTATTTTTCTCCAGTTCTCCATCTTTCAACTTGCTTGCTTTCTGCGATTCCGACTGGGGTACCCGTCCGGATTCACGAAAATCGATCAGTGAATTTTATATTTGTCTTGGATCTTCTCCTATTTCATGAAAATCTAAAAGGCAAGCTTCGATCTCACTCAGCTCAGCTGAAGCTGAGTATAGATCGATGCGGAGAGTTGTAGCGAAACTTACTTGGTTGGTCCGTCTGTTCGACGATCTCACTGTTTCGATCTCTTTACCAGTATCACTTCACTCGGACAGCTCAGCTGCTATCCACATCGCTAAAAACCTGATTTTTCATGAACGAACGAAGCACGTCGAGATTGACTGCCACTTCGTTCGTCAACAATATCTCACCAGGTTTATTTCTCTCTCTCATATCCGATCATCTTCTCAGCTTGCAGATCTATTCACGAAGCCTCTCACCGGCCCTATTCATCATAATCTCCTCCACAAGTTGGGGGTTTCTTCTTCCCCTCCAACTTGAGGGGGGGGGGAGTTGGAATCCATAGCTTACAGCTCTCTCTCTCTACAGATCTTTTCACAGATAATACCATAGCCACATGAGTTCTTGTGAGTTCTAGAAGCAAGGAAATGAGTGGCTATTGAAATGAAAAGAAGGAAGAGCTGCTATTAGGAAAAGAGATATTTGGGCTATGGAATCTATTGGACCTCTATAAGATATGGGCCTGAATGTTTGGGCCTTGTTTGCCTTCAAGCAATTATGTTGATTCAATATAGAAGCTGTACAGATTTTTAGCTTTAAGCCTTGTAGTATTTTTCTTTTGTATTTATCTCATAGTTAGTTACAAGTAGACCAATTAGGAATAGACACCTGTCAAGTTTGTTGATAAAAGATTCCTCAATACTTGTATAAATACAACACCAATTGTACTTGAGAGTTTCTAGCTGTTACTGAATTACAGATATTATCTCCGATTTCTTTTCTGTTCTGCCCCTCTCGCTTATCAACTAACAGTGAAATACCGGTATGGCCTTTTTCACTCGCTTGAATAGCCACCTCCACCACAGCCTGATTTCCACCAGTTTTCAATCTAGAAATGAAAGATTCAATCATTCATATCACCCAAATAAGACTTAACCAAAAATATGATAGATGAACACACTTTTCAACAAAATCAAAAAAGGAGTTGTTATTTGAATTAAAAAACTCCAGTAAAGTATTTATTCAGTTGAGTTTTAGGAATATCACCTTAGTTTCGATTCGATCGTTGCTATGGCTTCCATAATAGCTGGGAAGCTACTCCTAAATGATGACCACTGCATAGCACTCAAATTAATTCCTGGAGTTCATATGTGGGTGCGGTAATTGTCAATTCTTATAAAATTAGTAGCTAGAAGAAGAGAAATCAATAAGCAAACAACCAAATAATTATGTTTCCAAAATAAAGTAGAAAAATTCCATCAATATCTATGCATTTTGATAGAGCAGAGAACAGTATATACACAGTGAAAAGAAGATATTAAATGAACCTTTACAAAATAAAACTGACATAAAGTCCAAATCCAACAGTGACTTCAGAAGGGAGAGGAGGGGAAGCCATTACTCGTCAGGTAAGATGATTGATGACACCCTACTCTAGAGAAGTTTAGAAGAAAGGGAAATGGCAGGATATCTGATATCTGCGAAGCAAATAGCTACGTTGCTAGGACTTTACAAAAATGTCGAGGGGTGCATGTCGATACTCCAAAAGTAGTGCATATTTTGAGGATCCAACACGGGTACGGCAACACTATTGGAGAGTCTGAGCAACATAGGTGTCAAATAGGGATTGAACACAGTTTCAAGGAATTTGTTGGATACCTCTAGGTTTCTCCTGCTTTTCTGCAACACAATTGTAAAGAAAATGGACCTTTGGGCCTAATCATCCTCAAAAGTTAGTTTATAAGGTGAGCAATGGCCTCTTCTTTTTTTGGGCCTAATCATCCTCAAAAGTTAGTTTATAAGGTGAGCAATGGCCTCTTCTTTTTTTCTTTTCTTTTTTGTAGGGAAAATTTGGGAGGGGATTATAAGGTTGGAAATCGAACCCTCACTAATAAGGTGAAAGTTCAGGTAGTCAACCAACCGAGCTACTAAGATTCCCCTGGTGAGCAATTTCCAATATCATATAAGGAGACAATAACAATTCCCTCAACCAATGTGGAACATTCTAATACCCCCTTCCCCACGTACCCGGAACTAGACACCTAGAGTGCAGACAATATAACATAGGGCCCAATAAGGTCAACTACGAATAGGTATGCTTCTAGCCCTGCTACCATGTAAAAGAAATAAACTTTTGGGCCTAATCAACCGCAAAAATTAGCTCCCTGGGTGAGAATTGCCCAAAATTACATACGAAACAATAATTCGTTCCCTTAACCAATACGGGAAATGCTAACAATAATAAAGTGCATCATGTTGCACCCATGGTTCAAGAAGTTGAAAATAATAGATGATTCAAGAAGTTGAAAATGGTTTCCAGGGAAAAATTGGTTGATAATTAAGTCCAAACTAGATTGAGCTTATATCATATGAAAGTTCCATTATTTGAGTATTTTTGTCAAGGAACAGGTAAAAGAAAAGTAACACATGCCTTCTCACTGTTAGGCACCATTAAAAACAATATTGCAGGAATTAATACCAATCTGAAGGATTCATCATCTTCCACTATCATGTATGAGAAGACATGAAAGAAAATTGAATATTTAGCAATCTCATTTTCCTTTAATTTTGATAAGTAACAGAGCAGTGGTGCCCTTCTTACTAACTTATATTCACTATATAAAGGAAGTACAGAAAATAGTAGCAAAAGTTTACATGTGAAACGACGAAAGAGGCATCGCGCTACAAAATATCCTTTAAATGTTTCTTCCTAGAGGATGATGGTATTGAAACATATGACTGAAGAGAGAACTAACACATAAGCATCTCTGAAAGCATACACACAACGAGAAAACAACGTGTTAGTCGTGAAAAAATTCTTCAAATCAAGCATTACTGAGCAATAAAGTTGAAACCTAGAACAGTCGTGCTCTTTTGGGTGGCAACATTAGTTGTTGAACCATAGAAAGCATCAACCAACAGTAAGGAAGACTTCACAATAAGTATTATTTCCAATGTAACTTTGCAGATCCAATGATATGGAGTAGAAAATGCATTTAAAGTAGCACATAGTATACTTCCATAATAGTAGCATGTAAATGGACTCCTGAGCATAACTCAAAAGTGGCACTAGAAATGTATTATACAGAAGATCACATCCATAAATAGGTATACACAAGTCCTACAAGATAGGAATGAATCAAGAACAGATTCCCCCCATTGTAAGATGGAGCAGGAGGTTTATGTATAGGAAAGAATCACCTAGTTTTTGTTGCTTCAAAGGAGTCCCTTCTAGTGTCTATTCCATTGGTCTGGTTTTGGATTGGAAGCTTTAGCTCAGAAATTCAGGAGTTTGAAATGACTTGGAGCAAGTCAGACCATTTTGCCTTCTATCGACATTCTACATATAGTCTTTATGAATATTTGAACATGTTGATGACAACGTCCTCTTATCAGAGATGTTGAAGAAGGAAGGAAGTGCAGCACTAGAACGACGCATCTTCATTCATTTCTAGACCAAAGACCTGGAACAACTAACATATTATTTCAAGATAGAAGTTAAAAAAAAGGAAGACAAAAGACGTGCCTATCTCCCCAACCGCAGCTCTCATCTCTCCGTTCTCTTCTTCTTCTTCTTCTTCTTCTTCTTCTTCTTCTTCTGTTCTTGTCCAACAATATAATCTCTCCAAATTGAATTTTAAGCTCAAATCTACCTACATTTGTGTTCTTGTTGAGAAAACTGGTGAAGAACTCTGTAGAAAAAAATCTAATTCACTTGATTTACGCAATTATTGGACTGTATTTCGTTCGTGCAATACTGGACATTACTTCAAAGGTGATTTTCTATTCATTAATCATCATTTGGTAAGTGAAAAATGATTTTTGTATCAATTGTTCATCTGGACACAGGTGGTGTTTATCCAACAACTTCAGTAATACTTACAGTTGCTAAAGTTGTTGAGAAAAAGCTTCTAAAGCTATTCCAACAACTAATAAAATTGTTGCGACAACTTTATTAGTTGTTGGAATTTGTTCCCGTTGGCTATCTACTGTCATGACCACTCAACAATCTTATTAGTTGTTGGAATTTGTTCCCATTGGCTATCTACTGTCATGACCACTCTTTTATTCCAAGAAAATATCTCTAGGTATGGTGACCACCATTAATGTGAGACAAAATAACAATAGGAGTCGATTAATGGTGAATGGGTGGAGGTCAACAATCCTTATACTTAGCGTTAGAAGGATAGAGAGATGGTAGCGATAACTGTGGGCAGCGATATTGTGTATGATGAGTTTGGGAATAAAATCATTGTCAGTTGTGAATTCAAGTGCAATTCGAAAGATCTTGTCATCACTTACGTGCACAACATTGGTGAAAGGCACAAGACATCTCCTTTTAAGATAAAGGATGAACCTGGTTTGCATATTTATTTGGAAGATGAAGCTAGGCCATTTTAAGGGTATATGCAGTTGAAATGCCGGTAGAGGACCACGATTTAGCTCAAAACCATCAAGATATGGACAATGATGAATGGGATGAGAAGGGTATGAATGTTCCAAAAAATGAAGGAAAAGGAGGAGGTGGACAATTTCCTGAAGTTGTGAGCAATACATCGGAGACAATACAATCAACACAATCCAACCACATTCCAGATGACAACACGGGGTTTTTATAAGGGTCAATCTTTCAAAAAGAAGCAACAAATATTTGTGTTGTTGAAATTTGCTTTCAGGAAGAAAGATTTTAGATTCAAGAAGGGGAAGAATTCAAATTTTGTGTATTGTGTCAGATGTGTGCATAACAACTATTAGTGGTGGCTAAGAGCTATGAAGCTTAAAAGTTGTGAAGAATTTATATCACCAAGTGCGCAAATGCGAACACATGTGATTTTGAGCATATTACGAGTCATAATCCAATTTGGGGACCTGTTGCAACAACTTAGTTACTTGCTGCAATAGATTCTTTACTAAACATAGAATATATTGAACACAGAATCTACCGAACATAGAAAATATATACATAACATAAACATAAATTGTTTAACAAAAACATAACTTAAACATAAAGTGTTCAAATGTTTCATCATCCCAACTTAAGGCTCCAATTCTTTATCATCCGCGTGCTTCTTTGGAGTATTATTTGTCTTCTCTTTGATATGAGCAACTGCCTTTGAAATTTGTTGTGCTTTCCTCTTTATAAAGCTAGGAACACAAGGAGATGATATCTTTGAAGATAGCCTGATACCCCTTTTAGATATCAACTTTTTAATCAAGGCCTCTTTCCTTTCTGATGCATTCACCAAAGAGTCAACAACTTTCACCAAAGAGTCGATTTTCTCAGTCAACTTCTTCATATTCTCTTTGCACTTGTGACATTCACAAGAACAATAACGCACCTTGGAGGTACCACCCCCAATAGATGAACACCCAGCCAACTGGAATGGAGTTTCTAGTACACGTCCGTCGACTCCTCCAAATGGAATATCTCCACCGAAATCACTACCACCACCACCATAACTTCTTAAAACATTGTGTTCATCATTATTTTTTGTTTCACCAGCAGCAACACTTGCCACAACATCATCAATTGCTTTAGAAACATTATCATCATCATTCCTCCTAGCATCACTCACAAGAGTCCTAGACCAAGTCCTATTAATGGATGTGGCTCCGGTCAAATCATTTTTTAAATTATCAATAAGTTCGTCGAAGCAAGATTCCAAGGACACAAAATTGACAATATTTTCCATCTTCAACTCCTTTTTTGTAGGAACTAAAAACGGATGCACAATCTACATGCCAAAAATAAATATATTAAAATAATGCTAAATCATTAAAATCAGCAATTGATTAAAGCAGTTGTTGCAACAAATTCAAAACTGTTGTTCAATATATTATATAGTTGTTACAACAACTGCATGAATTTATTGGGTTTTCTCAACATGTTTAGAATTTATTGCAACAACTTTATTGGATTTTCAAAAAAATTCAATAACTATTGTCCAAAAAAGCATGCAAGTGACTAAAATTGATATAACGCAAGTCACCAGAACAACAAATTTAGAGGTTGTGGCGGCAGATTCACAATATATGATTTGTCACAATAGATTTCAACACAGAGGAATGATTGCAACAACTGCAACAGTTGTTGAGATAATTTCAACAAATGACTTGATTTATTGCAACAATTTAGTAATATGTTGGATAATGTCCAACGAGTATAACAGTTATTGCAACAGATTCAGAAATTGTTGCAAAATATTCAAAGGTGTAGAAATTAAGTTAGCTTATGTACATGTGTTATGAGGCTTACCGCATCCCTAGGGGGTTGAAACAGATCAACATTAGGTTTGTTGGATTTCGCGGCCAACCATCTAAGGATCCGTGGACAAGACACGTCCTCTGAAAAGTCCTTAACTTGATGGCGAAGGTGAGGAATGGCTTCAAATGCCCAAGCCTAGATAAAATGATGTTAGAGAAGATCATAATAATAATTGAACTCAAAACAATAAAAAAAACATTGAAAAAAGCTTACCATGAAAGCCCATGGAAAGCCATAGAGGTTGATGGTCTTTACACTTGGCTTCATCTCTCTCAAGAGATACTCAATAGTGAGCTTAAAGCTTTCTCTACCCCATGGAAACGCATTGAATGCCTCTTTGTTGGCTGAGAGTCTAACCCAATCCATTTCAACATTCTTGTTAACATCTCTTGCACAAAGAATGTTGTGCACAAACCAAACTAAGCAAAGCGACTTCTTGTAATCTCTTGAGACTGATTCAGAAGTCAATAAGGCTAGCAACCTCTTTTCCTTAAAGCTCTTGCCCACAAAGTCTACCAACTCCTTGCCCTCATTTTTAGCCTTTTCCAAGTCTGTAGTGACAGGAAGAGGATGACATCTCAATCCAGTCACCAAGGCAAACTCCTTCATGCCAAAACAAACCGGCATGCCACAATAGTTTATCCAGACCTCCTCTTTTTTCTTACAAATCACCCTGCGATGCAGAAGACTATTCACCATAGTCATTTGAAACCGTGCAACGATATTATCAGGCAGGTTTAGAAAGTGACCAAAACAACTACACCGAAAGAATTTCTCCAACTTTTGTTCCCTAAGTATCTTCCTAAACTCTTTCCAAGACTTTCCCATACCTGATTTCACAATAACCTCACCACACAGATTTTTGTGTTCATCCAACGGCATCTTCACGTTGTACTTCTCAATACTAAAGCTTCTAATGACTGTATCGATGCAAGGTCTGTTGGGATCACTGTCAGTACCAGATGATTCGGCAGTAGAAGACTCCGCATTCTGATCATGTGTCTGTTTGCTTCTTAGTTCACGGAGGATCATCGACTTCTCGACTGATATGGTATTATCATTATGATGATCATGATCATCATCATCTGCATCCATGGTTCCTTCTTCGGTAGATTTGTTTTTAGAATGTGTATCATGATCATGATCTCTATCTTCAGTTCCTTTTTGGGTAGATTTCTCAGTGGAATACATATCATCTCCATCTTGGCCATATTGAGATCTAGTTTCTACTACTTTTTCTTTTTCTACCTGATATGCTTGAGAGCCCTTGTAACCGTCTTTAGACTGACTTTGAGTTGCAACTTCATTTTCAACTAATACTCTCCCTTGTTCAGCAAGCTCATTTAGTGAAGTTTTGATTTTTTTTTGGCTAGGCGTTTGTGTCCTAGCTCTTTTGATTTTACTAGCATCAGAGGTAGTTGATCTTTGATTTTTTCTTTTTCTGGGAGTCATTTTATCTACACAGAAGACGAACAGAAATCATCAATTACTTGATGAAATATTTTGTGCATCATTCAAAATAAACAGAAACAAAAAACTACCGCAGTTGATCAAACAAGTACAACAACTGTTTTGTCAATAATACCAAATTCCTTGTACATAATCATGTCAAATAACCTGGAATGTTTGTATTGATTTGAGTAGGTTAACACCACCTATATAAGGAGCCTCATTGAGTTTAACAGTCTTTTCTCTCCTCGCATCTATAATTTTTTACAAAGCAAACAAGATATATCATTCTCTTGCTAGGGCTGCATGATTAGTTACTAAGAATAGCCCATATTACATCAGTATTCAAGTTCCTCTAAAGGTTTCCTTGTCTGTATAAAAGAAATCCCTCTGCTACAATGTATTTGGCGTAATTTGATTGAGAAAGAAGTTTAAGAAAGAACGAATGACTTATCGGACTTGTGATCTTCAACATGCCATGAAATTTCTGTGTTTCTAAAAGCAATGTCATTAAGGGTAAAATGAAAATCTAAAGTTAAATTGTTTCCAAATATAGAAAATTACCGTTCTTTTTGGAATGGACTAGTAAGGAAATAGTGCCACATATAATGAAATGGAAGGAGTAAGATTTAACGACATTGAATAAATCAGAAGTCAAACTTTAGTATATTTGATTATCTATACAACTTATAAATCAGTTACACAGTGATGCAAGTTCAAACTAAGGTATATTGGTTCGGAAGATGACTACAAGATTGACTCGGTTATCATACGACAAATCTCAAACATGTGCTTATCAGGTAAATAATCAACATCAAAATGCTTGTAAGTTAGCTTTGTAGGCTTTTATCGTCCTTCCTTTTGGAAGATGACTTCAAGATTGACTTGGTTATCTTACAACAAATCTCAAACATGTTTTTAACAGGTCAATAATCATTATCAAATTGCTTGTTAATTAGCTTTGTATGCTTTGAGAGTCCTTGCTTTCTTACTATGGCTATGACCTCCTCAAATCACTAAAATACACAGAGTTAAAAGTGTAGGATATAACCTGGGAAGTCTACATCAGAGTGTAGATAAGACTTGAGGATCTGTAAAAGCTTATTTCAAGTTGTCTGCTAAGGTTTTTTTCTCCAAGCTCAAGAAAATTATAAAACAGTGTATTTTCTTCCTCAAGTACAAAAAGGAAATTAAGGTAATAGCTACTGTTTGACTAGAGATATTGAGAAACAGCATGAGGAAAAGTGGAAAACAAAGAAACTCTGGTGTCAGTAGTTCATGTGATTTAGAGTAAACAATCAACCAATCAACTAGGTAATAAAATCTTCGGCATACATAGTTAGCTAAGTAAACTCACTTCTGGCAGAAGGAACCAACTTTCCATCTTTTTCATAAATGTCACGTACTGACACAAAGGGCTTCCCTTGAATGCCAAGAATCCCGACACTCCTCTTGTCTGACAGCTACACAAAGCAATGAGCAAACTTAGGGACAAAATAGAACATATACATTAAGTTCTAAAACAATTAAATCCTTTCCATTATAGGGAAAAGGAAGTCACTCGTCTGGGGTTCAGTCATACAAGCTACAGTTAGGTCAGGAAATAACACAAAAATGAAAAATGGCATACCAGAATGCACATATCATATCTGTGTTCAAGAACTATTGGGATATGTCACAACCATTTCAACCACTCACAATACATCTAGCATATCGTTTGCTAATTCTTTATTCTTTTTCATTTGTTATCCCTTTTATTTGACCAGATATGGATCTTTTCATGTGCAAACAGCTAATACGGTAGCTAAAGGTGAGAATGGGAATGCAATGATCATGAGTTGCCACATGAATTTCTGCAGGCTTCTGTATTTTTATCCGGGCTTCATATTCCACTTGCACAATGGGATAGCAACAAGCAAAGACATAATATACGCTTTAGACAATGGTTATCAAAAAGTGTATATATATGCTTTAGATAATGAGCTCGGAATAATTTCCATTAATTTGTACTCAATGGTGTGGCTTAGTGCATAGTGTTAAATGAAGTCAGAGGAGAACCATGAGGTCTTAGATTCAGGTATCCGGCAAAAAACACTAGGTAATTTCTTCATATCCACCTAAGACTTGGTGAGTAGAGTTACACGATATTTATGCCGGTGGGAGATAGCAGGTACCTGGAGAAATAATCAAGTTGCACGCAAGTTGACGCGAACACCACCGTCTTAAAGAAAAATAACCACGATAAGTTTCTTCTTTGGTGGACCAAAATCTCTAGCTTTCTCATTGCATTTTTTAAGAAGAAAAACATAACTTTTCTTGCAAGAGAAATCCCATAGCAAGCATATTAATACCCTTTCTTCTTCCAATAATTTTTTATATCAAATTCAGTGAATCAACTAGCTCCCAGTCCTAATAGTAATATAACCTCTATATCGATTTCATTCTATTTGAGCCAATTAGGGATTCTCTTCTTTTATTCCAATAGATTTTTTCCATTAGGATCAATTGTATCAAGTAAAAGTTTCACAATTTAGTTCTCTCTTATGTATTCACTCATCCCTACTCTTGGTAGGGGTAAGGTCTGCACACTCTACCTTCCCCAATACACTACTTGCGGGATTACACTAGGTTTGTTGTTGTTGTACAGTTAAGAACTCATCAATTTATGTTGATAATGGTTTTAAAATTGGAGTATCCATACACTTAAACTGCTTGGCTCCTCTTCTACTTCCCGTATTCAAGAACAACATACCCATTGTATTCCCACAAAGTGGGGCATGAGGAAGGTAGAATGTACGCAGAACAACATAATTCCCGTATTCCAGATGTTCAATAACCTAAAGAGGCTCTCTAGGTTTCCAAATAAGGACTTCACTTTGCAGAGCTCCACACATAAGAACTAAGAAACAATTAGCATCAAATCATCTATCAGAAACAAAAATGCAATTAGCCTTAACATTGCTGATTTTTCCCCAATGTAGTGAACCCATAAAAACCACTAAAATTTCAACCGTACAACGAGTTTCAGGCTAAAAATCTCAAATTCAACCCACCACCAACAACAACATACCCAGTGTAATTTAATAGTGCCAATTGGGCCGGGTAAAATCCCGACCCGACCCGGCCCTTAGTTAAAGGGTTGGGTTGCTCTCGGTTACCTACTAACCGGAACCGGCCGGTTCAATTTTTGAACCCGGAACCAGTCAACCCGGTAATATCACATCATTAATGATACCGGTTAACCAACCCGGCCCAGCCCGGCCCGGTTCTTAAATAATAATAATAATAAATATATCTTATTAATAGATTTTTAAAAAAAAAACTTTTAAAAAAAATAAATTATGTAGCCCGACCCGGTATAACTCGAAACCGAACAGGTAACTTAGAACCATTTGGGACTGGCCCGGTTGGACCCAGATAGGGCCAACCCCATAACCAACCCGGTTGGTTCAATTTTTGTCAACCCGGCCCGGCCCACAAGACACTGTAATCCCACAAAGTGAGGTCTGGGTAGTGGAAAGCCGGAGGGTAGAGTGTAGGTAGAACTTACCTCTACCTCATAGATATAGAGTTTGTTTTCGACACACCCTCACGCTCAAAATCTCAAATTCAACCCACCAAGCTCAAATATAAAATAAAGACAAAGACAAAAAAAAAAAAAGAGGTGATTTTCACTAACCTTACAAATAAGTCGACCATTATTCTCATATGAATCAACAAAACGCCGATTAAGCAATGAAACATGTGCTTCTTGTTGAGGTGGTTCTGCTGTCAATTGTTGTTCTTCAGGTACAAAATCTTTAGTCCGTTTTTTATCTTCTGCTATTGAGAGTAAAAAGGATTCTACCACATGCCTAATCAAGTGTTTTTCTTGGAGGTCGAAGATGTCAATACCGAGCCGCTCTGCTGCAGTGGTTCGGACACTTTGCTCTGTGGCTGTTTCCAAGTCAGCACTTCCAAGTATATCTAACACAACTTGTCGGATTTTTTGGCGTTTAGGTTCTGGAAGTTGGTCCATTGTTTTGTGCAAAAGCGCACAAAGAGTGAACTGAACTGAACTGAAGGAAGTAAAAAACAGGATTAATAAGCTGATTAGGGATTAGGAGAAAGCGGGAAAAGGGAAAAAAATAAAGAAGAGGGAAAGGTTCCACCGAGATTTGAACTCGGGTTACTGGATTCAGAGTCCAATGTCCTGACCATGCAATATTTATAAATAATACACCAAATTGTGTTTTAAGCGAAATGCATAGACGTCAAATGTATTATTTGGACACTTCATGTATATATGGGCAGAAAAAAATGACTCTCGCTTTATTTATTTTTTTATATTTAATTTCTCGTATTTAACATATTTTTTCCCACTTTATGGGAATAAATTACATAACTTTCTGTTCTTTAAGCATTCACTACTTTGAATCGTAACTCGAGGCTCCAGCCTGGAGTTTCATATTACTTTATCTCTTATTTATTTTATTTGCATTTTTTCTTACTAATTTCTCAATATTTAACTGTTATTAATTAAATTTAACGAGTTAAGCTAAAAAGTGTGTCTTCAACCTCATACAAACTCAATTATGCCATTTTTTTGAAAACAAAAATAAAATTACTGATTATCTAGCAAAATCTAGATTTAGATCAAGGCAGAATTCAGGTTACTTCATTTTTAATAGATGGAGGTCCACCTTGATGCCAAATAATTGTTGATAGTTTAGATAAGAAACATAAATATTTGATAGTCAAAATATAAAACTCTCAAAAATAATATTTCAAATATATTTTTGACCATTTATTCAACTTTATTATGTATGGTAATAAAAAAAAATTAGCTTACCCATTTAAAAAATCCATTTTTTTTTTGTTTTGGTTAATCTATATCAAACCATTATTCATTTTCTCTTAAAATCAAATTAATTCCACATTTGGGGGTCGTCTTGACTGGTGATTCTCCGGCATCTCTTCCCTCTGTCTTTTTGCTTATAATTGGCTCGAGAAATCTTAGTAACTTAGTCGATTGACTAACTGGACTTTCAGGGTTTTGATTTTCTATCTTATAATTCCTTTTCCCTACCCCTATCTTTTTTTTCTATTTCTTTTTTCTTAAGAAGAAGCCACATCAGGTTAATTTTTCTCTTTTACTTTCTTGCTTCTACATTAATCCCACAACTCATTTCAAACTTTTTAGTGTTGCCAAAGTGTTTGTGAATATGCCTCAGTGAAAGTTGATAACTTTTATGTCCAAAATTTGATATTGCTCCTTGTGATTTTGTCTGGTTGCAGTTAAGGGTTTTTTGTTGGAGCAGTTGAATAGTGATGTTTCTTCACCGAGTTGTATCAAGAACATTACCTTTATCGAGAAGGTTATTTAGCAGTATTGGTAGCAATGATATGTCTAAGGCTATTTCCGAGCTCAATCAGGTATATATACCATAAGCAGGTTCTTGAAGTTTTGTTTCAAGACTTTCACATTTTTCTTTTGAGACTTTAGGCTTTAAGTTTAATTTTTCCTAAATGAATGTTGACGTCAGGGGCGGAGCCAGGTAGGCCTAAGGGCTTCAAATAATTACACTGTATATACATGGTTAAAATGATCTTTTACACTGTTACTGTTGAACCCGCTTTGACTTCTTGGTTTGTTTACTTCTTTATATTTTGAATCCCTTAGTGAAAATTCTGGCTCCACCATTGGTTGAGGTCCATTAAAGAACAAAGATCGGCTAGTTTCAATCTTTGAATGTTTGATATCTTTCTGATGAAGACATTTTAAAATTTTAATAAGCTCAGTGATTTATATAATCAATCCAGAATCTCATCCTCTGTTCGGTGGGGCAACTAACAGATTCAGTGAGTTGGATGTCGATAGGTTTCGAGCTAGATTTTCTTGAAAGTTCCTCCGAAAAAGTCTTTTCTTATAAAAATTGTCACTTTACGTGGAAG
Source organism: Jaltomata sinuosa (assembly GCA_003996215.1). Classification (NCBI taxonomy): domain Eukaryota; kingdom Viridiplantae; phylum Streptophyta; class Magnoliopsida; order Solanales; family Solanaceae; genus Jaltomata; species Jaltomata sinuosa. The sequence goes on from QJPP01000059.1 coordinate 746,856, forward strand.
ATGCAGATAGAAGCCCAATAACTTGTTAGCTTCTATAGAATGAACCATGGAGTGTGTGCAAGAACCATTTAATCAGAATGTTTACTTATTTCTCAATCAGAGCTTTGAGAAGACTTAATCTGCAGAGCGTAAAAGATGAGCCTTGAAAGTTAATACCAGGCTCTAACTAATCAAAAATGGGGAAAAAAGGGGGATAGTTAATGCTCGTATGCAAAAGAAGTTAAGTTTTTGATCTCATATTCTAATTGATTATTACTCATGGCTCATGAGGGAGATACAGCTTTAGCCCTTGCACCTGAAACGACTTTTATGAGTTGTCTCAGTAGTGACCGACTTTATTTATTAGCTGTAATTATTTGCATAATTGAGCTCGAATTGTAAAAATGACGTTGGATGCTTTCTGAAGCTTCCTGAAAAATATTGCTCTTCTTCTTATTAGGAAATGGAATCTGTCTTTGGCGAGCCTCCTCCATCTAGCCTTTCGGGTTCCATTGACAATCAAAGTATGACTCAAGACTTGAAGCTTAGTACTGTAGAAATGGATGGTAAAGAATCTTTCGCTGGATTGACACATATTGGCAGCAAAGGTGAAGCTCAAATGGTGGATGTATCTCTTAAAGATATTAGCAAGAGAGTGGCCATTGCACGTGGCAAGGTTATTTTAGGACAGAAGGTGTTTGATCTGGTTTCAGCCAATCAAATGGGAAAAGGAGATGTCCTGAGTGTGGCAAAATTAGCTGGAATTTGTGGAGCGAAGCAAACAAGCAATCTCATCCCACTATGTCACAACATCAATTTGACACATGTTCGAGTGGACTTGGTTTTGAACCCTCAAGATTTTAGTGTTGAAATAGAGGGGGAAGCTGCCTCTGATGGAAAAACTGGTGTGGAGATGGAAGCCTTGACAGCAGTAACTGTTGCTAGTCTAACAGTGTATGACATGTGCAAGGCCGCTTCGAAGAATATCCAAATTACAGATATCAGGCTTGAACGTAAAACTGGAGGTAAAAGTGGGGACTGGTCCAGGGACAAATGACAATCTAAAGATGTGAGAAGGCTAGTGCATTAACGGCATGAAAGTCAGTTCTTGCAGGAATGATGTATGTCACTTCCATCAAATGCCTCTTTCCTATAGAATGTGGTAATTCTGCAATAGGATATAATTAGATAGCTAGTGAAAACATGGTCCGCCCATAAACACAAAATCGTGATACTTCTGAAGTTGATTTTAACTAGGATCTGTTAAGTGTACGACATTTGTTTGAGAACATTTTCCTTGCACTCCTATCTATTAGCTACTCTACTAATTATTTTGCCGTGGTTAATTAGATTTAGTTACAGGAGCATAAAATAACTTCCACTCTATTAGTTCTTGAAGTACACAGCACGACCTCTTCGAGTTTCAGAGCAAGCCTTACAGGAAATTTACACCCTGAATACACTAGTAAATACAGTAAAGAACAGGTAAAGGAACAGTAACATTGCAATTTATCCAGAATTTCAAAATAGCTTATTTAAAATGAGTAAGAATTTTAAGTTGATGCAACATTCACCTAATTAAAGCAACATATCCAACAAGGGCAGTGTCAACTGTCAAGGCTTCCCTGAGATAGTTTTGATAGTATTTAATGAGGTATTATATGTCGCTGAAGTAGTTGGTACTGTTACTGTGGTATCATATGTTGCTCAAGTATGTGAAGTTGTGTGTTTTATTGGTGTGTCAATGTACATATAGGGCATAGCTAGGCTCACTGAAGTATTTCAATAGAGGGATTATGATGCCGAAGAAAGAGTTCATGGGTCAAATATGTGTTGCACACAACCAATTGTAGGTTTATTAAATGCTTTTGCTACTATCAACTTTCTTTTGAGGAAATTATAAGAATGGACTATTGTGCATTTGTCTAAGTGAGAATTTTCATCACAGTATATTCTTTGATGAATCAGATACTGTACCTAATCTTTATCCAAATTGTGTTCCTTCTTTTCTGGATTCTTTCTCATCTCCTTTCATTTTCAACGGAGTGAAGATGGGATTCCAACTGAACCTGTGCTGCATTTTGAAGGAACTTCTTTTTCTCTTTCCAGGAATAGTACTTGATAACTTAAGAAACTTGATGTTTAGCTAATGTTGTTTACATCTTACGATTTTATGCTAGCTTCTATCAGCGCATCGACGTTGCTTTATGACCATTTCTTTCATATATCCTTTGCTTTGGCAACTTTTGGTTGATAGGTATAAGATTCATCATCTGTAGTTTGTGTAGTAAAAACTGATGGAAAGTAAAGAAAGAGAACACTTGGTCTTGAGAGGATAAGGAGGACTAATACCTTAGTTTCAAACTTTTGGTGTTATGCTATGTTTCCATCTTTCTTTGTGATACAGCTATGTTGCTACACTGCTCTTTGTAGTGAAGGTGGTGTTGGGAAGAGATCAAAATAAATCAAATATGTATTCTCCTAATACTTGGAGTGCAAGTTCAGTGAGGCGACACCTGAGACGGACGTGGTAGCGAGGCTTGATTCTCAGGCTATCCAAAAGAGAGGTAGCTTCAAGTATCTTGGGTCTATTATCCAGGGGAATGGTGAGATCGACGAGGATGTTACCCACCGTATTGGTGCAGGATGGATTAAATGGAGGCTTGCATCCGGCTTTGTTGTATAGGGCGGAGTGTTGGCCCGTCAAGAGCTCTCACTTACAGAAGATGAAGATGGCAGAAATGAGGATGTTGCGCTGGATGTGTGGGTTTACTAGGAGAGATAGAGTTAGGAATGAGGTTATTCGTGACAAGGTGGGGGTCTCTTCGGTGGAAGACAAGATGCGGGAAGCGAGGCTAAGATGGTTCGGGCATGTGATGAGGAGGGGCACGGAGGCCCCTGTGCGGAGGTGTGAGAGGTTGACTATGGATGGATTCAGGCGAGGTAAAGGTAGACCGAAGCAGTATTGGAGGGAGGTGATTAGGCATGATATGACGCAGTTACAGCTTTATGAGGACATGACCCTAGATAGGAAGATGGAGAATGTGGATTAGGGTAGAAGGTTAGTAGGTAGAGATGCGTCCTTGCTAGTAGGTAGGTGTGGACTGCGTACACTCTACCCTTCCCAGACCCCACTTTGTGGGAATACACTGGGTATGGTATTGTTGTTGTTGTTGTTGTTGTATTCTCCTAATAAAATTCTATCTAGAGTATTAACTTTTTGTTTACCCCTTCCTGGGAGCTCTCACAATGTGGAGGGTGCTTTGGCTCCCAGGGTGACAGAGACCTCTTCCTAGGAGCTTCCTCGAGGTGGAGGGTGCTTTAGCTCCCTGGGTGACTCGAACCCACAACCCCATGGTTGGAGGTGGAGGGTGCTTTTACTCTCAGAGTTTGAGGTGGAGGGTGTGTTTACTCCCTGGGTGACTCGAACCCACAACCTCAGGGTTAGAGGTGGAGGGTGTTTACCATCCGAGCAACCCCTCCTGTCATTAGAGTATTAGCTACTCCTCACCTCTACTAAAATTATTTACGTTGTTAGTAGATGCTAATTAAAGAAAAATCATTTTGAGGACGGGTAAAAAGGCAGTTGAGGATGCTGACAACATAAAGAGCCAAAGGATGAAGCTATTAAGATGGAATCTAAAGTCTAAACTGAAATTGCTTGTTTTCTAATTCTTTTTGTCATTTTATTTGAATAAGTCCCCCGTCTTGGCCGTCTATTTACCTCTTATTTTTCTTTTACGTTTTGACATTCTATATAAGAAAAAGTCAATATTCATGATTTTAGGATAGAAAAAAAATGTCAGTGGCAGAATTTAAGCTAAAAAGTATAACTTGGAAAATACTACAAGTGAAAGGGAAGTTTTCTTCTCAAGTGCATTTAATATGGGAAAACATGGATAGTGTTTTTTGGACATAAAGACCCTCAAGTCTTTGAAAGAAGAAAAAAGGGGATTTTGAGTATATATTAAAATTCTTAAAGTTATAAAAAATTCATTACTACTTTTCAAATTATTTTCCGCGAGTTAGATTTCTCAATAGTCACTCTACTAATATTTATTATCTCATAAAGTTACTTTCTTTGTTAAAAAAAATTAAAATAAAAAAAACGAATAACTTTTGAAATAATTAATTTATAATTAAGTGACCATCTGAGAAATCAATTCAATTTTCTTCTCTGCTCTACTCCTCCTCTTTAGGGTTTTGAAATGTAAAAGAAAGAGAGACGATGAAATTTGGTGCAACGAGAATTCTGCATAAACATCCTGATTGAGCTTTGTGTAAATAAGAAAATTTTGAGATTTTTAAAATATGTGTCATTAACATTGATATGAAAAGAGTCTATTCTACCTATTAATTAAAACTTGAGTCTCTTTTCCTTTATCTAAAAAGACTCGAAGGTCTTGAAAGAAACTATTTTATTCATAAATTCAAATAGTTTTCCTTACTACTTCTTGAGTAAATTCCACTTTACCCCCTCTAACATTTAAGGTTTGGAAAATAATACCCCCTCTACATATTGAATGGGAACGATATCTCTTTTATATAATATTTTTCGGTGAAATTATATATTTTTTTCTTGAATAAAGATTTTTAAAAAGTTTTTAAAAAAAAAATTAACCCCCTCCTCCAACCCAATCCCTAAAAACACCGAAGAGAGGGAATTTTTTGACGCTAAAACACCTAATTTTGAGGGAATTTTTTTACGCTAATCTTGCAATGTTCTTGATATTTATGTGACTTTGACATTTAAAAAATCTACAAATGTAATCTCCGTTGACACTTATTTTTGAAGGTGAGTAATTATTTCATTAAATATTAAAGTATTACTTCAATGTCCAAGTCCTTTCAATCTTAGATTCTTGGGTTCCTCTTTATTTGTTTCAAATTGATGCAAATTTGTTTTAAAATATTCTATCTGGATATTTCGTATGTCTCTCAGGCTTAACAGGGTATTTTATTAAAAGGTGAAGTATAATATGTTCATTCAAAACAATATTTAGTCGTCTTTCTTGCTATTTTTAAAAGTTTAACCATTTTTTTATTATTTTAATATTATTATATACAATATTGAAGAAAATATGCAGAACTAATCTATCTAATGTGAAAATATTAGAAATTCTTATGAAATATATATTAGATGAAGAAAATATTGTTATGTGAAGTATTAATTATTTATGAGATTTTATTTTTGCGCCAAAAAATTATTATTTCTTAAGAAAATATATACACATTTTATCTTTGCGCCAAAATATTTCCTCTCTTCAATGTTTTTAGGGATTGGGTTGGAGGGAGGGGGGTTAATTTTTTAAAAAAAAACTTTTTTAAAATCTTTATTCAAGAAAAAAATATATAATCTCACCGGAAAATATTACATAAGGGGGGGTATCGTTCCTATTCAATATGTGAATGGGGTATTGTTTCCCAAATCTTAAATGTTAGGGGGGTAAAGTGGGATTTACTCCTACTTCTTACTACATAACATGGTATCCCTATTTATAATATTTTCCAATATAAACTACGACAAATAAATTCTAACTAAACTTGAATTAAATAAATACCAAAAATTAAATCATAAACAATTTGAAATTCCTACTCCAACTTTGAATTATTATTTCCAACGGATCTCTTTTTAATTTGAAGCCCTGCAAAATTATGTGAACAGACCAATTAAAGTCCAATAGACTATTGACATCTCAAAAGAAAATAATATTTTTCTCTGTTTTAAAACTATTTAATCTTTTTATACACACCTTGTATCGTTAATATTATGATTTGTAGAGACTCACTCGATATAAAATATCCATTTTTTTCAAGTACAAAGAAAATGAAAAAATGGGTGACACTCAATTTTATTTTATTTTTGTTATTGTTGTGTCAAAAATCATTCTTATTTTTAAATTTTATGTTCAAGTAAATATTTTCACATAAAATAAGATAGGAGAGTATATGCTTGATAAATATTTATTTACACAATTTTTTACATTGAACTAAATAATTTAACCTTAATAATAAGTAAAGATATATAGTATTTAATTATAATTAAATAGTGTAATAATTTATAAATAAATAAATAGTGAAAGTGGTTGGGGTTGGCCATAAGAACGTGAGCAGCAGTTGGAAAAAGAGGAAGAAGGGAAAATGGTGTGTGATGCTCTTTGGCCTATGTACGGTGACGTGCCCCATTCTGATTTGCAGTGACCAAAATGAGGCAATAATGATGCCTTCCTGTTGGGTGGGAATGTGACCTTCCTCATATCTTATGTAATGATTTGAATATGGGTGTCAAATGGGTCGGGTCGGGCTAACAAAAATACAACCCGAATGGTTCGGAGTTCGAGGTCCGGGTTGGTTATTGGGTTGGAGATATAGGTTCTAATTTGATTGGGTTTTAGTAGGCTAAATTTGACTCGTGCGTAGTCGAGCTATATCAATAGTCTCTTGAAGTTGTTAGTAAATTTCATTTAGAAACTCAAATTAAACACTTAGAGACATGATGATACCCCTTAGGCTGAGGAGCAAAAGGAGGAATCTGCATGAGGAGGGGCTCGTGTTTAATTAGTTAGTTGGTGAGGCAATAGCTTACCAAGGCGATGTTCAATAGCTGACCCGAGAGGATGATCAACCACACTGGGACTGAGATACGGTACAGACTCCTACAAGAGGCAGCAGTGGAGAATTTTTCGCAATGGGCGAAAGTTTGGCGAAGCAATGCCGAATCCATTTGATATCTAAAAAGGATTACTAATCCTTAACTTTATGAGGAATCCTTCATCAGTGATTGTGAATGACTGACTTTTTCAATCTTTTTGACCTTGATTTCATAGGAGCAAGTCAAAAAGATTGATAAATACAACCATCTTAGGGTGATTTTTTTGCCGACGGATGTTCTTATTACACTTGTAGTCTCTAAAAGATAAGAACCAATTATCTTGCATCTACATCAAGAATTCAAGTATTATATACGCCATTAGTCCGATTCTTTGTAGGAACTACCAGTAATAACGATTCCTATTACACTTTCTGGTTGAAATTTTGATTATTATTTTTGCGCATATTTTCAAGTGTCTATAAGGTGACAAGAGGAAGCTGCTCGGATTGTAATCACCCCTCACTTTCAATCCTAAAGGTTATAAATTCGAGTCACCAAGAGAGCAAAAAAGGTGGGAGCATCTAGAAAGGGGTAAAAAAGTGTTTATAAGGTAGTTAAGTTAACCACTTAAAATATATCATTTCCTCTAATTTTACACATTACCCTCAAATGGAACCGACTAGACTGAGGTCTTACAACTTGTATAATTGAAGAAAGTAATACATTTTAAGTGATTAACTTATCTATATAATAGACACTTGAGAACATACAAAAAAAAAATCAATATTTGAACCAAATATGTCTAATAGGTACACTTTCTCATGTGTTCATGTGTTCACTGAAACAAGCTATAGTCCAAATATTTAAATAAAATTTACTAATAAATTTAAGAGACAATCGATACATTAAGCCATCATTAAAATTCGAGAGTGAATATTTCCTAACTTTTCAAAAGAAATTCCATCCCATAAGTTTGAAATTTGAAATTTTCACCTCTTAAGAGCAAGGTAAAGTCGAGAACAGACAACGACTTACAACTCGAAGATCAAGATATTCTTCTCTATTTTTTTTAATAAAAATTTAAATTTTTATATTTAGGGGCTTTTATATAAATTTTAAAAGCTTAAGAAATTTTTTAGTTTTAAATGAGTCAAACCTCATTGATCAACCAATACAAAAATAATGTCTCTTCTGCCTAAGAAAAAATCTTCACATGTCTTTTTCTTAAACAAAAAAATTTCAAAGTCTCCCTCTTAATTGAACGACCTCTTAACCCACCATTCTTTAATATGATGTACTTCCTCAAACAAAATAGAATCCTTTAAATTTCTCAATAAATTTTATTTGACCACTCGAATTATAATTGAATATTTAAACACATAATAAAGTATTTTTATTAGATATTTTTGATTTAAAATTTATTTCTTTTGTGTATTTTTAAGTGCCCAATACGTAAATAAATTAATCACTTAAAATATATCACCTTCTTTAATTATATGCATGCCTTAGTAAATCGTAAAACCTCAGATATGTTCCAATTTAGACATGTGTGTATAATTAAATAAATTAATAAATTTTTGTGGTTAACTTGACTACCTTATAAACACTTGAAAACGCATGTATTTAACTGCTCAAATGAAATAACTCGTAATTTGAGTATTCAAATAAAATTTAGTGAGAAATGTAAAAGATCATTTACTCCCTCCATTTCTAAATACATGTCACATTTTTTATTTGCACATCTATTAAGAAAAACATTAACTAAAAAGTAAGTTAGTTAAATTATCCTTATTTATTGCTTTTTTTATTATTTTTTTTGTATAATATTAATATTTTTCTGTATTTATGATTAAGAATAAAGATAAAAATACATAATAAATTATATTTTGATTTTTAAAATGATAAATATTATAGAATATTTATTTTTAGCAAGGATGTGAAGTATTTAAGAACGGAGGGAATATGTATTAAGCCAAATAGAATAAACATCTACAATGTTTTAAAGCAAAAAACAGAAAAAGCAACCAATAAAAAGTGGAAAAAAGCACCATTCTTTCCTCCTAGCTGAAGCTTAAAGGTCCTTCTGTCTCTCTTCTTTTGTCTCTTCAATCTCTGAATCAAAAGACCATGATTTGAAGAAAAAAAAAATTTATTGATGGAAATGGAAACCCATCAACAAATTCCCACAAAAACCCACAAATCCAAACACACATAGAGTGTTGGATTTGAAAAGATTTTTATACATTCTTGATTGTTACTGAATAAAGAATTGATCTTTTTTTGTTGCAAGAATGGAGTTGGATAGTATTGAATGTGTATCTTCTTCAGATGGTATAGATGATGATGAGATCCCTTTGCATCACCCACATATAATTCATTCTCAATATTCAAAGACACCCAACAACAACAACATTAACAATAGCAGCAGCAATAATGATGGTGTTATTGCAGCAATTCATTCTACAACAAGTGTTCATGAGCTTCTTGAATGTCCTGTTTGTACTAATTCTATGTACCCTCCAATCCATCAGGTTTGTTCTGAAATACCCTTTTCTGCTTTGGTGATTTTTGGATTTTTCTGAACCTCTTTATTGATTTGATTTGAGGAAAGATTGAATTTTTATTGTTGATTTATAGATTTAGTCATTTTCTTGTAATGATATATAGGCTAATTTTGGGGATCTATCTACCCTGTTTGACTGCTTTCATTGCTAGAAAGCCTAGTGGTCGATGAAGTGGGTTGAGAACTATGAGGTCTCAGGTTCAAATGTCAATAGAGACAAAAACTCTAGGTGATTTCTTCCTGTCTGTTCTAGCTTTGGTGGATAGAGTTACCTGAAATCTGTTGTTTGTGGGAGGTGTGGGAGGTGGCAGGTATCCGTGAAATTTAGTCAAGGTGCATGAAAGACTGCACCGACACACGGTTATAAAAAAAGGTTATAATATTAGAAGCTCCATTTTGTAGTCTCTGGTGAATGATCTGCAAGCCTTTTAATTTCCTTTTCATTTTCTATTTTATGGATTAGGTGAGTTGAGGAGTGGGGAGTGGTGTGAACTAGAGAGTTTGTTTGTGGTTAGTGAATGAATTAGATTTGGTATAGCTTTCTAGCTTTTGGAGCCTGGCTTATTAGGTGAACTCCAAGATTTGGTTCTCCTAGAACTATGGACCAGTTGGGTGGAGTTAGCTTGAAATTATTTGGTGAATTTTTCCCCTTTGGTGGTTCGTTTAAATTGAGTTGTCTACCTTTTCCCCAAACTTGTGTATATTGAGTCTAACTGTTAAATTTGTACCCTTGTTTTTTAGTGCCTTGTCTATTCGTAGATTTGGTGGTTAGGTGTCTAATCCATTTTACATTTGGAGTTGGATTGTAATATGGAAAAGAACTTAACTAGTTCTAAGCTAGTATATGAGGAGAAGGATTGCAGTAGGTTGGCGGTTATTCTAAAAGTCGACTAACTAAATAAGGTTCATATAGCCAACTCCAAGTAGTTTTGATTGATTGTTGTTTGTTTTAGTGCTTTATTTCTTCCTTCTGTGTTGAATTAACTCCAATTGCAAGAAGGCTTTTGTGGTCCAGTGGTTTGTCTGTCCCTTTGATCATGAGAATCTTATGTTCGAAACTCGACAACGTTCATTATCGATAGTCTTTCACCTTTCTGCATCCAATGGTCAATTAGTGGAGAGAATCATGAGGTCTCAGGTTCAAATCCTAGTTAAGGCAAAAGAAAAATATTCTTTTACCTTTCTGAATGATATTATTTTACGTCCAAGAGGGTAGCCTAGTGGTTATGAAGCGGATGCAAAACCTGGAGACCAGGTTCAAATCTCAGCAGAGACGAAAATATTAGGTGATTTCTTCCTTTCTACATAAACCTTGGTAGCCAAAGTTACCCAGTACAAGAGGAGAGACTGAAACACTAACATCAACCTAATTGACCTCTTCTCCTTTTGATATGGAAAGAAAATGACTAAAAGAAGGATTCTTGCTTTGTCCAATATAATGGTAGAGAACCCTTTTACAACACATTGACTTCTCAACAACCTTGAAATAAATGAGGCATGATGGATATAGGAAAATCGAATGAGTGCCACCAACCTAAGTGAAAAGTTCAATGCTAGATGGAGTAGAGAAAAGCATCTTTGCTCTTGAATCAAAGCTGGAGTTACAATATTTCAACAGCACATGTCGAAGCAAAAATCAATTGAACAAATGAGCACATTGGTGCTCTGTACCTATAATAGATTGGTCCGATTCCAAAAATATTACGTATTCGGATGTTGAAATTCTTTATCTTGTTCGAGTACATAGTTGCATCACTAGCAAGTTATATTATGAAAAACGTATCTCCTATTGTGTAACAAGTATAACTTGGAGAGAAGTTTAGGATGGAGCACGAGGATTATCTATTTTGCTGTGAATTAACTTTCAGAGCTCCAAATTCTGATGACTATCTTTCTTTTCTTTGTCTTCTCATTCAATGTCAGTACATGCAATGCTAAAATCTCTCACTTTTCTAACTGTTGGTTTAGAAGACTTGCGTTTTACGTTCATGTGGTTCTTCAAAAGTATGATCTAACGGCGTTGTGAACTTAACAAATAAGTATGTGTTGACCCACATTTTTGTGTGTAGTATACCAAAGAATAGGGTGGTTAGAGCTGTGGAATCAGCCACTGATGCTTGCATATCCCAACCCTTTACGGTGTAGCCTTCCGTCAGACCGTGCGTGAGCGGGAGATGCTTCGTACACCAGGCTGCCTTTTTTTAAAATAAAGGGTAGGACACAACTTTAAAGCCTAAGATCTTTCAGAGTAAGACCACTTACGATATTCATAAGGATCCATCTTAAATGGTTGGAAGTTATTTATGTTTTAGGTATTAATTTTTCTTGATCTAGAGATTTTTTCGGAATCATTTGAGATTATCTATGTCAATTTGCAGAGATAGTTAGTGGTACTTGGAATTACCATTTTTTGAGTATTTATTGAAGTTAGTGAGGATGAAATTAACTTAATATTTGAATATTTATTGTATATATGAGGGTGGAATTAACTTCATAGTAGGAGCCGTTTAGCACTTAGGATGTCACGCCCCGAGGCTACCCCCTAGACGCGACACGGTGCTTAGTGTCACGAGTGACCCCAAGCTAACCCATGGCATGGCATGGCATATCTATGAAAATAAGCAATTCATTGAGCGGAAGCTGAAACAATACAATATCTGAAAACGGGAAGAACCCAAAAGTCTGTATATAAAAAGTATAGTGTTATCTGAAAGTAACACCAACAACTGCTGAGTCTAATCTATGTCTGAAAGCCATCTACCTGAATAGGAGTTGCTGGGACATGCCCCCAGCTAACTCTAATGAATCTGAAAACTGAAGGTAAATACTGAAACAAAGGCATGTCTATTGTCCCCGAACTAGTGAGGACTCACCACTGAGCTGCTGAGTACGGACCGGAGGTCGAATTAGGCGCGATCTGGATGCTGAGTGCCTGAACCTACATCATTTCATGATGTAGCACAAAAGTATGCGTCAGTACTTTGAATGTACTGAGCATGTAGGATACAAGCTGGATTGAACAATATATATATATATATACACATAACTGAACATAAGAATAAATATGTTGAACTGTAACTGAGAGTTGTACTGAATGCAATGACCAAGTATAAATCATGAAATAACCTGATGATCTGAATACTGAACATGAGTACTGAATACAAGGTCAATGCACATGAATCTGACTGTGGGAGATACTACTAACCGACATACCCCCAAGCTGAGCTAACTGTGGGGCCAACCTGTAACCCTGGATGGAAGGGCGTTCATACCTTGCCAAGGGTACAAACAAGTCTGACGTGGATTCACTGCTGATGTCCACAAGGGACAAGGAGGTGCAGCCTAGTCTGATAGCTGACTCCTTCAAACCTACGGTGGCGCTGTAGTTCTGGGACTTGGGGATTGCTACTAAGGGTCATAGCTTAAGCTGACAGCTAAGCCCTCATCCCTAGTCCGCTCGGTACTAAGTCTATCCCAACTGAATATAAGCTAGCATGCAACTATAACACTGGATAGCTCAAAATACTGATATAATCTGAGAATGCACATAACCATGTTGTAGGATATGACATTCAAATTCTGAAATCTGATCATCTGACTGAGTTTGCCTAACAAGTATAATCTATGGAGTACTGAAAATTATAACAAGTTAGGATTCTGAATTCTGTACATGAATTATACTGATTCTCCAAGAAACATGGACTAAGCCTTATATAATTCCATAACATCTGAATAGCAAGAGATCTCTAAGGTCTATGAACCCTAGGTTTAAGCATTCATGGAGAACTGAAGGAATTTTGACTGAGTGATAGGGACCTAATGGGTGAAAGAAACCCACTAGTGAAATCCCACATACCTGGATGAAGATTCTACAGTTGAACCTTTGGATTCTGAGAGAAATTTGGAAGAGAACCCTCTTTGCCTTGTTCTTGAGAGAGAGCGTTCTATTTCTTGAGATATGCTGAAATAAAATAAATGGGAAAAGACTGGACTGCCCCCGCTTAAAGCTAAAATTTCTGGGAAATCTCGCCGCCAGACGGGCCGCTCGACGGGCGTCGAAAAGGGGCAGGTGGGGCTGGTCCCCTGGACGTTTCCCACGAGCGGCTCCCACGGCCCGTCGCCTCGTCGACGCCCGTGGCGCTAGCCCGTCGGGTCCCCCGTCGGATTGGAGCCGGCTGGGAAGGGCTCCTGGTCGCCTCTCACGGGCACCCTGACGGGCCGTCGGACCTCCGACGCCCGTGGGTCAGCCCGTGGTGCTTGCCTGGGATGAGATTTTCTGAGTTTTTCCCAAGTTCTGAGTTTTAGAAGCTGGTTGAGGACTTTATGGTTACGGATGATAAAGCAGGACAATAAGTCCCTTGACTATAATCAGTGTTGTATTGCTGCGATCTATTTTTTTTTCTTCCATTTGAAATTCGATTTGGATCAAAGATGCAAGATAGACTTATATTGAGTTCTCAAAAAAAATTGCTCTTGATAATTTTCTGAAATTTTTACTGGAAGAGTTGGCTCGTACTCAAACTCCAGCTCAGTTGCAACTATAGCAAAGGTTGGTTGTTCTTGACTTATTTGGAAAATTGGCAGGGATAGATAGTAAGACGATAAGAAGTGTACAGACCTGTTGTAAAGGCAATTGTTTGAAAAAATAAAATAAGCTAATCTTATTCCACTGCAACGAAGAAATTTACTCAGGTGCCCATTTTCAATTACTCCGAGGCTGTCTATTGCAGAATCTGGCCTTGATTATACAGCCCCTTAGTGATCCACATATTATTACCTGCAATTGTGCTTGAATCAAGAAGCCTTAATTTGAAATTGAATGCTAAAAATTTCAATCAACTCCTTGCTTTCTTAATAGATCATATGTGATCCTTTGCGATACTATGTATTACATAGGCTTTTCACCCTGTTTGTGTTTTGTCTTACCATCCGACAGTGGCACGAATTTTGATTGCAGACATTGTGGTATCTATGATCCCCGGCTATTGCTTACCAGCCAATGATTTTTGTTTGTAATTATGGCTTAAATTGACATGTGGTTTAACTTTATGAACTAATTGATCCTATCTATTGAGTGTTGGGTAGCAGTATGTAGGGCTCAAGTGGATGATCTTGAATGAAGGTTCCTCCATTAACATTGTTGTTCATCTTGAGCAAACCTATGCTTCTGAGATGTGTACACTCTTCCTAGTTTATATTGTCTCGGGCAATTCTCACCTCATAGGCTATATCTTTTGAGATTGAGTTATGTAGGGCTCAAGTGGATGATCTTGAATGAAGGTTCCTCCATTAACATTGTTGTTCATCTTGAGCAAAACCTATGCTTCTGAGATGTGTACACTCTTCCTAGTTTATATTGTCTCGGGCAATTCTCACCTCATAGGCTATATCTTTTGAGATTGAGTTAGGTCTAAGGTACATTTCCTTTAATATGGTATCAGAGCTCGGTCATCAAAAAATATATGGTTATCAGAGCGAGCTTTTGGATATAAGTTAGGCCAAGGTCCATTTTCTTGACACAATATGTCATGCGTGTTTTAAAGACAGATATCTGTATGTGTCTTCATCTTTTGATACTGGTATTAGGAGGCTTTCTGGTGTCTTTTTAATAATTAATGCCACTGGCAATGATGCCTTTTTTTCTTTTGGTATCAAAGTGATGCCTTAGTTTTTTCTCCACTCATTTAGTAGGAGCCATTCAGTTCTTTGGATATACTAGTTAACCACCCAATCTGCAGCCAAATCAGTGTCACAACCAGGTAACCTAAAAGTGAATACAATTAGTCATAACTGTGAACAATAATGAATTTAGCAACGCCCTCAGCAACTCCATTTCTTGTTAATAAACTTAGGGCACATTTAGCTTGCTGTATTAGCAAAGTTAATCATGGTATAAGAACTTGCATTTTTTTACCCATTGTTTGGTTACTAATTTCAGTTTCAACATTTCTAATACTGGTATAACTTATACATCAATTCATGTATTATTTTATACCAAGACCAATGTGGGATAACAATATCGTGATTAGTTATACATGGATAAAACATTTGAAATTACAAAGCTACCCTTCAGTCTCTCCTCAAATCCCTTTCTCTGAACCCTTGTATAGTTTTAAACCACACACAAGTTTATGTTATACAATGTATATCCAATTTATAATACAGTGAACCAAATGCACAATATAAGCTCCGTATTACAATCCTTGCATTGCATTACTGGTCTCTGCATCATTAATTCTTATATTAAAATCCATGCATTACTTATTTCTAAACCGAACGACCACTTAATGTGTCATTTTCTGCATGTTATTGCTGCAGTGTCACAATGGACACACAATCTGTTCGACATGTAAAGCAAGGGCACACAACCGGTGTCCCACCTGTAGACAGGAGCTTGGAGATATCAGATGTTTAGCACTGGAAAAGGTGGCTGAATCACTTGAGCTCCCTTGCAAATATGGCTCTGTTGGGTGTCCTGAGATATTTCCTTATTACAGTAAGCTAAAACATGAATCAGTTTGCAACTTTAGACCATACAACTGCCCATATGCTGGGTCTGAGTGCTCAGTTGTTGGCGATATTCCTTACTTGGTTTCTCATTTGAGGGATGATCACAAGGTAGACATGCACTCAGGATGCACTTTCAACCATCGGTATGTCAAATCTAATCCTCGAGAAGTGGAAAATGCGACGTGGATGTTAACAGTAAGTTGGAAATCTCCTTTTTGTTTTATTCTCAGTATGTAAATTAAAAGGACACTGGCCTTCTGTTTTGAGTTTAACATGTTCTTCAAATTTGAGCATTTGATATCTCATCAAGGCTCTCTATATTTAGGAGGTGCTTAGTCACTATTCCATGCATTTACATTAACCCTTAGCATTCATCTGCTTCATCTTTGTTGTTTTTCATCAAACTTGATAAAATGCTTGTCATATCTGCACCTTAGTTTAATCTTATGGGAAGATTCTTATCAAGAATTAAACTCCTGTTTCTGCTGCTGAAATTTCGAGTTATAATTTCATACCTCGTATGTGGTGCTTGTTTTACTACTTTAGGAACTATTTTTAATTTATTCGACAAGAGCTCAAAAGCAAGTTTCACTAAAGCTAGAGTGCTATATATTCTGTTACTTTCTTTTCAGGTTTTCAATTGTTTTGGTCAGTGCTTCTGTCTCCATTTTGAAGCCTTTCAGCTGGGAACAGCTCCTGTTTACATGGCGTTTCTTCGGTTTATGGGAGATGAAATGGAGGCTCGAAACTATAGCTACAGCCTGGAAGTTGGGGGTAACGGAAGAAAACTTACCTGGGAGGGTACGCCCCGAAGCATAAGAGACAGTCACAGGAAAGTAAGGGATAGCCATGATGGGCTCGTCATACAACGTAACATGGCCCTTTTCTTTTCTGGAGGAGAGAGAAAGGAGCTTAAGTTACGAGTGACTGGAAGGATATGGAAGGAACAACAGAATCCTGATGGAGGAGCATGCATGCCCAACCTCTGTACTTAATATGGTTTTGAACTCACAAACTTACTGTTCTACATGTCCCATGTACTGATTTTTAAGACAAACAGATTCAGACATTGAAGATTGTTCGAAAAATGTGTGGAAAGTTTTGTTCATATGTATGAACTGACCAGTGTATTTTTGTTATTAACGCTTGGAAGAGCTTGTACCATAAACATTTTAACTTAATTTCTCCTAACAACAGCTACTTGTGTGCCTGTATTGTTGCAATTTTCTGGCTTCATTCTACGGTAGTACTAAAATGCATTGATGACAGAACTCAAAGCCTCCATTTGGGATGCAGAGGGTACAGACCATCTGCATTTTAGTTTTCTAGGTAGACAAACACAAATTTGTTGAGATGTATTGGAAATATCTTATATTTATAACTTTGAAACTTCCCTTTCTACAGCTGCTACTATTGTTCGAGCTTTGCTTATTTGAAGAAAAGAAAAATCACTTGGTCCCTATCTCGTGAATGAAGCTAACCAATGGACAAAATTCAATACTGGGTTGGATTTTATACTGAACAATATCAAATGATTGTCAAGATTCCAAGCTCACAAAAAACCATCTCTTCTACCCCAGGGTATACCTGAACTTGACAAAGGAGTAGGGAATACTGAGAGACATGATACTCCTGATGATAATAAAGAAGTCAATCACAGAAATGCTCACCTGGCTCATCACTAAGTAGATTTTAACTTATGCTATACATGAACGGTATAAAATTACTAGTGCATTTTAACTTCTTGTAGCACGTAATTTGTCTTCTTTTTCAGGTTACCTATCCCACTTTTCATGGATGATTACTTGTAACTATCAGTACTCAGTCTATAGAATTGATAGAGAAGAAGTCTTTTGAGAGAACTTTCTCACTTTGTCTTGGTTTGCTCTTTTTATTCAGCATCTCTTTCCCTGTTGGTCTATCACAATAAGTTGCATTATTCTCCAACAAAAGGAGCTCCAGAGGCTACATTTATGTTAAGTCTTGTCGCTGGGGCTATCATACCTTTTGACTGCTCGCTCGAGCTGTGGTACCTTTTGATTGCTCGCTTTCTCTCAGCCACTAATGGCTTATGTAGTGGTCGACATCCCAACATGCTCCTCCTACTTAAGAATCCAAAGGTCACATTTGGATGTTAAGAAATGGTGGACGCTAATCGAAAACTCCATCTAAAAAATCAATGACACAACTGATAGCAGCAACTTTTCTTGAGCTAGCTTATATAACTGCAGTAGTTATTTAGTACTACATCTTCTAAGCTGAAGTTGCTCGAAAAATCAATGCTAATTTAGTCAAATCTGCAGACTGTTTTGAGCATCTATGAAATAGGTTGTAATTTGTAGAGTATCATAACATATTATGTCTTTTTACTTTTATCCATAACCCAAATATGAATAACAAAGTTTATGGTATTTGTACAATTGATACTGACATAGAACTTGCTAAAAGCCTAGCAAGATCATTTCCAGTTAACTGCTAAAAAGATCTAAGGTTATCCCTTACTTTTTTTTTTCTTTTCTTTTGGTAAGTAAGAATCAAGATAGTCTCTCTTGAAATTGATGTTGGCAACAAAGGGTGTCCTATGTACACCACCCCCCATGTACCAACTCTTGAGTGAAACGTCATTAAGCAATCTCATTAAGACGGCGGTCCATTACATGGGAGATGGATTCAAGGAACGAATCTTCACTTGAGCCAGGGGGCATAGAGTCCAATGCTTCTTGAAGAATCTCCTCGATCACCGATTCCTTGTTCAAGGTTTCCCTGCACATGATGCTCCCGATGGTAAATGGTGTGAGAACCCTCTCTGCACCTTTCTTCAAAAGCATGGTGGAGATGCGGAGTGTGCGAGCACTTTCCGTAGGTATGTCCCACCCATATAATTTCAATAAGCCTATGTCTTCCTCAGCGTCAAGTGATTTAATGTACTCGTTGGTCTCGGAGTTAAAAGGTTGACGAGCTTGTGGCCAGTAGAGCCAGTCAAATGTGACATCTTCAAACTGCATAATTGTTTAGGAAGTAAGGAACTCAAAAGTCAGGATGACTAAACAACATAAGAAACAGCCATAAAACAAGCAATTCACAAATCGACACATTCTCTGCCAATTCGATCTTGGAATCTGTCATCAATCTTAAATCGAAAAGAGGTATGTAACAAGAGAACTTGAATGCGATGTTGTAACATAAGAAACAGCTGGGTGTTCATTAGCAGGATCATAGCAGAGAGCAAAAAGGCAAAGGAATATACTACTCCCTCCGTCCCATTTTATGTGGCATACTTTGACTTGGCACGGTGTTTAAGAAAAAAAAGAAGACTTTTAAAACTTGTGGTCCAAAATAATCCTTGAATATTTGTGTGGTTGTAAATCATTTCATTAAGGGTAAAAGGGGAATTTCAAAGTTAAAATTATTCTAATTATAGAAAGGTGACATTCTTTTTGGGACGGACTAAAAAGGAAAGTATGCCACATAAAATGGGACGGAGGGAGTAGTAAATGTTGGAAGATCTTTTTGGCCATGTTGCTCGGACTCCAAAAATCTTGCCGCACCCATGTCGGATTCTCCAAAAATGCACCACTTTTGAAGAGTCCGACACGCACTCATCGACATTTTGAAAGAGTCTGAGCAACATAGCTTTTTGGTGCCCTTCTGGTGCAGATCATAACAGCTCTTTCAATAAGGCAAAGGAAAGAGGTGTTCGGGTTGTAAAGAATATCAGCCTTCTTTGGCGCCCTTTGAGCCAAGCATTTCGATTAGCTCTTCGACCACCGCTAAAAGCGAAGGGAGCTTCTTCTTTTTTTTGGTGGTTGCACATGTTATTGTTAGTTTTAGATGCCTCTCAACTACTCTTTGGCGAACTAATATCCTATTTATACTAAAACATGAAGAGCATAACATGATATTCCTTTTCATCCAACAGTTTGTGATAGCACATGCCCCCTATCTCAAGCTCAAGGGCTTGTAATTACATGAAAATCCCTGCTAAATAGTTCATATAGAATTTGAAGCTACATCACAATTGCTACCTAAAATCATAAAAGAAAAGAAAATTCTCTTGTTACAAGGACTTACTAGAGAATAAACAAAATAAAAAGAAAGATTATTAACATGGTAGAAGAATTATTCAACAGATGAAGGCCAAAATGAGGAACATTAAAAATATGCAGAGATGCAACACTAATGATCAAACAAATAACAGCATCACACCAAATGGACAGGAAAAAGAAAGATGAATACTTACACTATCGGGCAAGCAGTAACCGTGATCAATTGGAATGAGCACAACCTTGCCATCTTCACCTTTGCTCATTAATATATTACCTGCATGCCTATCTGCATTTGCCAGCCTCATATCTAATACCGCAATTTTATGCACCTCCTCTACAGGGAAAGCACTAGGACCTAAATCCTCACAACTGCCATTATTCTCCATGAATTTCTGCAAGGACCCCAGCTTAACTGTAACACCATCAGGATGGTTGAAACCCTTATGACGGCACCTCACAAAAGTAGTTGGAGGAACACCCGCAAAGCCTTTTATCTCACCAGAAAGTGAGCGCCGTCCACTCTTTGGATGATCCAAAATGTAGGCAGCACATTCCCTGAAACCACCTTCTCCAACTCTTGTTCCTTTCTTCAAGCCCTCTCCATTAACTGACAGAGGCAACCCTTGAGGGTGGTTCACAGCCATAGGCTCCTCATCAATTGGTTTAAACACCGCAACAAACTTATTCCCTGATGCATCACGCATAAAATATGCTCCTCCTGTGCCTTCAGAGGATCTAATAGGATAATTTCCTCTATCTAAGCCTTCGAATGTAGAAACAATCATATCCCTAAGTACCACAGGAATTTCAATCCTTGGGTTAACAATTACAGGTTCCAAAAATATTTCCCTATCAGGAGGCTTCCTTGGGACCAAAACTTTATGATCTGTTTCAGTCCCACTCCTGTTTTCTCTAACCACATCATTCCGGCGTGGTGCAACAATGGACAACTCAAAATTCTTGTCCAATGGTCTAGCCCTAATTTTAGCATTTTTACGCAAAAACAAATGAATCACCGCATCATTATTCTTGCAAAGATCATATATGATCCTTCGATCTTCAACATACTCACCTTTACACAACACTTCCTGTTCATCAATATTACCTATACCAACCTTCTTTTCAGCAAGTTGACGCTTAACATATCCAACATCCCGACTCCTCTCTACATTAAACGTAAACTCTTCACCAGAAGAAGTTGTCACATTAATAACTTGAAGATCAGATAGCCTAAGGACTAAATGAAGTACATTCCCATCAGAAACACCATAATCCCTAATAAGTGAATCCCTCCGGGCCAATTCACGACCCCCACAAACCAATTTCTGATTTTTCACAACAAACCCTTTACAACTCTGAATCTGTACCTTAACAGATTCAATTGAATCATACTCCAAAACCCTTAATGGCATCATCGAACCTGACATAGCTACGTAAATCAAGATTGATTCTTGGCTATGTACAGGTGGAATTACCATGTTTTTCTCTACGCAAACTGAACTACTAATTGCAACCACCCCACCAGAAGACATTTTCTTTTTCCTCTATGGATTAACAAATCAAACCTAGAAAATTACAAAGAACCTATAAAACAAGTGAAAAATGTGTTGTGTTTTTTCAACACATTTTTCACAAGGCCACTCTGTACAGAAATTACTTATAAATGCAAAAAAAAAAAAATAATAATAATAATAATAATAATAAAAATTCCCAAAGCCCCAGAGATTCAAGATTGGTTCTTTATATGAATAACAAACTATAGTGCCAAAAAAATGAATTTTGGGAGCTTTGGGGAAAAAAAAAAATTGGGGTTGGAGAAAATGGAAATGGATTAGATAGGGGAATTGAAAGGCAAAGAATAGAGGACGGATCTTACAGGAGGAGGAGAAGAATCGAGGGAAAATTGGATAGCTGATACATTGGCCATAATGGGCGATGAATATTTTGAATGGTGCCGCCGAATTTTCCGGTGAATCAACGGAGAGGAATATTACTGATCAGCGTTGAATAAAAACGGGATAATATGTAACCGTGTCCAACGTGTCCTTTAATTTGGCCTCAGGTAATATTTACGTGTCGTTTGGCCATGAGAACCACAAAAAAATTACTTTTTTGAAACTTTTAAGGTTGGAGTTGGAGTTGGAGTTGTGTTTGATCATAACTTTTACAATAATTATCTAGATCTTAAATATATATTTTTTAAAAACATAAAATATGATTTAAAAATGAAATATAATTTAAATGGGATTATTTTATAAAAATACAAAATTTAAAATTTTTTCAAAAAAAAAAAATTTAAAAAGTGAAAAAAGTGAGTTGGAAAAAAGTGAAAACACTTCCAAATACAACTCCGGAGTTGTATTTGGAATTTTTATGGCCAAACACTATTTCTGGAAAAAAGTGAAATAATTTTTCGAAAAATAGTGAAAAATTCTCATGGCCAAACGCCTACTTAGTCTTACGTGACAAATCTCACGTGATTTATTCATCTGAAATACAATTTACTGGTTTATTCCTCAGAAATTCCTTTAAGTAGAAGTCTTATTACAACAATTAGAAAGTTTAATCCTTATAAAAATAGCAAACATAAATCCTATTCTAAACTAATAACTATAGATAAATCTAATTCTTATGAAATTGTGAAATCTTATTCTAAACTAATAACTATAGCTAAACTTAATTCTTATGAAATTACGAAATATAAATTATATTCTAGAATAATAAAGAAAGCTACTAAAAATATAATTATATACTTAATTTCATTGGCTTCAACACAATCACATGACGCGTGTGTCTATTTTGTTCAACTTTATGATAGTTTAAGTGTTTATTTATACACACACAGAATTGAAGATCATAGATATCAGCTGAGGTTCGAGTTGAAGGGCAAGTTTATATGTTATGCCAATAAAATAATACAATAAAAAATTTATGATTATAAATTTACAAAATTCTAAAATTTATCTTTCAATCTTTAAATTTGAAATTAAAATTCAACAACAACAAATTCACCGTAATCCAATAAGTGAGATCTGAAAAAGATAAAGTGCAAACAGATCTTACTCTTACCTCGTCAAGGAAAAGAGACTAGGTCCGAAAGACTGTGCATGCATATATTTTCTTTGATTATCACTTATCTCTTATTTTCTATTGTCTATATAGATAAACAAATTTTGATCGTCATTAATGAAATATTTTTTAAATTATAATTTAAAATTTATTTAAAATATAAATAAATAATCTTTAAGAATCTATTATAAAATATACGTTTATTTTTATTAATTATTTCGTATTACTTGCATCAAAATATATTTTATAAAGTTATCACGTTATAATTTTCATTATTATTAATAAAATTATTTTTTTATTCTGTTTATTTATTTCATTATAAAATGTCATAATTAGCTTTTATACGCAATCAATATTTTTTCCTTTTCTTTTTTCGATGAAAATATATTTTTATAGACAATTTGTTACATAGATCAAAAAATAAAAATATAGTAATTTTAAGGAAGTGAAAAAAGATAAAAGTTGATAATGTAAGGGTAGATTAGACATTTAGAAAAGTCAATTTAGAAAAAAGTGGAGAGAATAATTATTTTTTAAGGTTAAGGGGGGTTTGATTTTTAAAGAGTGATTTTCACCCTTTTTCAAAGTGAAAGAGAACCCTCCAAAAAAATAGATGTACGTTGTTAATTGTAAAGAAAGAGGAAAATGTAAAAAATATTTTGTCATAATTTTAAGGAAGTAAAAAAAAATACAAAAATTGATAATATAAAGAGAGAATAAATATTTTAAAAAGTCAATTAAAAAAAGTGAAGAGAATAACTATTTTACAAAGTTAAGGAGGAGAGTTTGATTTTTTTTTTTAAATTGAGGGGTGCAAATGATTTTCGCCCTTTTTCAAACTGCAAGAGAACTCTCCAAAAAAAAAAATGCACGTTGTTAATCGTAAAGAAAGAGGAAAATGTAGAAAATGTTTTGCCTTCTAGTAAAGGTTTATCCCTCTGTAATATGAAAGGTTAGAGCACTAACAACCATTCTTGTGACCTTTAAGTTTTCTTCATTAATGTGCAATATAATGAGTACTCCCTCCATCTCATATTAGTTGGTTACTTTTCTTTTTACACATATGTTAAGAAATCATAAATAAGAAAATAGTTTTACTAATTTATGTCTTAAGAAATTTCTTTGGAACTTTAAAAATAAGTGTGAACACTTTCAAAATGAATTAATTGCAACGATAATATGAAAAAAAATCTAATTAATGCTTTTTTGATTTAGTAAGGGGATCAACCAATATGAAACAATTATTTTTAGTATAGTGGTCAACTAATATGGGACAGAGAGAGTATTTAATTGCATTAAGTAGGCACTTTATGCTATAAACGTATCATGTTGGCTTTCTATATTTCATAGATATACGTTATGTTATAGATAGAAGACTTTTTATTTATTGGTAAAGGGCAAACATATATTTAATACTCCTTCGGTTCTTAAATAAATAATTTTTTAGTCTTTTCATTTTATTCCTAAATAAGTGATTTTTTAGATTAGCAAGAAGACATTAATGATGTTCTTTTAATTTTACCCTTCTTTAAATAAAGAAAGTTTCACATAATAAAAAAACTACTAAAGAGTTATATCTTTTTCAAAATATTTACTAAGGGTAAGTTAGTAAAAATACTTTTTATTTTATAGGAATGAGGAGCTTCTTACGGGATATGCCGAAGCTAAAAAGATCACTTATTTAGGAACGAATATATATATATAATAATATTTATTATAATGTTTATTTATGTTTTTATCCTTCAATATTATAACAATAGTTTTTAATAGAAGGATATTTTAGTATTTTAACTTTTCACTTGGGGTGTTCTCCCTTTTAGTACGGAAAAGGGTCACATATACCCATGAACTATGATAAATGATTTATATATACCCTCCGTTATACTTTCAGGTTAAATATACCCATATCGTTATAGTTTGGGGTCATATATACCCTTATCACTAACTGTAGGCCACTTGTCAGCCTCACATTGGTTTAACCCATCTCCTTATAATTATTACCCGAATTTAATTATTTACCCAAGCAACCCGCTAACCCGACCCACCAACCAGACCTACCCACTAAAAATCCCTAAACCTCTTGTCTCTCTTACCAACGACATTCCCCGTTGGCATCTCCTGCTCAATAACTGTTGTTCTAAGCACTTGTGTTGTTATGTGTTGTTCCTTGGCTTATGAATTTGCTGTAAGTATAATAGGCTTTCAAGGTGCAAAGAAAAATCGAAAGTTAGCAGCAATTGTAAAAACGCAGTGTTGTGGATTTAGAGTTAACAATAATATAAGAACAACATAGCAAATGTATAGTAATATTGCATTGGAGTAGTAAATATGATTTGCTTTTCATTTGTGTCTCTGTCTATGATGATATGGTTCCAAATTAAACTTAGATGAGTACGTAAATCTTTATGATGTGATGATTTACTTAATTAAGGTGTTTGTGGAGTTTATCTTTAATGTGATGATTGCATTATAGGTTGGCTACTCTTCTCCTGCCCAATCATGTATCATGGCTGACCTGGGGTTATCCATTGCAGATATAAGTTCACACTTTTGAAAGAGAATGAAGAACGTCGTGTAAGAGAGAAGAGGTTTTGGGATTTTTAGTGGGTAGATCGGGTTAGTGGGTTAGATTAGTGGGTTAATTGCGTAAATAATTTAATTTGAGTAAAAATTTTAAAGGGATGGGTTAAACCAACGTAAGACTGACACGTGGCCCACAGTTAGTGATAAGGGTATATATGACCTCAAACTATAACGATAGGAGTATATTTAACCTGAAAGTATAATGAAGGGTATATATAAATCATTTATCATAGTTCAGGGTTATATATGACCCTTTTACGCTTTTAGTATAGTATGATATGATATAAATGATAGTTCAGATGATTGTCCGCTAGGATGACATGGCACATAGGATTGATGTGGTGTAACAGGTAACCTCCATGAATATTTACATTGCGTGGTACAGACGCATCACACGCTTGTTGATTATAAACCCTATTCATCGTGTTAGGATGGTTGTGGATTCATCACGACTGCAAGGTAATATGAGGCAATGGTAAGTCTAATAAATCTCATTTCATATTTAATATTCTTAGTATCTAAACTAAATAATTAGTATTCAAAATAAATACAGGTTAGGGATATACAAGAGATGTACCAGTTGAGAATAGATCTTCAGGTGATCCCTAAGAATGCCGAGGCTGGTCAACAGATTGCTCAATTGGTTGTCGAGGCCATACAGATTGATGAGCTTCCTATACCAGCAAGTCAGTACTAGCCGCCATCCAATGTGCCTCCCATGCGAGGGCATGAACGTGGTGAGCCAAGATATATTGTAATACAAAGGTATATAGTGGATTAAAATATATAATATAAGTTATTTGTTTAAATAATTTGCACTTATGAAATCGTATTGTAAATTTATTAGTGGCTTGTATTGGTACTATTAAATTGTTTTTAAAAAAAATCAAAGATTGAGCCCATTGAGCCTTTTATAAAATAAAAATCGTCCAACAACAAACAATTGGGTCAGGCCCAATTGACCCAACCCAGGAAATAAAGAAAAACAAACAAAAGCTAAAATCAAAAAATGGAAATGAAAAAGACAACAATGGGAAAAGTAAACTGATGAAATCTTATTTTACATGATAAGTGCAATTTTTACGTGTAATTATTTTTTAAAAGGTGAAATCTTAATCGCTTTTAAATTTTAAATTTTTTAAATGTTCTATATATTTCAAATAAGGAAAAATTTAATACATAATATTTAGTAATTTTAAAATTATAAATATTAAAAAAATAATTCAATGATTATTTTGTCCAGCATGAACTCTATTTAAAAGGATAAAAAGGTGAACATCATTTTTCTATGAGGTTTCGTACTTTAAATATTTAATACTAATTTAATTTTAAACTTTTTATTTTATATTTTATGAGATGATTTCAGTTCAAATAATTTTCTTTTCTCCTTAATCCATGTATCTAGTCAAACATTTTCACATAAATTGAAATGACAGAAATAGTGTAAAGTTTAACAAAAGAGAGTGAATAACAAGAACACAGGATTAATTGAAATAACTTAAAGTATGTTGTGTTCCAATATTTTCTTTTCTTTTTTGGTTATATATATATTTTCTTTAAGAAAAAAAGGAGGAGAAGGAATTCAACGTATTAATACTAAATGAAGTTACACTTTTAAATTTATTTTCTCGTACTGTGAGTTGAAAAAATGTCATGGATAATTAGTTGATTTAATAAAAGATTATTGCTATATATTAAAAAAATTATAATTAATTTTAAAGTCTTACATATTAGGACTTTCAATATAATTCAAATAAGGAAAGATTTTAAAATTAAAATTTTAATCAATTTTAAAGTACTAAATATTAAGAGTTCTTATATCAAATAAAGATTTAATAGTTATAACTTTAATTAATTTCAAAATTCTAAATATTAGGATAATAATTATATGGTATAAATTAGTTTTGGAATAAATTTATATCATCAAGCAAACGAAGAGACTAATTGTCTATTTATATTCTGGGGCGATGAAAAGGCAGTGGCGGCGGTATGCACCGGACCGAATTTCCCAATTGTCGGAGAAAATATTGCAGCACATCCTGTCTTTTCTTATAGTTAAAGATGCTGCACTAATGGCTACGCTATCCAACACTTGGAACACTGCATGGAAATCACTTCCCTCCTTAAATTTTGGTGATGAATTTTGCCACCACCAACTTTTCGGGTGATTTCTTTGAATTTGACAGTATAGGTGGATGGTACTTCAGCTTCTTTTTAGCCGATGATAACGATGGACCAATCTTTCCTTTTCCCTTTACAAAAAGATTTGACGGCGGCGGTTGTTGAAAATCATCATCTGAATTTGTTGTCGCGTTGCATTGTTGTGCATGTTATTTCAAAATAGTTAAAACATACTCTGATGATATTCGAAGGATGACAAATTCTCTCACAATTGACTCGATGTTCTTAAAAATAATCTGGATAAAGAGAAATTATAATCAGTCCTTTTTAAATGTAAATATGAACTTAAAATACCTTTTCATTTCCTTCACAGAACATAGTCTTCATGATGATCTGAAAGCAGGAATGGTCCTTTTTTATCTCCCAGTTGAGCAGACATGAAATTTGATCATCAATCTTTACAGTAATGCCCGAGTCAATATTGAAACAACACTCATAGAGCTACACTTGTATAACAAGTGATATACTCTGAATTTCATAAAACTTTTCGATAGCAATCAACTTTGAAGTTATGCTTTTTGCCAGTTCCTCAAAAGCTATATAACCCCAATGATAATTCACGTATCGATCACTCTCCACCAAGTTAAAATGATCTCGTTATATGATTGTACTTTTTTTTTCTCCAGCTAATATGTATGCATGTATGAAACAGAGAATGGTAAACTTCAGGACGTCATTATTGTTGTTTTCACCTCATAACTTATTCCTGAATTTGGAGAAAAGCAATTTTTTGAAATCGAGTTTGTACCATCAAAATACTGTTTCATCAACCTGTTGGGTGCATATGTGTCAAATACCAAATTTGCCTCATTTGACACACAATTCAAAGAGGTTATTATACAAAATTCTCGATGATTGAATTATAATATGATCTCATTTGCACGTATCAAGATGGCATCGGCTGAACTATCGATTATCTCTAGCGACATAACACATCTAATCATTTGTGCCTAAACAACACAAAGCTTCATGCGAGTGAAGACCTCAAAAATAGTTTGCTCACTAAAATGTCTAAATTGGTCAGTGGTTAGCTTAGCTTGCAAAGCTTCAATTATATTATTGTTTGTATAACATCCCATGTGTGGTGCAAATCTCGAGAGAGCTCTAGCCATGAATATTTCATCACGGATAATCTATAGAAAAAAATAATATATAATGGATCAAAAAGTCAATTTCAATATATAAAAGTGTATAAGACAATGTATAAAGCTAGACATTATGTATTTGGGATTGAATAATATGTATTTGCTATTCCATTGTGTACATATTGTGTATATTTATATTGAATTGTATGTTTATATATACTTTAGCATAAAAAAATATCAAATATACAAAACATAATTAAGAACACAATCAAACATTTTGTGTTTTCATTGTGTAAATACATATATTAGATCAGTCTAACATATAAAATTATTTGTATTTGTATTCGCTTTGCATACAACTAATACATATGTTAGAACAACCCAAAAAAATACAAATCCTTTGACATAGTACATGTCGAGTTTTTATTGTGTAGATAGATAAATCAGAGCAACAAAAAATATATTTGTATTTGTATTCGAATATAAATACATTTGATATATTTGTATGCTAAGTACATATACCAGATCAGCCAAACAGTTTTTCATGTGTGTCGATACATATACAAGAGCAGTCAAAAAATTATTTATATATGCATTCGAGTACATTTTGTAATAAAAAATACATTTGCAGGATTGCAAAATTTAAGAAGATAAATACATTTTCGTGTGAAAAAGTACAAACGTATATATTTGTGTTCAATCGAAAAATACAAATACAATAACTTTGCGTGTAAAATTTATATTAGCCATATATATATAGAAAATTTAAAATACAAATTAAAAGAAATATAAAAATGTATACTTCTCCTTTTTCATCAAGATCTTCTTCATCAAATTCAGATTCATAAACTTTTTAAAAAAATTCCCTCAAATTCTTGCTAGCTGCAATATCTTTAGCTTTTCTTTTTTTTTACTGCTTTGTTGTCTTTTTTGAAAGCTGGGAATGATGTATGTCGATTTTTTTTGTGCCTCTTTCCTTCAATATTTTTGTTATTTTTACAGGATTATTCCTATGCTTGAATCTAAACTCTTGTACTGACTTTTCCACTTGAGAGACACAACAGAGCTTGCATTTGTATTTGCTTGTGAAATGCCCAAATTGAAAGATGGTGCATCGTCAAAATTAACATTGCTACGTAGTGTACCTCATGTAAACCTCTTACTTGGTATGTGTTCAGCCATTAAAGCATAACTCCAATCTTACTACCAACTGTAAATCGAGTAAAATAATGAAAGATTGAGAAAAAATAATGAAATCGATTAAAATACAACTACCGTCAAATATATTTATGGATGAAATACTAGCAATAACTGATAATGGTGGTTACTTGAAATTGTGGAAGAGACTTGAATTTTGGTATGAAAATATTTAAAATCGTGAAGAAATCGATTTAGGTGTAATGGCGAGAATATTGAGATTGTGGGAGAGAGGTTTGATTGAAAAAAGAAGTGGATACTGAATTGGGCGTGATATTAGGAAGGGGTTGAAACTCTTCTAATTGTATTTGGACTTATGGATGGGTCCGGTCGAAATATTACTATATTTGTTGGGATAATAATTTTTTTAAAGTGTTGTTATGAATTATAATTAAGGACTTAAGTTTGTCATGCCCTGTAATTTTTTCTATTTTTTTTACCCCTCTATACCCAATCCAAATTTTAAAAAAAATCAATCTCTCTAGTAGTTATAAAATGAATTTAAATTGGGTCTGAATTAAAGGAAGGGTTAAATTTTTTTAATTGGATCTGGAAGGGTAAAAATAATAGGTGAAGTAACTTTTAAAAATTATGTGATATTTTTGGGATTAAAAAACTAATTTCATGGTTTTTCTTAATTTAACCCATATGGTAAATATGCATAATTCGTTAAACGAAAATATATATGCACTATTTTTTATATCCATCCTAAATCGTAAAATTGGGAGATATATTTGTCACTTTTTCGATTAATAATACAATTAAGAGCATGTTTGGATAGGATTAAAATCTTATCAAATCAGTTTTTAAGCTTTTTTTAAGTGTTTGGTAAAGTAGAAAAATAATTTTAAAAAGCTAAAAATTAAAAGCTGGTCCCCTCAGCCTTTTGCTTTTAACTTAAAATTTTTTTCTCTCATTCTCATCCCGCTTCTCCATCTTTCCCTTTCTCCTACAATAAAAAAGTGTTTAACAACACTTGTTTACCGAACACATTAACAACTTTTTTTACGAGTTTCAACACTTTTTATTCAAACACTTATATACTTATTTATAAGCACTTATTTTTAATTTTAATCACATTTACTTAAAAACTACTTTGTTTAAGTAAATCCAAACATGCTCTAACTAATTTGAGAAATCAAATGTAGTTTGAAGGTGAAGCGTGTAGGTTAGGAAAACCAAGGCCTAATAAACCCATGTCCTAGAGCCTGTTTGGATAAGATTTTAATTTGGTCAAACCAGATTTTAATATCTTTTTTAGATTAATTGAGTGTTTGGTAAAATAGAAAATCAATTAAAAAAAATTTAAAAACTGATTAAAAAAAGTTAAAAGCTAAAAGCTGAAACCCCAGTTTTTTGCTTTTAGTTTAAAATTCTTTTTAAGTTTGACCAATACATTTACCATTTTAGTCTTTATAATTTTTCCAAATTCCTTCCGCCCTAAAATATATAAAATTACTCTTTTTTCTCTTATTCTCATCACACTTTTCCATTTTTTCCTTTCTTCAACAACAAAAAAATGTTTAACGAAACTTGTTTTGGATGAAAAGGCAGCGGATCTATTGAACTATACAATTGAAAAAGAGAACTCTCTCTTGAGATTAATTGTCTATTTATATATTGTGGGGGCGATGAAAAGGCAGCGGCGGCGCTGTGCACCGGACCAAATTTCCCAATTGCCGGAGGAAATTTTGCAGCACATCCTGTCTTTCCTTGTAGTTAAAGATGCTGCACTAATGGCTACGCTCTCCAGCACTTGGAACACTGCATGGAAATCACTTCCCTCTTTAAATTTTGGTGATGAATTTTGCCACCACCAGCAACACATCCCAAAGCTCGTCAACTTTGTAAATCAAACTCTATCAATGAGGCAAAATCAGAAGATTTCTGTTGAATCGTTTCGGCTACGGTTGAAATATCAGCGTTATTGGATTCCTTATGTTGACAATTGGATTAAAACCGTCTTGGCTTGTAATGTCAAATGTTTGTATTTAACAATGACCACTTATGAATTAGTGGATTGTTACAGCTTGCCTGAGGAGATTTTTGAATCCAAAGCACTAAATGTTTTGGATTTGAGAGGTTGTAAGATTGAATTGCCCTCTGGTGCCCTCCTGAATTCCACAAGGTCGATATTAGAGCACCTAACCTTGTTGACCTTGAGATGTACCAACTTAGGATCAGTCATCTAAAGGTATTCAATATAACTGCTTGCAAAGCCCTTACATCTTTGCTCCTCTATGATATGGTCGTCACCGAAAAATGGGTAGAGGATGTTTCCACTTTACCCGACCTTCAATTTGAATTAGATACTCCTAATTTGAATCGATTCTCATATCGTTGTAATTCATTTCCAACATTGAAACTGAAGGTACCTTCAGTTTCGTTGGAACCCGAAATCTCCTTCCACTCAGAAACAACCCCTGACAGTGATTGGTACTCTGAGCTCTTGATTTTTCTTGTTAACTTCAACCATTCCAGGGCTGTTGAATTATCAAGCAAAAATGACGAGGTATTATTTCCCACAAAGTCTTTTTTAGCTACACAGCTCGAAGAAGCTAGCTGCTAGGATTTCTCATATGTTGTTTCTTTTCTTGGCTGATACAGGTTATAATTATACCAAACGACATGAGACAAGACTTGGTTCCTCCACTTTATGGTACTGATCGTTTGCATGTTAAAATTCAAAATGAATTGAAGTATTCAGTTGTGGATATTGTTGATAGTTTGCTTTGGATTTGTCCTCAAATGAACACCTTATCCTTTCACCGAGCTGACTTAAAGACCCTGAAGGTAAACTTTTCTTTGTTTACAAACCGATGTTGGAATTGGTTGCAATTACCTGCTAACTAGTCAATTTAACCCGGTGGATAACGGAGGTTGTGAAATTCTTCTTAGCACTTAAAATTTGCTTATATGAATCTTTTTACCCCATAATATGATATGGCCTCTATACTGGTTAATTGTTAGTGATTCACGCTTATAAGTTTGTCAATATTAAGACAAAATGTCGCCCATCCGATAAAACCAAGTGTCTTAAAAAGAGAGTACTGATTTCGAGCAGTCAAAAGCTAAAACTGGTACATTTAAAACCTTTTCATTAATTGATTCTTCATGAAGACAGTTTTTTGTTAATCTTTGCTCTTGTGGTGCATTAGTCAATACATGCTGATTTTCTGGCTTTACAGTATATGAAGATGCATCAGAAGAAGATGAGAAGCCTTGTTGCACATCTTTAACTTGGAAATGTTGGAGGCATAAGTTAAAGCAAGTCAAAATGCAAAACTTTACATGTATGGAGCAACAAGAGTTGAGAAACTACTTTTTCGCAAATCCAGACCTCATAATTAATGAGGTCGTTGGGCCAAGCTGTGAAAATGGACTACGGGATGACCCATTAAGTGGGCTTGGTAGTCTGCCAAGAAGAAGCAAAAGGGAGCGCTTACCCAATCAGAAACTGGCTGATTATATCTGCAGTGTTGGCTAAAGACATGGGCGAGGAACGGTATGCAATAAGCAGACCAGTATTAGCACTAGTTTAAATAGAATAGTGCAAGTAGAGTAGTAGTCGGAAAACTTGGTTAAGATATTTCTTTCTGTGGTTTTATCTTCCCTTTATTTTCTTTCTTTCTTTCTTCAGCAAGTATTTCAGTATCTTGTAGTGCTATCTTAATCTTGTACTGGATTCCACAATTATCATAATATTAATTCCTATTTCACTATTTGATATTTGTTCTCATGACATCAGATATTTACGTTACCCACAATGCTTTGAGTCCAAGATTTCATGTCAATAAATGTACTTTGGATTGAAGCTTCTTTGGTGTGGTTGTCTCCAGTCTTATCTTTTCATAAATTGGGAAGAAATTTGATCCTGTCTGGTTGGATGATATATGTACTGAGTAGGAACTAGTTATGTACTCTATGATTAGGGATTTTTTGTTTGTTCTGCTCGTATATCTTCTTGTAAAGACTAAAGTTGACCATGTATATGGAGCAAGAGAAATTGAATTATTTCTTCCTTTTGCTTCCATTGGTAGCGAACAGACGATATAACAATGCTAGGGTGAAGTTGGCCATCAGAATTATGGCAGGCAACGGAACCGGCACCGGTAGTACCGGACCGGTATTAACCGGAACCGGACCGGTACCGGCGCATCATTCCGCCGGTTTGCCGGGAACCGGGACGGTACCGGTACCGGTACAACCGGGATTTTTTCCCTTGTTCGTCCCGGTCCGGTACCTACCGGGACCGGACCGGACCGGGACCGGACCGGTATACCGGCAAACCGGTCTCTTTTTTTTTAAATTTTTTTTAATTCAATTAAAATTCGGTTATTTATAATTGAAAAGGTTTCAAAATATATAAGTTATTTTATATTTCTTTTAAAAGTATAACTTAATAAATTAGATTTTTTTTAGAGTTTAAATTTTAAACTCTTAAAATCTTTTTAAACTTTTAAGTCTTAAGTCTTAAGTTAATAACTTACTTACTTAAGTTTGAAACTTTTTAAACTATCATTTGTTAAACAACTTTTTTAAATTTCAAATTGTAACTTAAGTTTGAAACATTTAAAAATTGAAATATATAAAAAAGACTTGTATTAAATTGAAGACAATAATTAAAAAAATTTAAGGCGAATAGCCTATAATTTTATTCATAAAAATTAAATAATACAATTTGTATTACAAATATTAGAAGAGAACCTAATCTACGCAGCCACCTTCTAGGAAGGGTTCTGTTTGAATTAGGCCTCGAACTATCATACTAATATTTGAATCCTTGAAAATAGTCTTGACGTAGAGTTTCTAACAATTCCCTCGTAACATTTTCTGGAAGTGGTTGTTGTGCTTGATCCTCCAATGCATCCATGCCGTCTTCACTAGAATTTACCAAAATATTATCTATATCATATTCAAATTGGACAGGTAAACTAGGACGCCCATAA
Source organism: Jaltomata sinuosa (assembly GCA_003996215.1). NCBI lineage: Eukaryota > Viridiplantae > Streptophyta > Magnoliopsida > Solanales > Solanaceae > Jaltomata > Jaltomata sinuosa. The sequence goes on from QJPP01000059.1 coordinate 781,610, forward strand.
TTCCTTCGCTCGGCATTGATCCAATCTCTAAACAATACCGATATCTCCAAGCTGTCCGATGCTAATGAATACCTATGCTCCCCAATTTGATATCTTGCTGCACTAAAAGCGCCCTCCGAAGCTACTGAAGATGCTTGAATAGCTAGCAAATCTCGAACCACCGGTTGAAGTTTTGGAAATGACTTGCCGCGAGTCTTCCACCATTCCAAAAGTTGAGGTTTGCCTTGTGCATCCTTAATGCTTTCCATTCCCTGATTAAGATATTCATCAAAATCATTCCTTTCATTAGAAGTAAGACCAAGATAATTTTCCATCATATCATCAATATCATCTTCATTTGAATATCTACGCCTAGAACTTGAAGGTTCTACATTATGTACTTCATCATTTATTCTACTAGAATTATACAAGTCATACAATTTTCTAGCTTCAATTCTTATGCTATCTTTAACATCGGACAAACTAGGTAATTTGTCCTCTTCGGCAACTTCGTCACCTTGGATACTTTGTTCATATATAATCTCTAAAATATCTAAATTAGAATATATTCTTTCAACCATTCGTGATGCACCTATTTCTTTGTAAGTTGGGTTTAATAAACAAGCAGTTAAATAAATTTGAGGAATAGGAATAAAATATTTTCTAAATTTTTTAATCATTGCATTAATAGAATCTTTAAACCGTGGAATATTTTTGTATTGAAAAAATTTATCAGAAATAGCACATATATTTGGTAAAACTGAACAAATAGTTGGATAATAAAGTCCAGATATTTGTTTTGTAGCTAAATAAAAAACTTTTAAAAATTCTTTAAGTTCATATACTTCTTTCCAATCAGTGTCAGTAATTCTATAATCAATATCTGAATTGTGAGCATTCCAAACCATTTGTAAAGGCTTCCTATATTCATAAGCAACTTTAAGCATTTCATATAACGAATTCCATCTAGTAGACACAGTTTTTGGAATTTTTCTAGGGGGAAGTTCTAATTCACGACACCGATTTTCAAATTCTACACGCCTAGACTTTACTTGACATTTAAAAATAAAATGGCATGCAGCTTCACATTTTATACAACCATTATTATACATTGCTACACCATCTCTAACAATTAAATTATATATGTGTGCAGCACACCTAATATGAAAACCGTCAATATAAACAGGGCAAATTGTCGGTTTTAGTTTATCAACAACATTTGTATTATTAGAAGCATTATCAAGGGTGACACTAATTACTTTATTACAAATTCCATAAAATTGTAAAACATCTATAATAGTTTGAGCTATGTAACTACCGGTTTTCAGCATTTCACAACATTTATAACCTAAAATTCTTTTTTGCATGTTCCAATTTTCATCAATCCAATGACCAGTAATAGTGAAATAATCGTTACCATTAGGACTACGACCCATATCAGAAGTGATAGCCATTCTACAAGTATTATAGTTAAATAAACAACGAAGATATTGTACATGTTGTCCTTGATAATCAAAAATAGCTTTTTTAATAGTATTTCTTGAAAAACCTGTGAAAGAAGGATTATACACTATTTGAATATAATGAACAAAACCGGGATTTTCAGCAAAACTAAAAGGCAAGCCACAAAGAACAATCATTTTAGCTAATTCTTCAAGATCTCTTTCTCTACTATAACTGCGATGTGTACTAGGGCCAGCAACATTAGAAGGATTTAACTGTGATTGGATCATGTTAGAGGCCCCTACTCCTACAGATGCATCGGGAAGGGGAGTACCATATTTTTTTGCATCGGCTATAGCCTGAGCTTGCAAAAATTCATTTTTACAACATGTCAGTAAATGATTTCTTAAATGTCCCGTCCCACCCGACTTTCCCATAGTTTTATGATTCAAAATATATTTACATACTTTACAAATAGCTTTAGTTTTATCATCACTTTGAATCATAAATTGCCACACAACAGATTTTTTAGGACGTTCAGCCTTTGGCTTAGCCCTAGTAGGATGTACAGGGGGAGGGGGAGTGGGAGCGGGAGCAGGAGTGGGACTAGTAGCCGTAGGCGGCTCTGTTTCATCATCATCATAAGTATCATTACCATCATATTCATTATCATATTCTACTTCTTCATCTAGCTCTTCATTAAAATTACCAAACCTTGTCTGTAAAAATTCATGATCTAATTGAGTATTTCTATCAATATTAAAAGGAGTTTCATCAACATGTGTAAAATCATCCGTATTTATTCTTAATTCAGGTTGTTGTCTAGTTTTAGATTTGGATTTAGAAGAACTACCGACTTTAGTTTTTCCGGTTAGTGCATTACCTACTCTACCAAAAAATGAACTTTTACCCTTGCCAACATTTTTATCACCGGATTCCATATTAAAATATTAATAGTAAGCAAATAAATAAATACAAAAATTAAATGCAAAAAAATAAACAAGTAAAGAGATGAAAGTTGGAACGAATGTACCAAACGTCTGCGTAAAAACAGACGTGTATAACCAAAAGCCGAAATTGATAGATGAAACTTGAAGCTTGAAAATTGCTCCAAAATAATCCAACAAATAAAATTAACAATTTAATAGAGACTATTAGAGAATAGAGAGTAGAAGAGTAGAAGATTGAGAGTTGAGAGAGTAGATGAAGAAGAAGAAATTTTGTGTAATAAATAATGAAGGGGTGGGGGGTTTTTATAGTTAAAATTTAGGACTAAAATGTATTTTTAAAAACTTTGGGGTATTAAAAAAAGTTTGGGGGGTAGGGGGGTGTTTTGGGGGGCTGTTTGGCTGTTCTAGCCGTTGGGTGGGCCCCACTGGCCGTTGCCAACGGCTACCCAACGGCTATTTTTTTTTTAAAAAAAAATAAAAATAAAAAAAATTTGAAAATCGTCCACCGGATCGAACCGGACCGGACCGGACCGGTACCGGGACGATCCGGTAAATACCCCCCTTCCGTCCCGTTACCCCTTCCGTCCCACCCCTCAACCGGACGGGACCGGAGTCCACCGGACCGGAACCGGACCGGTAATGGACCGGGACGGTCCGGAACCGGACCGGTAATGGACCGGGACGGTCCGGAACCGGACCGGTAATGGACCGGGACGGTCCGGAACCGGACCGGTAATGGACCGGGACGGTCCGGAACCGGTACCGGTACCTCCCGGTCCCGTTGCCTGCCATAATCAGAATGCATATTCAAAAACTGCACACAAATTTTCGGGTTATATGCAGGTTCTTGGCATCTTTGGCTTTCCTATTGTGCAACTCCCTTTCAGATACCTTGGGGTGCCTCTTAATTCTATAAGACTGTATGTGGCACATTGTCGTTTTCTTCTGGGCAACAACACCAACACTTTTCTCGTTGTTCACATTTGGACTCTATACTTTGATGGGCCATCAACTTGATGCAGCAATAGTACAATCTTGAACATGGTCGAGCAGTGACTAGGAGGAAATAGATTTGGTTTTGGATCATGTTTAATCTTTTTATTCCATAAGGTTTACTGGTTGCTGCAGTAGTTGGAGAGGTAAACCTCAGCTGGCTGATACTTTTATAAATAGGTTTATTCAATAGCTTTGAGCTTATTAGGAATGTGAGAAAAGTTGGACCATTAAAAAGGGCAGCCCATTGCACTAAAGCTCCCGCTATGAACAGGATCCGGGGAAGGGCCCGACCACAAGAGTCTATTGTACGCAACCTTACCTTGCAATTTTACATGAGGTTGTTTTCAAGGCTTAAACCTATGACATCCTCGTAACATGGCAGCAACTTTACCAATCACTCCAAGGCTCTGCTTCCTCTTAAAGCTTTGTTTTATGTTCTTAAATTTAAGGTTCCTTTTATTAGCATTTGAAATTTTTTAGCTTCGGGGTGACATATAATAAGTTGATGTAAAAATACAAACTTGACGATATAACATTTCTCCAGGTAGGTTGGGTCAGGTGAATCATCCTTGTTGAATTCCAACCTATTGTAGCATATGTACCACAGGTGAACAAACTGCTGTTAATATGTATTATATGCAGTACTCCTGATCTCGTATTTTATCTGTCTACATGAGAATACTATATTCAAAATTAGCAGCTGAACATATTTGTAAGGAAGTTCATTTGTTTTCTGCAATTAGAACATTACAGTAAATACAACCACATCAGAACAGATATTTAATGCAACATTTACATGGGAGGTAGATTCTGTCGTTTATCAAATCAATTAGTCTGTAAATTCCGAGTCTTCCGCTCCTGTGCCTAAGACAAAGCTCGGAAATGCTAAATTTATATCCCTGGAAAAGCACGCAAGGAAACAGTTAAGATCTGAAGTCATTCGAGTGTTACTCATGCCATTGCAACACAAATCATGGTCAAAGTCAGTATATCTCGATTCAGAAAAGTACATATTACAAGTCCGAATTCAATTTAGAGGATAGTGGTTAAAGAAAAACACTCTAAACGAAAACAAAGCATACCACACCGCCAGCTGGAGAAGACCAACCATCTTCAAACAGCACTGTGCAAACTAAACAGATAAATGAATTTATACATAAAATGTGTGTCTGTCTCTGTATATAACGATTTAACTCCTTGTATCTAGCATATCAATATCAATTTTCAAAACTGAAACTTTGAAACCAGCAGCTCCCATTACAGGGCATATAAGTGCAACTAAAGCAAAGGAGAGAAGCATTTAATCGTGCTAATGTTTTAATGAACTCATAAATTATATGAGAAGGATCTTGATGTGTAGCAGAAAAACAAAAACATACATTAAATGCGGAAGAGTCATGTTTCTTAACAACGTCGGATTTCTAGCAGCATATTCTCTCCACTCCTCTTGGTCGATCCTTCCATCACCCTTTGTATCTGTTTCTTTAAATGTCTGCACTTATTGATTAGTGCATAAAACAATTGCATTAACTTTCATAAACGAGACTTAAGGCATTTAAGCTACACAAATAGAAATCCTGACCTTGTCGACAATGGCTTCAACAACATCATCTGAAAGGTGAAGGTCAGATTCGTCAAGAAGAGCCATGACCATCTCCCTCAACTGCATTATTGGCAAAAGCAAAGTAAATCTAGCACAAAAGTCTGAAGTCCATGAAATTAGCCCATATTGCAACTTAAAACTATTTTTCCAAAAGAAAATGCAATTGAAATTTATATTAGTCTCTCTTCTACATCAGTAAACTGGATTACAAGGCTATGTCTGATAGAGAATCAATTGGTGACAATCAAAAAGGCAAAATGAGGGGGTGGGGAGCAGCATAGAAGTCCTGTGTTAGTTCTATTTGTAAGGGAACTTTTGACTAATACTTACCATGATTTCTGAAACCTCAGATGCCTCGCAGAAAAATGTTAAAAGTTGATAGGTAATCAAGATCAGTTTTTGTTTTCCAGGTCAGTTACCAAGTCAATAATGTGCTTCTTATTGAACTGCTTTCTGCCTTCACAATGATAGTATATTTAATTGACCACAAGGAGGTAGCTCTTAAGAGATACATAAGAGGCCGTTTGGATTAGCTGAAGAGAAAGTGGCTTTTAAGCATAAGTGCTTAAAAGCACATTTCAAGTGTTGGAGCTGGTTCTATAGATGAGCAAAAAAGTTGTTGATGTGTTTGGTTCTTTTGTTAAACTAACTGAAATATCCTTAAAGTTGTTAACACTATAAAGGAGCTAATTACTGTATAAGATTTTTAATTCTAAATTCATTCAAATTTAAAATAATCTATATTTTAATTCCCTTGCAATTTGAATTAATTATGTAAGGTAATTTTACATATCAACAATTTAAATCGATAGATACATCTTTCAACATTCAAGAGAGACAATTAATACATGTTTTATAAGTCGTTTGTGAGCTTGCAAAAGATATCATTAGACCACATATGAATTATAATGATGGTGCACGAACTCACAAGCCATGTAAAGAACGATATATCCCTTCTTTAAAGTAAGTAACAATTTTTTTTGTGAAGCTGCTCTCTAGCGCACGATAGCTTCCTTTAGGCGTACGTGAGTGGTGTAACTCCGTGGGCCGGCGCCGGCATGGCGAGGGGTCGGCAAAAGAAAGCAGTAAATAAGATTCAACTATCAGACACAAAGCTCACTACGATTCATCAGAGAAGACCAGAGAAGTTGGCAGCGATTGCGGTGGACCAAAACCCTAAGAGCGATTTGAGTCCTGGGGTAACGGAGAGCTTGTCATCTCCAGTGGTATCAGTGACTCATGACCTGCGAATGCAACAAAGCAAATCACAGGAAAATCGGGAGGAGAATCTGGATCCAATGGAACAGTGTTCAATGCAGGAAGCTTTCCAAGAGGAATTTTGGCCTGCTCTATCAGGGCAGAGGGAGGGAAAACAGAGTGCTGCTGGGAAATTACCAACTAGAAGTGAAATTGTAGCAACTGGGCAGCAATAAGGGGGAGAAAAGGACACGGAGAAATGGACGAACCTATTTCAGGGTAGTCGCCTGGCAGCTAAAGGAATGACCCTGAATTTTGTTGCCCCGGTGATGCAAAATGGCGTAAAGGTGGTCAAACTATGCAAAGAAGAGGTCGAGGTAGAGACACAGAAATGGAAACATGCTCTGATCTTGTATGTCGTAGGGACTTCACCTACCATTGCTAGTCTCGAGAGGTATATTGCATCGCAATGGAATTATATCGCTAAACCTACTGTTTATTACCATAATGATGGATATTTTCTTGTAAGATTTGCGAACCTAGATGATAGAGATGAGGTGTTGTACTCCGGTCTCATATGTTGAACAACAAGCCTATCATAGTGAAGAAATGGGCATCAGATTTTGATTTGAGTAAAGAAGTGTTGCAAACAATTCCTGTTTGGGTGAAATTCCCAAATCTCCCTTTGAACTGCTTGGGTACGCAATCACTAAGCAGGATCAGTAGTGGACTGGGCTTACCCCTGTATGCCGATGAATGCACAACAAAGGTTGAGCGCATATCGCTTGCCAGGGTGTTAATCGAATTAGACATCACAAAAGAGCTACCCTTTTATGTCAAGGTTGAAGATCCTACTGGTCGAAGTTTTGATCAAAAGGTGATTTATGAGTGGGTTCCTGCTTACTGTCCTAAATGTCTACAGGTTGGCCATACTTGCCCATCAGTTAAACCACAAGCAGTACCAGAAGCTCAGCGAACTAGGCAGCATGTCCCTAAGGAATGGCATCTCAAACCCACTAACCAAGCAAATGTTAAGGGAGTTCAAACTCAGGTGTCTCAAACCCCCCCGGCTAATGTGAGTGAACAACCAGTGTCTACTCCTAAGAAGACAACCTCTATCATTGGTTTGGAGGAGGATAAATGGGAGGAAGTAAACAGGAAATCAGCAGCTAGAAGTGGACAAAGAACTTGGCAAGGTACTGGAGCAAACACTATGAATGAATTTCATGTGCTGACTGAGAGTGAGATAGGGAAATGTAGCTATGCAGGTGTAGTCACAAATTCACCTTTACTCCCTACATGAATCTAGTTACTTGGAATATAAGAGGTATGAATAAAGTTTATAAGCAAAAGGAGGTTCGCAAGTTTATTACAACAAATAATGTTAGGATTTTAGCATTAGTAGAGCACAAAATAAAGGAGCCATATATGGGGAACATTATGAGGAAAATTGCACCTGGATGGAAATGGTTGGACAACTCTGCCTACAGTAATAGAGGTAGGATCTTGATACTATGGAACCCTGACTATATTGATGTTACTTTGCGGTCTGTGACTTCACAACTCATTCATACCACAGTTCATATAGGTCTGCTGAATATCAATTTTGCTTTTACTGCTGTGTATGGGTTGAACACTCAAATGGACAGAATTAGCATGTGGAATGATTTGAGAGTAATTCACAGTCAACAACTAGGTCCATGGATTTCTATGGGAGATTACAATGCCATAAAGGCAGTGGAAGACAGACTAGTTGGTACTATTCCTACTGATGCTGAGCTTAGAGACTACACTGACTTCCTAGATGATACAGGTATGGCTATCCTGAGGTCTAGTGGTCGAAAGTACACTTGGACAAATGGCCATACTTATAGTATTATTGATTGGGGATTGGTTAATGCTAATTGGATGTTGACTATGAGCCAACATGAGGCTATCATTTTGGAGCCGGGCTGCTCAGATCATTCTCCTCTAAGTTTGAGCCTATCTCACGCCATTGAAAGGAAAGCCAGACCTTTCAAATTTCTGAACCGTGTTGCAGATCATGCAGAATTTGCAGCATCCATTGGAAAAGTATGGACAAGAGGAATAGGGGGTAATAAAATGGCAACCATCTGGAGGAACCTAAAGCTAGTCAAAACTACCATGAAGGAGTTAAATTCACATGCGTTTGGAAATGTGGAGGCTAGAATATATAGTTGCAGGCAGCAGCTTGAATTATTACAACAAGATATGCATAGTCCAGGCCAGCCAGTGGATAAGCTAGAGGCTGAGAAGCAAGCAAAACAGGAACTTGAAAAGTGGCTAAATGTAGAGGAAAGTATTGTAAAACAAAAGTCCAGGGTACAATGGTTAAAGTTAGGGGACTCTAACACAGCTTATTATTTTGCTAACTTGAGGCAAAGATCTGCACAATACAGAATTAGTAGGCTAATTACTACAACTGGTGTGGTGGTAACACAACCTGCTCAAATTGAAGAGGAAGTACTTGGCTATTACAAGTCATTGTTGGGATCCTGTAGTGACCAGCTTCCCATGGTAGACCCTACAGTAATGAAGGATGGTGCAGTCTTGAATAGAGAGCAACAACTATTTTTGAACAATCCAGTAACTAGAGTGGAAGTAGTTGAAGCTCTTAAGGGGATTAATGATATGAAAGCTCCAGGTTGTGATGGTTTTAATGTTGTATTCTTCAAGAAAGCTTGGGCTATAATTGGGGAGGATGTCATTGAAGCTGTGTTAGAATTTTTTGAGAGGGGTACTATGTACAAGGCTATAAACTGCACTACAGTTACTTTGATTCCTAAGGTCCCAAACCCTCATAAAATCACCCAATACAGACCTATCTCATGTTGTACCATCTTATACAAGCTTATTTCAAAAGTGCTAACAAGTAGATTACAACAAGTCATGGATGGAATAGTGGATAGAAACCAATCAGCTTTTGTCCCGGGAAGGTTGATTAGTGATAATATCATCCTAAGTCATGAATTGGTCAAAGGATATGGAAGGCAAAGTATTTCCCCAAGGTGTATGCTGAAAGTGGATATGCGGAAAGCTTACGATTCTATTGAGTGGGACTATCTAGAACATGTTCTTGAGTATATGCAGTTTCCAAGCAAAGTCAGGGCTTGGATCATGAAGTGTGTAAGGACTGTATCATACTCTATATTGATCAATGGACATCCCAGTGCTCCCTTTGAAGCAAAGAAAGGGTTGAGACAAGGCGACCCTCTCTCACCTTTCCTGTTTGTCTTATCAATGGAATATCTCACTAGACTTTTAAAGCAACTACATCACAACCCTGATTTTAATTTCCATCCTAAGTGTGAGAAGCTAAGGGTGGTACAACTGAGTTTTGCTGATAATTTGTTGCTATTCTGTAGAGGAGATACTACCTCTGTGAAACTTCTGTTTGAGCTTTTCACAGAGTTCTCACAGGCTTCAGGTTTAGAAGCAAATGAGGATAAAAATTCAGTGTTCTTTGGTGGAGTTGCACAAGATGTACAACAGGAGATCCTCCAGGTACTGGGGTTTGTGCAGGGAACCCTGCCTATCAGATATCTTGGGGTGCCTCTTAGCTCCAAAAGAACTTCCATTGTTCAGTTCCAGAGCCTGATCGAGAAGATAGTGGGGAGGGTGCAGAGTTGGACATCTAGGTTCCTATCGTATGCTGGACGGGTTCAAGTAATTAAGAGTATATTATTTTCCATTCAGATCTTCTGGGCTCAGATCTTTGTGATGCCAAAGATCCAGTGTATTGAATCCATTTGTCGGAAATTTTTATGGACAGGTGGGGTGGATACAACTAACAAGGCTCTGATTGCATGGGAGACATTGTGTTGGCCTAGGTCTGCTGGAGGACTGAATTTCTTGGACATAGATACATGGAACAAGGCAGCCATATGCAAACTGTTATGGAGCCTGAGCAAGAAAAAGGATAAAATGTGGATACAATGGGTGCATCAGTATTACGGGAAGCAGAGGACAATATGGGGAGTACAAGCTAAACAAGCTTCCTGGTTGGTACGGAAAATTCTGAAAGCTCATAAATATTTTGAGGGGATAGGCTGGAACGAGGAGGAAGTTATGAGGTGGCCAGCTTTCTCCATAAAGCAGATGTATTTGAAGATGAGGGGAGGATTCCAAAAGGTTGAATGGAGGCGATTGACATGTAATAATGCTGCAGCACCTAAATGGATCTTCATCCTCTATTTAGCTTTGAATAGACGATTGCAGACTAGGGATGGACTAGCAGCTTGGGGAATGGTGGATGATACACAGTGTGTGCTATGCAATGTAGGTGTTGATAGCTGTGAACATTTGTTCTTCCAGTGTCCTTATGCTGCTGCAATATGGGAAACCATTCTGAAGTGGATGCATATTAATCGAAGGAGTTTAGCTTGGAAGGAAGAGATAGCATGGGCAGTGCAAAAGTTTAATGGAAAGCAAGCAACGGCAGAAGTCTATAGAATAGCAATGGCAGCTTGTGTGTATGCAGTGTGGCAGGAAAGGAATCTTCGGATTTTCCAGAGAAAGGCTAGTCCTACAGCAGTCGTAATCAGAGGTATAGTTCAGGAGATACATGGGCGAAGTAGTATGAAGGCTCGACTACGCATTGTGCTTGCTCGTCTTGATTATTATCCATAGTGCAGGGATATAATGAGGGGGTAGAGGCAGTAGTATAGTAAGACTGGGGCTGTCCAGTGCTTGCTCTTTTGTACTCATAATGCTCTTTGGTAATAAAATCTTTTATTTACCAAAAAAAAGTAAGTAACAGTTTTTACACAATTATACTTTATTAAGCTTATAATTTAATTTCTTTCACTATTACTAACTGAAGTTAAACTAATACTCCTACATTATATACTTATAGGATTGTGTTGGAGCACTTGATGGCACACATGTTAAAGCTAGATTACCTCAAGGTCAAGAGATATCATATATTAGACATAAAGGTTATTAAACTCAAAATATTTCTTGTTCTTGTAGATTTTAATGTGTTCTACATTTGCATGGACTCAGTCAGAAAAAACAGCTCATGATAGTCGTATATTTATTGAGGCCCTTCGTAAACCAGAGCTCAACTTTCCACATCTATTGGGAGACAAACATTATCTAGTTGATGCAAGATATTCGCGCATGAAGGGATATATGGTTCCATACTAAGGATATAATGTGAGATATCACCTATCAAATTTTGCCGTAGTGCAACACGATAATTGCGAGAACCAAGAGGACGAATTGAAAAATTTAATTATTTGCATTCTTCTTGTAGAAATATTGTAAGCAACATTTGGGGTTTGGAAAGCAAGGTGGTCTATTTTGCCAGACATGTCTTACTATGACATTGACACTCAAAGAGACATTGTATTTGCTACTATGGCATTTCACAATTATATTAAAAATAAATGCAATATGGATGATGCATCCCGAGTTGAGAACGAGAGATATATTTCATCGGTTGATCCTAATGTTGGCACATCTTCAAAAGCTAACAATATAAATATCGAAAATGTGAGAGAAAAAAGTGAAATCAATTGGATGGATCTTCATGATATGATTGCTAATGAAATTTGTAATGTTTGACTCTTGTAATAATATGAATATTTTTTCCACTCATTGTATTAAGATCAATTTATGCTAGAATGACTAACCAAGTTGGTAATCTCATAGGTTGATGGTAAAATGCTTTACCATTGTGGATTGCCTAATTGATAATCAAGCAAGAAAATACAATAGTATATCAAGTTACCTCCTCGCGCTCGATGTAGCTAGTGTGCCCGAGATCATACAATTTAAATGCATCTGCAGCACAAGGTTTAAACATTTATAACATTGTACACAGGTAAAATAATTGGAGGCTCTTAACAAGAAGAATTACTGATTAGGCAGAGAAAACACAATAATTTGAAGACCTAAGGATGCTAACTTCCGGTGTGTGTTACTCACTTGCAATTTTCTCAGATTCAGGAGTCCTTGGATGAAAAATACTCAATGCTCGTACAAACTCTTCAAAGTCAATTTGTCCATTCTGCTTAGCATCAAAAAGGGAAAATATCTGCAGAGAAAAGGTTAACCATCAAGAGACACACTCCAGAATAAAGAAAGCAGAACTCCCAGACATGTGCACACCCTTTTCGATCTACCATGAACCCCAATCTTTCCCGTTCTTTCTTCCTGTGGGATTTCGACAGTTGGTGAAAGAACATACCCTATCTGCGAAAAGGTTTTCCTTCTTATGGTTCTTGAAAAGTGCCAGCAAGAGTTCTTCCTGTAATAAGACGTAGGAAATCAGTCACAGAGTCTATTAAGCAATTAACTTGAAACTGGGGACAGAAACAAGGGACGACAAATCAAGATTCTGGAGATTAGCTTTCTAATGGTCATTCCGTGTTTAGATGAGATACCTTCTGGATCAGCCCATCGTTGATAATGGAGCAGCTCAATTTCTTGTATAGATTCAGCAAAGCTTCTACTTCACTGACAGTGACTGCACAAAAGAAAAATCAGATTATTATATTAGCTAATTGATTAAACTAGAGATGGGAAAGAAGAAATGGAGGCAGTGCTACTCACTGGGAAGCAAACTCTCAATGCATGAAATTTTATTCTAATAAATGTCGGAACTTACAAATCGTCTCAGAAGCAAGTGCAACAGGATCTGCCAATACAGATCTTACCCTTTCTTTTTTAGAAACTTTGCAACCCATAACAGCAACGATAACACGATCTTAGTAAGTGTTTACTGTCGAGAAAATGTAGAACATTAGCCATACAAGTTAATAAGTGTAACTCTACAATCAGGAAGAAGAAATCAAAGACTAGATCAACAAATACATGCTTCAAATGTATGAATTAGCCAAGTAATCCACAATGTATCCCTACTTCTGTTCATGCTAAAAACTCACTGATATTAAGGTTTTAAATATAGTCTCGTTCATATCAATTAGAAATGAACTGAATATGGAGATAAATTTGACCTCAAAGTGGACATTGTTCCCCCCAAAAAGGACTAGACCATCTAAGTATCCGATTGAAGATCGAAAGCATGGATTCACGCAGCTTACTTGCTGAAAGCAAAAAAATGGAATGACCAATCATAAATTCTATGACTCTTTTTAACCTCACTAATCAGTGTTATACTTTTTAGTTCATAATGAATGAATCCCCATGCACTTCCTTCTCCTTTCAACAAGAGACCAAGCCAAACAGACTTTTAAGCACAAATCATCATTAATGTTTGATTACTACATGGAGTATCAAATAACACATATGCATACCGATTACTAAATGGTAATTATGTAACTAATCAATATTACTTAACTTCGTATATTCAAGAATGAACTTTGAATTCCAACACTCTTTCCCAAACTCCAACTCCACACTTGTTTGCCAATCTCCCAACAGTTCATCCCCCCCCCCCCAACCCAGCAAAAGAAATGGTATAATACATATATAGACACTTTAACTTAACCTCAACTAGCAACTAAACATTCTACAATTTTGAGTATGCACATCTGGACACCTCAACTCATCTCAACTAATTAACACATAAATTTTGGAGGTGTCTGGATGATCATTTTGTAAGTTGAAGTGTCAAACTGACACATTGTGGACGAACTGAGGCCAAGTTAAGATCTATTTATGTATTATGCCAAAAGAAATTACCCCTTCACTCCAATATTTCCCATAAACCAAACATGTAGCTTGCATTATAATAAAATCAAGAATTTTCTATTCTCCAATTCGTGAAAGCAACAAAAACAATTACCCTTTAATACAGGTTTAACTATGCATAAGGAAAAATTCCTTCACCTTCACATCAACAAGGGCTCTTAGTTCAACAAATAGCAGGGGTTCACTAATTTTTAAAGAAAACGAAACCACTATAAAGGAAAAAACAAAAAGTGGTCAACCTTTTTTCCAACTAATAAAGCGAGTAATCACAAGTATGAACCATGGAAAAAGAAAATTGATAGTGGCTGTTAAAAAGGAGCAACATTTAGGGATTGTTTGGAGTGAGTTATAAAGTATAATAGTCCCGAGATAAAATGTAAAATAATTTGGGAAAAGGGTCAAAAATACCCCTTTACTTTTAAAAATTGACTATATTTACCCTTCATCATACTATCTGGCTAAATATACTCTTCTCATCATCAAAGTTTTCACTTGTACTCCTCAATTGGATGGAAATACTCAATTCAACAAACATAACCCAAATTTTTTTAAAAAAAAATCCTAATGATTGGGGCGAGCGGTTATAGATTAGTTTTTCACTGTAAAATCCTATTTATTCAAGCTGTTTGACATTGACTATCACACACTTAATCAAATAATGCATTAAAAAAAATATACGTAGTAGATTTTTATTTCAAATAAATTAGGGGAGGTGGATTTCTTAATATATTTATAATAATAATAAATATGTCTCAGTTCAAACTAAAATTGAATTAGCTATAATATATTTATAAATTTGAAGAAATTGACGCAATTTAAACTTTTGATAAGTTTGGTTTTTGCAGCATTATTTAATTATTAGACTTGTGCCTTTAAACTTTTTGAAAAACTTGTGGCCTAAAAGAAACCATAAATATTTGTGTGAATATAAATCATCTCATTGAGATAAAACAAGAAACTTAAAGTTAAACTATTTTTTAATATAAAAAATATTATTATTTGAAACAAACTAAAAGAAAAATACATCACATAAATTGAAGCACATAATATAATATAATATTAACCATATTTTGAACATAAAACTTGCTTTATAATAGATTAGGATTTTTTTTTAAATTCGGGTTATTTTTGTTGAATTGGGTATTTCCATCCAATTGAGGAGTATAAGTGAAAACTTTGGTGATGAGAGGGGTATATTTAGCTAGATAGTATGACGGAGGGTAAATGTAGCCAATTTTTGAAAGTAGAAGGGTATTTTTTACCCTTTTCCCAAATAATTTTATCTTACGCTTGATTGGAGATATTAGTCAACCTCGATATTATTTATTTCATCATTTATATCATAATAATAAAATAACTAATTTCAAAATAACTAATTATCCCACCGTAATAACATATTCCCAGCCAAACGAGCCCCTTAGTCCTATAAATAGAAGACTTCAAAGAGAATGAATATACAGGAAGGAGAAGGGAGATTCAAAGTGGTGTGTTGGGTCCCACCTCAATGCTTTCGGCTTTTCTCAACAGGAGAACCATCATACGTTTCTGAGTTGCTCAAGATATACTATAGTACTCCTAATAAAGCAAAATTTTTATTTTTAAATGTCTCATTATTTTTATGTCCCTTTTTATTCTAAAATAACATATATTTTTTTTTCTTTTCTTGAACTGACATCAGCATGATATCGGCACTCACTTATTTTTTTTTAACTTTTATACTTTGTTATTTTATTTTATTTTGAGAAAGATTTAATATTTTTTTTTAATTTTTTCCTTTTCTTTTCTACTTTTCTTGTTCTCTTTTTCTTTTTCTATTTTCTCATTTATAATTTATTTATTTTATTCTCAAGTTATGTTATTTTCTATTTTCTTCTTTCACCATAATTAAGTTGATTTCTTTATTTTTATGTTTTTATTTTTCTGTTTCCTATTTATTTTTTTAATTTATTTATTTCTTGTTCTCTTTCTATTTTTTTTCCTTTTTCTTCGTAATCTAATTTTATTGATAATTTTTTGGTTGCTTTTTTCTTTGTTCTTTTTTATATATGTAATAAAAAAGATAACTGATATGGTAAACATTTCTTCTTTTTTTAAAAAAAAAATCTACTTTTTTTTCTTTTTTTATTTTTTTCTTTATTCTTTATCTTTTTCTCCTTTTCATTCATTTTTTTCCTCTCAAATCATATTATTTTTTAATTTCTTTCACTATAGTCTTATTTCATACTCAATTTTTTTTCTTTTATTTTTTCTCCGGAATCTAATTTCATTCACTCTTTTTTTTTCTTTATTCTTTTTTTTTTCAATCATCCATGATACCATCACAATAAATTTATATACTGATATGGTATCATGAAGGACTGAGAATTGTCTCATTGAAGGACTAAAGCAGTCCTCTATGATACCATGTCAATATGTAGATATAATATGATGGTATCGTATAGGATTGCTTCAATCATTCAATGAGACATTTCTAAGTCTTCCATGATATCATCACAATATATATTTTTTTCTTCATTGAAAGACTGCTTCTTCCTCCATGATACCATCAAAGTATAATATACTCTAATGGTATCAAAGAGTAACTCAGCGGTGTTTTCATTGAAGTTTGCTTCGATCCTCCGATGAAATTATTCAATCATCCATGATACCCTTACGATATATATTTATATTGCCATGATATCATTGAGGTATGTTTCAGTTCTTCATTGGGATATTTCTCAGTCCCTCGTGATTACCATCAATGTGTGTGTGTATATATTTATATATTTGCATGATATCATTCAGGTCAACTTTAGCATTTCTCATCCTCTACGATACCTACGTGGTATATACATATACTGACAAGGTATTACAAAATTTATGCTTAATTGTGATATTTTAATTTACATATCAATTTTAGCAAGTTACGAGTAATTTTTGTAGACCTATTTACAAAAATAGAGTCATATTTTAAATATAAATTTTATTTTTATTTGCAAAAGTAAAAATATATTTTCATTAATTTAGTTTTAATAATTAAACAAGTGGATTTTAGTATTTTTCTTAATTATTTCTTATTGTTGTCTAGTTAAATTTTTTCTTATAAATCTAAAGATAGTTAGTTCATATTATTATTTTTTATTCTTTTAAAAGGAAAAAGAATAAAAAGAGAAAAGAATTATAATAATAATTTTTTATAATTTAAATTTTAATAAATAAACTTGTAACTTTAATTTTTTTAAATTATTTATTTTTTTAATCTAATTTTTTTTTATATTTTTAATAATTTAAAACTAGTTATGTAATATTTAGTTGTTTCTCCTTAAAACAAAGAAAAAAATTAAAAAAATTAAAAAGAAGATAAACTAATGAAAAAGTAAATAAAATTAAGTTAAAATGGATAAAAAATAAAATATAATAAAAAGAAGAAAATAAATAATAAAAATATTATCAAATGATAGCTTAAGTAAATAATAAAAGGAGATAAAAAAATAAATCAATAATTACAAAAGTATAAATCAATAAATGTAAAAGGACAAATCAATAGATAAAAGGATACAACATTAAATGATAATTCAAAGCAATAAAAAAAAAAAAAAAAAAAAAGCACGCGTGATTGAGGAGGGAGGGCATCTAGTGTAATTACTTTGGGTTGAAGGTCCATAAAGAGTAAATATTTTGAGTTAGGGCATTTTCAAGTAAATATTTTCACAATTTGATCAAATTTGTGTAATTTTTCCTTATTAAAATGGCTTAGAACTTGTTTGAATTGGCTTTTGACTTATAAGCGAAAAGTCATAAGTTAAAAATTTTAACTTATGATTTTTGACTTATTTTACCATTTTAGCTTAAAATAAAGTGTTTATAAGTACTTTTTTAATTTACTCAAACACTTAAAAAGTGATTAAAAGCTATTTTAGCTTAAAAGCACTTAAAATAAGTCAATTCAAAGAGGCTTTTAATACATGCAAAATCTCTTAAACTTGTAAAACTTGTTGGTTAAACACCTTAACACAAGATAAAGTATTCAAATTTTGATTATTTTTTTTGCATATTTTTACGAGATAATGCATAAGTACCACTCTAAACAATAGATGAAATCCCAGCGACACACCTTAACTGTACAGGGGTCCTATTACCCCCCTAAATATATTTTTTCTGTATTTGTTTACACCTTATGTGCTGACGTGGAGTCATAACCGGCCCAATCTAATTAGTTGGGGTGATATACACGCTGCCATGTGTATAAATGAGTTTTTTCAAAAAAATTTAAATATTATTTTTATAAATTTTTTTTAATTTTTTTTTCTTATTTTCTTTTCTTTGCCTTGTTTTTTAAAATAAGTCAATACACGTAAAAAAAATTATTTTTATTTGTCTTGTATTTAAAATTTTCTAAAAGAACGTATTTTTTTATATTTTTCTTTGCCTAGTATTTTAACTTTGCTCAAATACACGTAATTTTTTAATTTTTTTTACCTTCTTTTATTTTTTTCTATCACTTTTGTTTATTATTTTTATTTTCTTTATCTTTTCTTTGGATTTA
Source organism: Jaltomata sinuosa (assembly GCA_003996215.1). Lineage (NCBI taxonomy): Eukaryota > Viridiplantae > Streptophyta > Magnoliopsida > Solanales > Solanaceae > Jaltomata > Jaltomata sinuosa. The sequence goes on from QJPP01000059.1 coordinate 799,983, forward strand.
ATTTCAAATGCCTTGTAATTAAATATGTTAATTTTGAACGAATACCAAAAAAATAAAAGAAATTAAACTTTAAAAAATGCAAAAAAATAAAGGTCACTTTTTAAAAGAATCATTATTTTTTTAAAAATATATACTTATTTTTTCAAATTAAGTAAAAAGTGAAAAGACAAGAAATTAATGAAAGAAAAAAAAAAGTGAGGAGGGAAATAAATTTTACAAAGAAAGAAAGGAAAATAATTAAATATTTATAAGTTTTAATGGTAATAATTATATGTACCAACTAATTGTAAGATATCCAATTAAAAAAGGACATGTGTCCAATATAATCAGATTTGTTTTTTATGTTTTCACCTCTCTTGCCACCTCAGCACTAAAAGGTGTATTATTACACTTTAAAATAGTTTAGGGGGTAATGAGACCCCTGTATAGTTAAGGTGTGTCGCTGAATTTCGCCTATAGTTTAGGATGGTACTTATGCATTATCTCTATTTTTAAATGTCATTACTATATAAATTAATAATTTTAAATTTATTTATTAAAAGAGAAGAGTACAAGTAAGGGAGGTTAGGTCTTATCTTACTAATCATAATAAGGTAACAACTTTAAATATATCATCTTTTTTAATTAATCTTTTAAATAAAATAATCATACACATTAATGGTATCGGAGCAAATAAAGTTTCTAAGTTCTAGACGCATCGTTACTGATTATTAAAAAGAATCTTAACGTACTTCTCACTGTACATTAATCTTAATAAGTTGTAAAACTTTATATATGTTTTAGTTAAAGGTGATGTGTATAATTAAATGAGATAATATATTTTATATTATTAAGACTGTGGGATTCAGCCCCATACCTTCATGTTTCAAGGAAGAAAATTTTCTTCCTTTGGTAAATATTTTTAAAATATGGTAGGGTGATAAATATGATCAACCGGTCAATAAATTTATTCATATTTAAATTTGAACTTTCTCTTTTAGTGATGAAATATTTCACTCCTATAAGTTGAGAGCATTAAGCTTAGTTAAAAAACACGCTAAAATTTAACAAAAATAATATAAAGAGCAGTGAGATATTTTACATACTAAAAGAAAATAGCATGTGAAGAAAAAAAATAAAGTGAGCGATATTTTAGTAAGGTGAAAAGTCAAAAGAAGATTTTTTCGTTTGAGTGTATAGTAAACACTTTGAGTATTATACTCGTGATTACCAGTTGTAAAATTTCTTATTATAGTGATATTAGTTGCTTCTCTTGGCCCGTGATTTTTTTCTTATTCAAAAGGGTTTTCACTCAAAAATTTTGGTGTCATTATTTTTTTCTTTTTATTTCTATTATTTCAAGTGAATATCTTTGTTGTTATTTTGCGTTTATCCAACAATCTGGTATCAGATTTTTGATTGAGATATCTATATTTTTGGGTGAATGATAAAAATCAACACAAGTAGAATGATTACTTTGAATGACGTAAATTATGTCATTTGAAAAGAAAAAATGAAAGATTTGCTCAAAGTCAAGATTTTTTATCAATCAATTTTTATCACCATAAAATCTTATATTATATATTTGATGAAGAGTGAAATTTATTGCACAGACAGATTTATGAATTTATTAGGCAGTAAATTAACGATAATGTATTGAATTATATTTTCAGGAAAACATATGCTCAGATCCTATAAAGAGCATCTTAAAAGTTTGTATGCTCGGAAGACTGAAAAAAATATTTTTTTTTTGATAAAGTAGATGTTGATTTTGAAATACCATGATGATTCTCCGGTAACAGATCATCTGAATAACTTTTAGAAAATCATGAACCAGTTATTTGTTATGGGCATTAAGTTTAACAAAAAAATTCAAGAATTACTTTTGCTTGATTTTCTATCAGACTCTTATAAAATATCTTTACTATCAAACTCTGCTTCGAATGGTGCAATTAATATGAATTTTGTCAAAAATATCATTTTTAATGAGGAGATGAGATGAAAGTCTCAAGGTTCTTCTTCGTCGGATGTCCTAGTGACTGGTCCTAGGAGAAGAACAAAAATTATGATTTTCAAAATAGAGAACATAATAAAAGTAAATTCAAAGGCAGACTTAACAATATTAAGTGCTATCATTGTGGGATGAAAGGGCACACAATCTTTTTTTGTAAAAAATTAAAAAAGAACAAAGACAAAAAGAAAAAAATAAATGACAATGAAAATTGTGTAATTGTTATCATCATCGAAGATCTTGTTACTGTTCTTAATGTGAATTTGATAAATATTACTTGCGATGAGTCAAATTGAGTTGTGGACACTGATATCACATCTCACATGACATTAATAAAAAATAATAATCTCATCTTATACTTTGTGACTTTAAAACTTAAAGTATGGATAATGAGACTGTATTTAATATGATATTAATACAATTTATTTGATAACTAATGTTGAAACTAAATTAATTCTAAGCAATGTAAAGTATGATCCTAATGTTCATTTGCATTTGATTCTTGTTGGTGTTCTCGATGATGAAAGATATGTTTGTATTAATGATAGTGAAAAATGAAAACTCATTAAATGTTTCTTGATTGTGGCTCGTGATAACAACTATCGTGGTGTATACTGGACAACTACTTATGTTGATATGATAAATGCAGTTGAGAACGATAGCTCCTCAACGTTATAACATAAAAAGCTTAGCTATATTAGTGAGAAAGGACTCAATATTTTTCCCAAGAAGAATTTGTTGTCAGATTTCAAAAGTGCTAAGTTAAAAAGTGCGAAAACTGCTCGAATAAAAAATAAAATAGAGTTTCTTTTAAGTCTCATTCTCCTTTAATAAAGACAAAATTGTTTGAGCTGGTACATTCAAATTTATATGATCCTATAAAGACAAGAGCTTAGGTAATGTAATTTACTTTGTCATTTTTAGTGATGATTGCTTAATTTTTTTTTTTTATGTCTTCAAGATTAAAGATCAATTATTAAATGTCTTTAAGCAGTTTCAGACTTCAGTTGAAAGAGAAACAGAAAAGAAATTGAAATGTATTCATATTATTAATGGTGGTGAATATTGTGGATCGTTCAACGAATACTATAAGCAATAGGGTATCAGACACTGTCGCGCCCTATTTTGGACTGGCCAAAATATGCTTGCAACATCCGGCTCTTTCTGCCTTTGTTTTGGAAAAGGGTTTAGAGTCGCCACCTAAATTTTCGGAAACTTAGGAAACCATTTTTTATGTAAAACTCTGTTTTTAGTCTGCGAAAACGTTTGAGATTCTGAGTAAGAGTTTTGGTTACTCGAAGGGAAGGTGTTAGGCACCCTTCAGAGCCTATCCGAAGATAGTCCTTAAACTCAGTTTAGAAACAATATTTGGGAAAGTTATTTGCTCATTATTTGCTAAAAAAGGGGTGATAAAAACGTGTTTTAATAATTTAAAGAAAAAACTCAAAGTATATGACACATGCCACTACAATAGGCAAAGATATAAAATATGCTTATGGTAAAAAGATGAAACATATGTACGTACATGTCAAAATATATGAAAGTTTAATGGCAATACTTTTATCGTAATTATAATTAAAGTATGTAGAACTTTATGATTTATAAGAATATATACTTAAAAGCTATGTAAAAAAAATGAAAACATTTATTTATACAAATACTTTTTGTAAAGTAAAAAATATGTAGTTTTAGAGTTTTTGGGAAAAGTTTATGACATGTTTATTGAAAGAGAATAAAGGTGATGTATGTATATTTAAAATATAAGAAATCATGTGAAAAGTTTATTATTTAAAAGAATTTGGACAAGTAAAAAATGTAGGAAATAAGTATACCGGTAGTAGAGAAAAATATAAAGAAAATCATATTTATTTCATAAATATATTTCACGTAAAAGAGAATTTGAAGACTTGCGTAGAGAATGAAAATTATTTGTTTCATATAAAAAAGACTTTTATTTATAAAGTGAGAAATAAACATACATTGAATATGAAAGAAAATATTATGTACGTAAATGTAATTGTGATAAAATAATATATGTATAATTTAAGTAGGAAGAAGAGTAAGTAAAATATAAATATACCTTGTAGTAGATAACATATGACATATATATACCTTGCATTTTTAGGCTTCAAAAATCTGAAAATCTTAAAATATATATATAGAGTATAACCAAAATATTTGTAAAATATTGGGGGTTAGAATAAAAGAATAAATGAGTTATTAATAAATATAAAGGAGGCTTGCCTGAATTAGATAAAGCATTCTATAATTTAAAGCCTAAGAATGACTAATATTTGTTTGAAATAAATTAAATCGCTAATTAATATTTTTGATTTTTTTTTGAAAATCTACCGCGAGTTATTTGAAACAAGTTTTCCGACAAAGCCTAAGTTAGTTAATAAAAAATCTGCACTTTTACCATTTATTATTATTATGTTTGAAAGTGTTTAACCACTAATTTTAAAGCATTTAAAAGGGGAAACCCGAAACATTTGCCTAAACTAAAAAAAGGGTGAAGGAAGTTCTCTTTCAAAATTTCAAACTAAATAAAGTGATCCACGAAACTATAAACCGAAGGATAAACGTTAATCAAAATCACAAAGAAAAACACATATCCAAATATACAAGGTTAGTTAAACATTTTAAGTAAGCATAAAGGAAAGCAATAAAAAAGGGTAAAAGGGCTAGATGCGCCAAGTTCCTTTGGAGGAACTAAATTTCTAAAGAAAACGACTCTGAGCGCCTGCGATGGCTCCTAATAGCTGCTCGGCCCAAATTTATTGGGCCGAAAGTGAGTTTCAAGTGAGAACTCCAGCTCTCCGGTTGTTTCATGTAACACACACAAAAAAAAAGGATAAGGATTAGTAACTTGCATAACAAAGTTTACAAAATGTAGAAATATGTCAAGCTTAACAATAAAGTTATAAGGAAAACAAACATGCTATTCGGTAAATACACAAGCATATATGAAAGAACGACATGTAACCATATTTTGTTTCATGTTTTATAAACAAGCGATCTTAGGTAAACAAACAACTTCGATACTAGTTGATCATTAGAAAACAAAGTACACCACAAGTAGCAATGTAAAACCTTATTATTTTTTATTCACTTTAACTAAATAAGTAGCTATGAACAAATCACCTCAAAAAGTAAGGCAAACACTAGTGACGGGAGGATCAAAAGGGAACCAAACTACTACATTAGCTCATGATAAATTCCTTAAGCTAGTATTCCCGAAATTGATCCCGAGTTAAAACCAAAATAATGAAAATACGGGCAGTCCTCTTTTTCTAACAATGCACACTAATTTAACCATTTTTACTAGGATTAAGGTGTTTTTAAAGAAAAGTTAGATCGTAAGCAAGACCACAATATTTAACAAACGCCGGAAATATATAATCATAATATGTACATTCCTATCCTAAACAATATTTCCGGGACTAGCGAAACGACTAAACTTATTGAAAACTTTTCTATCTTAAGAAATTGAACTACAAGAAATGCAAGCATAACATACATATACTTTTTCGGGTTTACATGAAATCAGCCAACCAACCAAAATGATAACAAACAAATTAACGAATTAATCCTCCAACTTCACTATTAAGTCAATCTTCCTAAAATAAAATAAAGTCCCATATATGTCCTATATTTTCATGCCCGGGCAGCCAATCATGCTTAAGGTTGTAAACTCCAGCATCATTAGCTTTAAAGAAAAGCAGGGTAATTTCTCTAAAGGTAAATCACAATTGCATTAGCAAACACTTTAATCATGAACCCAAATAGACATACTTGAAGGGTTGAAAGAATTTCTAACAAAAATATAGATCTCAAACAAAACAAAAAAAAACAAGTCATATAGTGAACTCAATTTACATTCCCTATTTACTCTAGTCCGAGTCAATTTGAAGGTGGTTTATGCACACCAAACACTTGGCTAGTTAAGAAATAACAACTTGTACAAACTTCAAGCTCTTCAAGGGCCAAAATAAATGGTTACAGCCATACTCGTATTCTCAGAAGAATACTCTTATCACCCTTAAAAAGAAAGACATATTCATACTTTTATGCTCAAATCTTTTCGAGCCCTTTTATACGGAATTAGAGGCTGCAAGCACCTTGTATGAACACTACCACATAGATAGATAACTAAACAATTACTACTATGTCCAAATTCATATCATAATGACCTTAATACTAGCTAAACATATCTGAAAAAATTTGAAGTCTCTTGAAGTTCGCCTCAAACTATTTCAAGGTTATAAATACTCTTCCAATACACCATCAAACTATAAATGCAACCGAACATCCCGACAACTACTTCATTTCAAATCTTATTCGATAATTCATACCAAACAGCCAACACCATTTAAACATTTGAGCCAAATCTCAAGTTGTAAGCACTTAACAAACACATAATCTCAACCAAAAAATCAGGAACTATTTTAATTCACATTTTCATGCCTAAAAACAGCCAGCCATCATTTCGACTAAGCGCATGACAAACAATTGACAAAAAATTAAAACCAACGTAATTAAGACGGGATAGGATTTACCTTGTGTTGGGCAGCGATTGAGGCCGTCAAGTGTTGAGTTTCAAACTAGCTAACTCCGACTCCGACTTCGGTTATCCGAATAGCAAGCGAAACAAAAAAGGGCAAGATCAGCGGTGCGTATGAGCCAATTGACAGTGAACAATCAGAGAACAAATTTGTGAGCTGTTTGTCCTAATTTTTTAATCTGCCTTTTTTGGTCAATTTCCTTCGTGGCTATAATGGAAATCCAAGGGTTCCTTTTATAGCCGAAATTTTAGGGCGCCCAACGGTTCTTTCCAAGAATTAAAAATTTGAATTCTTGGAAAGCCAAGCTGCCACGGGGAAATGATGAAGACCAGAGGAAAAAGAAAAAGATGCCTACCTTTTTTCAGGTTGATTTGAAAGAAACGGTGACGGGTCGGAGGTGTGGAGCTCGGACCGTCGGGCAACGGCTGGGTCTCCTCTTTTCCGAGGTCTGCAGCCGGCGGCGGGGGGAGCTTTTTCAGCTCTGTTTCGAGTTGACAAAAAGGTGAGGGGATGGCTATAAAGGTGGAGGAGTAGAGGAGAGAAGGCCACCGTATTTTACTATTATCCGGCGGTCCAGCGGCGGTGGTCTTTTTCGAGGTTGTAAAACCTCCGAAAAGGGGGAAAGGACATCGTGAGGTGATGGGAGAGGGGTTGTCGCCGTTTGCCCGCCGGTACGAAACGAAATCCGGCGGGTCTTTGGTGGTGAGGGCGACGAGCGACAGGGTTTGGGGGTGGGAGCTGTCGGTGTTGTCTGAAGGTGGGGGGGGGGTCTGTTTGTTTTTTTGTTGAAAGTGGAGGAGAGAAAAGAATGTGAGGATTAAGGTGGGTTTAGTTGAGAAATTTGGGCCGGGTCAGGGGCGTTTTGGGCTGGGTTAGGTAATTAGGTAGTGGGCTAGGGAGTTTTGGGTATATAATTGGCTGAAAGATAATAAGAATTTGGCCCAAAATTGGTAAATGAATTAGTTTGTAGAAAAAATGTAATTTTCCCTAATCGTTTTTCCACTTAATTAATTTAACGATGCTTCTTTCATCCTAATTAATTTTCAAATACGTATATAGTTGACTTAAACATAATTTTGATACGCGTAATCGCAATCCTCAATCGATAGAACAATATTTAGGAAATGTTATAGCGATACGACAAATCTCATTTAGAGTTTGAAATAAAAGTTACTATACCAATATTTTGTTAAAGAGAATGAATTATAAAATATTTTTGGGGTGATTTTATAAGATACAACATTATTAGTAGTTATTATTATAAAAAGTAAAGGAAATCATTTTAAAAAATGATTATTGGTGCCAAAATTTATAAAAAATTAATATAAAAATAAGAAAATTATTTTTGGAAAAATCCTCGGGACTAAGAAGCATAGAAAAATTAATTATGGGAAAAAGGAGGGCCAAAATTGGGTGTCAACAGACACCAGAAGACTCTTTCTAAAATTTTTCAACTTAATGATTTAACAGAGAGAATGAACAAGAGATTAATGGAAAGAGTTAGATGTTTGCCTTTTGAAGTAAAATTAGCAAATTTCTTTTGGAATGAGGCTTTATTGACCATTGCACATGTTATAAATCTATCTCCTAATATTGCTTTGCAAAGTGATGTTCCAAACAGAGTTTGATGACAAGAATATTTTCTATGACCATTTGAAAATATGATTGCAAAACTTTTGTATATGTGTCTAAAAATAAAATGTCAAAGTTAGATATCAAAACAAAATAATACATCTTCATTAGTTATGACCTCGATGAGTTTGGTTACAAGCTTTGTGATTCAATAGAGAAAAAACTTGTGAAAAGTCATAATATCATTTTTATGGAGAATCAAATCATTGAAAATATTGACAAAGCATAAAGCTAGAATCTTCAAATTCTGATAGTATAGTTAATCTTGATCAAATTCCTCATACAAGTGTACATAATGTTGGTGAACTTGGTGATTATGATAATGTTCAGAATCATGTTTCAGATCAGAATGTTGAGTTGATAATAATAATGATATTGTTATTGATGATGCTCCTGCTCATGAAGTTGTGGACGAGTAAAAACTAATAACAAAAATATAATTAGGCCAAACTATTAACAAAACACAAATATGGCGAATTACATATATTTGAAAGGCATTTTGACCTTTCTTTTGTTTCTTATTTGTTACGTCCACCTCAACTTATGTGAAATCTTTTATTTTTTGAAAATCAATTTGATTAACTTTTAAAACTAAATTAGATTAAATTAATTTTATATTTAAAATTAAAATTAAAATATTTAAAAATTATAGCTAAAATACTGTAGTATACAACAAAAACAATATACTCCGTAGATTTTACAAGTAAGATTTTGAAAGAACAAAGTATATGCAAACTTTATTACATCTCCTAGAAAACAGAAATGCTCATTTTAATTGACCTTCGGTTCAAGTGTATAAATATTATAATATAAATTATAATTTTTCTCACATCAAAATAAAATGTTAAAAGATAAAAATTTACTACTGTATGATTTGAATTTCAAAAAATTGAAAAACGACACATGGATATCTTGTTATACTAAAGCGATTCTGCGTTCAAACTCGAAATTGAAGAACTTTTTGTAATTTCAAAATCCTAGCTCGACAGTCGGCAACCAGCTGCACCGAAACATTCCGAAAAGCCTCTCTTCCTCTCTCCAATATCTCTTTTATCTTTCAAGTCTTTTGATCTACTCATAGTCTTTTAGTATTACACTTGTTGACTATCAAGTCGCCGGATCTTTGACTCTGGGGATAGAAATGGAGAATCTCATAGCATTAGTTAACAGATTACAAAGAGCTTGTACTGCACTTGGAGATCATGGCGAAGAGAGTTCGTTGCCCACTCTTTGGGACGCTTTGCCTACTATCGCCGTCGTCGGTGGACAGGTTTCGCTCTTCTAGATTCTCTATTTTCATATTTTGTTTTGTGAAGCAAACTTTAGTTCTGTTTTATTCTCGATTGGAATTATTGGATGTTATTACTTCGTTTGAATCTTCCTTCGTCTTTATTCAGCTTGAATTTGTTGGTTTGCGTGTTCGTTGAAGTCAGATCTGCGATTTATATTGTACTACTCTTGTTAATTTGATTGTGTTTTTGTACGTTTATGCTCGTAGTTTCTAGAAGTAGTTGTTGTTTGTAAAGTGGCGGACCCAGGATTTAGGGGTCGTGGGTGCCCACAAGGTTCGAACACACATATTGACACCCAAAGCAATAAGGTTCCGCTTCGAAATCAAAGCACCCAGCTGTCTTCTTGGTTTCAAGGGTGCTTTTTTCCATCCTATACCAATTTTTATACATTTCTTATATAATTATACCTAATTTTCGTCGGGTTTAACGGGTGCCGGAGCACCACAAATTTGCACATAGATCCGCCCCTGTGTTTGTTGCATTATCTCCATTGCTTCCAGTTTTGGTCATTTCCTTGCTATATTTTACCTGAAAGTTTTGTAGTGGAATGATATCACCGGCTCTTGTTACTTGCCTAGCTTGATCCGATAACACTAGTCTTGAAATGCTCATATAAGTAGGTTTCACATTTATTACTCTCTTTGTGCCAATAGACGTGGCATAGTTGGAATTTATAGACTCAAATTTCCAAATTTTGACGGTGAATTTGCACATAGAAGATTAAAGTTTTTATAAATAAAATTTATATAGTTGAAAACTACGTAAATAATACTATAAATCACAATAATTACAACTTAAAATATTTGCAAGGCATATAAAAAAATTCGGTCGAAAAACTTGGTTGACTATTGAAATTCTAACTGTGCCACATAAATTAGGACAGAGGGAGTAGTTAAACTATTCTCTCAATTTTATATTATGTGATGATACTTGACTGGATATTTATTTAAAAGGGCAGTCCGGTGCACTAAAGCTCCCGCTATGCGCAGGGTCCGGGGAAGGGCCCGACCACAAAGGTCTATTGTATGCAGCCTTACCTTGCATTTCTGCCAGAGGCTGTTTCCAAGGCTTGAACCCGTGACCTTCGGGTCACATGGCAGCAACTTGTATCATGTGACTGGATATTTATTTGACTTATATAATATATTAGTGATGATGAAAAAGTATTTGAGAATTTAGTTTGATAGAAGAAGCATCATATTAGAAGTTATAAAATTGAATAGTTTAATGAATTTGGATTCTTGAGAGTGGTTAAGTTATATAGAAATAAACATTTTGGAATGTCTCAAAAGGGATTGGAGGGATCCGTACCGATTATATGATATATATGTTATTTGAATTATTTAGGACCATTTCTCTAGATTTATTTGGGTTGAGGCTTTGAGAATTTTGGTTCATGTTAGGCACATGTGAATGGGCATTCTTGTACCATTGTTTATTAAATGTAGAAGCTGAATGTAATATGCGGTATATGGCCTGTCGTACTGAAGAAGTTTTATGAACTGCTTGACATCGAGGCTATGAACGTGCTGTTCCATAGCTTGATACGTTTCTGAGTGTGCGTTCTATGTGTTGTGGGGACCCAAAAGTGAGTGATCCGGTGCCCTTTCTGCTCAACTAAAACTTGGGTGGATGCTAATAGTTTTCTAGTGGTAGTGTGCATGGCTTGTATCATGTATCTTGTGTCTCCTCTGTGATAATCTATCTTATTTTGTGTACTTAATGTCTTCCAAAAACTATTGATTCTGTAGATTTGTTATTTTGTATTTATGTTGGTTAACTCCATCTTTTGGACGACCTGTAGAGTTCTGGAAAATCTTCAGTGCTTGAGAGCGTTGTTGGAAAAGATTTTTTGCCTCGTGGATCGGGTAATAATTCCATCAATTGGAATCATAGATGCAAACATTTAACAATTCCAGAATTCTCACATATCATATACAGGAATTGTCACCCGCCGCCCCCTTGTCCTACAGCTTCATCGGATAGATGAAGGTAGAGAATATGCAGAATTTGGACACCTACCAAGGAATAGGTTTACTGATTTTGGTGAGTTTTTGACAAGAAATACTACCGTATTATTTGCTCAATTCTAGTTTTCATCTTCTGCATGTTGCACCTGTCAGTGTGTGTCTTGTTGTCATTATCTTCTGGGACTTCATAAGTAAACTTTTTCCTCTACATTCTTTCACTTTAGTCTTATATGTGTCTTTCAGCTGCTGTGAGGAAGGAGATTGCTGATGAGACTGATCGAGAAACCGGCCGCAGCAAACAGATTTCTAGTGTGCCAATTTATCTCAGTATATATTCTCCAAATGGTATGAAGATCTTTTCGTTCTCTATTTGTGCAATTCAATTGCCTGCAATGGTGTATTCTAAATCCATTTGAGGTTTCTGGTGATTTTAATTTTTTGTTTTTGGATAAAGGTTATTGATGATGTACTCTTCGTTTGAGTAAGCAGGATGTTGAAATTTTTAGGATGGGGTTGAATTTGATTAAAAAAAGAAATGTTGACATCTATTTAACTGAAGTCTGGTGTTAAATGTTTCTCCCACAATTAATGCATTCAGGTACTAGCAACTAAAAAATTGTTGCATCTGATAGCTGTCTGGACAATTGCTTTAAAATCACTAATCACATATAGTGGATAGTTTTCTGGTGAATTCTTTTGTCGTGTATGCTTTACTATTGCTAATATTGTTGCCTTTTCAGTTATACATTCACTTGTCAAAGTCCATTTGGTGTTGAAATCGGTGTTTTTGACAATTTGTTTCCTGTTTGGCTTAGACTTCTAATTTTACTTGTCTGAGTTGCAGCATTTTTAGCACCAATACATTGTATAGTTATCCAAAAAGTCGGAGAAAAGATTTTCTACTCATTCCATTCTAATTTTACATTGCCTCGACATTTACTACTTCATCTACTTATTTTGGATTTTTGTCATGGCAGTTGTTAACTTGACTCTGATTGATCTTCCTGGACTTACAAAAGTAGCAGTTGGTGAGTGTAGGGTTTCTGTTCATTTGTGTTATTAATTTCAAAGGAACGATTATATCTAACGGGTTCAAATGGAGCAAAATGTATATTGATGAGTCATATAACAGACACGGACATGTTTGCATTGATACATAGCTTTTGTTTTCAAAAAATTGAAATTCTGTCCATTGAATTTATGTAGAGGGACAGCCTGACAGCATTGTGCAAGAAATTGAAAACATGGTTCGGTCTTATATTGAGAAGGTCAGTTATACTTGTCTTTTATCCACGAGAAAAGATTCCAGTGTATAGTGTTAACATTTTGGAAAACAATAAAACTGCAGTTCTCTAGTATTTCAGTAGTTTGCTCTAATATGTCATGAAACATCTAAATTGTTTTTAAAGATCTCAATTTACTCTTCATACTTGTGAAAATCATTGCCTTCTGTTTTCTTGACATTGCAGCCCAATTGTATTATTCTTGCAATTTCCCCGGCGAATCAAGATCTCGCAACATCAGACGCAATCAAGATTTCTCGTGAAGTAGACCCTAAAGGTCCATGTCCGGGAATTTTCTTCGTATAATTTTCCTTCTCTCTAACTCTAGATTGTTATGAATGTGTTAATGAACATGTTCTTTTATTGGTGGGAAGTAGTTGTATCTGGTTATTATAGTTGGTGTAGTTAATTACTGTTAGGCAAATTATATAACAGAAGCTGCCACGTGCATTATGGACCTGTAATAAGTCGGAATGCGTGATAGTGTACTGTCGATCAAAATTTCCGTTCTTTCCACAGAATGATACCTTGCTGCAAACCCCATTAATCTCTTGTCCACTCTTTCAGTTAGTAGGTTCCGACTGTAAGATCCCTACTTGATGCACCAAGAACTAGCCCTAAGTAGTAGTCAGGAGTGTTCATTTTTTGCAATTAAACACTTGTGCTAGTTGTTCAATGTTTGCCCACATCCCCCATCGGGATGATTTTCAGACCTGAACTACTTGAGACCATATCAAGACCTGTCTCAGGTATGCTAACTGTTGTGCTGTCTGCAAAAAGGTGGGAGATCCTGATGTCATCATTCCGTCCGACCCCTGCCTTGAAGACTTTCAAGGAATCCGCTATGTCCTCTTTGTTCATCATCTAACTCAGTGCCTCCATTACCAATATAAATAGCGTGGAAATTAAAAGATCCCTCGTCTCAAGGCCCTATAGCTCTGATAAAACCACATGGGTTTTAATTGATGAGACTGAAAACGTTTATTGATAAACCCGTTTGAGGGGGTTGAAAATGATTTTGTACATTTGAGGAATAGTCTCTTGTCTTTGATTGCTTTTTGGTGTACCCTTGTGATTCCAATTTGTGTAGATGATTGGGTCTCTTACGTAGAGAATCATGTTGTGTAGATCCTCTACTTTTTGGTATACCACTTGTATATGGGAATTTTTATCCCTTTGATTAATAAAATTGCTTACCTTACAAAAAAATGACAACTTTAGTGTAGACATGAAAAACTTTATCCACCTTCTCTACCTTTCTCTGAAATCTATCTTTAGCATCACTAAGGTCAAGAAGTTCCAATTCACATGGTCATACGCATTCTCTAGATCCAACTAGCGTTCAAGAAGCCACTGCCTCATTTTCCACCAATCCTGCATCTAGAATTTATCTGCTCTCCACAGACGTAAAGCATTCTAAGAGTGAGACATTGTATCATCGAGTCCTTCTTTAGTATACTTGAGACCATCTTGTTGATGTTTCCTGCTAGTCTGATAGGTCCACATTCCCCAATATATGAGGCTCCCTCCTTGAGTGATGCAATGAAAGATGCATTGGGGCTCTTCTCAAACTTTCCTGATTTCTGGAATGATGTAGCAGTCTTCATGTTGTCTTCCTTCACGACACTCCAACATTGCTGGAAACAGGTTGGAGTGAAATCCCCCAGTCAGATGGTTTATCTCCCACACAATTCTCCAGTCTCCCTCAACTCCTCTCCTGTTCTACTCTCCAACCACTCTTTCACTGTCTCTCCTATTTGGTTAAACTCTATCCTCCCAAATTCGGCCTCTATTCTTCCTTTTCTTCGTACATTAGGGAATAAAAACTGCAACCGCCCACTTGACCTCTTCCTCATCTTCATAAACCATTGCCCCCTCTGTTGACTCCACTAAGTTCCTTCTCCTATTTTCTGTTGCCACCCTATGAAAGAACTTTTATTGAACCCTCCTCTTTCAAACAGAGTGTTCTAGTTATTTTGTTTTCAGCTAGTCTCCCAAGCTATTGATGACATTGCTGACTCCTATGTTCTCAATTTTCTCCCTTGTTTAGCCCTCCTATCCCTCCATTTTTTCTAGATCTCCCAATTCGTTCATGAGCTCCCTCATCTTAACCTCCGCCCTTCCAAAGACGTCCCTATTCCACTCCTTCATGTCCTGTTTTAACAGTATCTTCTTAGCCAAGCGAATGTAGTTTCACTTCATCTAAAACAGAATTCTGAGAGTATTCCACTTTTATCTAATTTAGGAATGCATTTTAACCCTAGGTTTATTGATTATTGGCATAATACATAAACATGCCCTTTAACTTGGCCTCAACTCACATTTATGCCCTCCAACTTTGAATGTGCACAAGTAGGCACTTAAACTTGTATAAAGTTGAACAAGTAGACATACGCGTCCTACGTGGCATAATACACGTAGGATGCCACGTAGGTATGCGAATTGTCACATAGTATGCCACATATGACACATGTGTTTACTTGTTCATCTTTATACAAGTTTAAGTGCCTACTTGTGCACATCCAAAGTTGGAGGGCATAAATGTGAGCTGAGACCAAGTTAAAGGGCACATTTATGTATTATGCCTTGATTATTGATTGAAGATTAAGTCCTACAACTTCTATATCTTCTTTAAGCAAGTTGAAGTCTCTAACCCTATATTGACTTCCCAGTGCTCACATTCTTCAAGGCGAACGAGAGTTAAGAAACTTAATACAACATAGACCTTCAAAACAACATGTGCTTCATATTTTTACTTATCTCGTCTACAGTGGCAAAGCTCCAATATTTGAATCCCTAAAACTAAAAGTTTTCAAGTTTTTCCAGTGTGTAATTTCTTTTCTTTTGATGAAAAGAAAGACCATCACTGTTTTCTTACTTATCAAAAAAGAAAAGGAGAAAAATGAAAGAAAGAAAGACCATTCCTGTTTCTTAATTACCTGCCAAAACACAGTCACTACTAGTGAAGTCTAGTGGGACGTGTTTTTCTATTTTAGGCTTATCTTTATTCAAGTATTGATTACTTTTTACTTGTCGTTTTGCAAATTTCTTCTTGTTGTGGGTAAGTCAATTCAATTATCTGGTACAACTCAGAGAAAAAATCGCACTCATTTGTGATCATTTTTTATAGAGCAAATAATGTAGTTTAAGTTTTATCTAGGTTCATAATCTCAGGCCTTTTTCTATCTTCTGACTCTTCTCGTCTTTTCCTTGTGTGGTAATGTGCTAGCTCGATGCTAGTTTTACAATATAGTTCATTCTCGGTCAAGATTATGTATACTCATACAAGAACGATTTCATCTTTAACACTCTTTTGACTCAGTATCTGACCACTTGTCTCAGGAGAAAGGACATTTGGAGTTCTGACCAAGATTGATCTCATGGATAAGGGTACCGATGCTGTTGATGTAAGCTTTTATTTGGTTGATAATAATTACTGCTCTACCCGTTGGAACATGCATTTTTACTTAAATGTAGCTTTAAATGAGCATATGAGTATGGACCTCCTTGTATATT
This sequence comes from Jaltomata sinuosa, assembly GCA_003996215.1. Classification (NCBI taxonomy): domain Eukaryota; kingdom Viridiplantae; phylum Streptophyta; class Magnoliopsida; order Solanales; family Solanaceae; genus Jaltomata; species Jaltomata sinuosa. The sequence continues at coordinate 816,231 of QJPP01000059.1, forward strand.
TTGGTATCCTTTAGATAAAGCTAGAGACGAGTTGCTTTTAGTCTTTTCATTCCACCTTTGGATCTCAAATTTATGTCATAAGTTGATTTTTTAAGTTTGATAGTTAACGAGTCTATCAGAAACCACCTCTCTACCCCGCAATGGTAGGGGTAAGGTCTGCGTACATCCCACCCTCCCCAAACCCCACTTGTGGAAATATACTGGGTATGTTGTTGTTGTTGTAGTTAATCGTACATGGATCTATTGGAAACAACCTCTCTAGCCCACAAAGGTAGGGGTAAGGTGCGCGTACACCCTACCCTCCCTCCCCAGGCCACAAGGGAATATAGGGTATGCTGTTGTTGTAGTTAACCGTACATACACGTAGCTTTTTTTAAGTCATGCCATTAATTGTGCTCCATCTGTTCAAGTTTTGTGGCGATGTTTGACTTGGAACGAAGTTTACGGAAAAAAAAGAAGAAAGACCGGGACTTTTAGTCTTGAACCTGTTATGACATTTCTGTGACTATAAAGCATGTCACTAAAGGTAAATGAGAAATTTAATGTTAAATTGTTTCCTCGTATAGAAAGGTGCCATTCTTTTTGAAACGAACTAATAAGGAAATAATGTCACATAAATTGGAACAGAGGGATGAGTTACATTGGGAAAAATGGGGAAGTATCTTTTATATAAAGAGAAATACTGAAGCTTCCGTGAAGAGATAAGGAACCTCTGTACATAAAATGGAACAGAGGGATGAATAGAGTTTCATAATTTGTCTAGTTTTTGGAGAACTTATGTAATTTGAGTTTAATTGGGTTAAGGTGATCGTGGTTTCTAATTCTAGTTTGATAAAGTCCAAATATCAATTTTGTTGTTTGTTGTTGTAGTAGAATAGTAGTAGTAGTAATATCTAAGTGAATAAATTTTCTCATATTGGGTGAAGAGTTATTTGAACAGATCTTGTGATAATACATTAGGAGATACTATTTGAGCGTGCTTATTTTAAGTAAAGAAATTAAGGCAATGCACATGACATGACATGATGTAGAGGATGAATGTTTAGATTTTGCCAATCACTCTACTAGAGTACTCTTCTCTTAAATTTATGATTTTGGACATTGAAAGCCTATCCTTTGTGTTATTCTTGTGTTATTATTCTGAGCATCTCGAAATACTACCTTTTGGTATAGACGAAGGCACTTCTTCATGCCCTCTTGACATTTGTAGGAGCAAAAGTGGTAATCATATCTTTACTTGTTCTGCAAACGTGTTTGTCGGTATCCACTATTTCATTCACATTCCCATGGTTTATGCTTTCTGATTAAAACTTGTGCTACCATCAAGATGACTAACACAATTTACAGGAAAAATTTACAGTGGTTCTTATTTATTTACAAATATCATCAGTTGTGGATTATTCTAAATCACGTTCTTGGATTTCCAGATGTTGGAAGGAAAATCATATAAGCTACAGTTTCCATGGATTGGTGTTGTCAATCGTTCGCAAGCTGATATAAACAAAAATGTGGATATGATTGCTGCTAGGCGTAGGGAGAGAGAGTACTTTTCTAGTACCCCTGAGTACCGGCATCTTGCTCACAGGATGGGTTCAGAACATCTTGGGAAAGTTCTGTCGAAAGTATGTCATATTCTTTCTTCTGTCGGAAGTATGTCATATTCTTTCTTATCGAATTAGTATTCAGGGCTTGAACTTTTTTTCACTAGAGCATTATTCATCTTATTTCACTTTCTGCCTCCAATGAAATTCCTCTGGGTGCTCTAAAAGAAGCCTTTAAGGTCTTTATGCTTTTCCTATTTGATGTATACTTGTAGTTGTGGTTTATGCTGGATAGCTAACTGTTTTTCTTTGATTTTCTGTCTACATTTTTAGCATTTAGAGTCTGTTATCAAGTCTCGAATTCCAGGTCTCCAGTCTCTTATCAACAAAACTATAATTGAGCTAGAAACTGAGTTGAGCCGTCTTGGAAAGCCCATTGCCACGGATGCGGGAGTAAGTATTCTATTTAAATCTCTACCTTTCTGTTGTATTGGTTGTCAAATCCTGTGAGGCAATTTAGTCTCTTGCTAGAGCTAATTGATTTTCTGCATCTCTTCGTACTTCCATTAGTTTGTAGAATACGAGTCTGCTTTTGTTGTTCTTGTGAGCATGAATCATATGTCATGTTCTCATTTTGCATGTTCTGATCAGGGGAAATTGTACATGATAATGGAAATCTGTCGTAGTTTTGATGGAAATTTCAAAGAACATCTTGATGGAGTGTAAGTGTTCCATGTTTATTTTTTTTGACATATCCAAGTAAACTATATTTTTATGTGGTCTATGCTTGTTTTTCTGATGTCTGAATGTCACAGTCGACCAGGAGGTGATAAAATATATTACGTCTTTGATAATCAACTCCCAGCTGCATTGAAAAGACTGCAATTTGACAAGCAACTTTCAATGGACAATGTAAGGAAACTTATAACTGAAGCGGATGGATATCAACCGCATTTGATAGCTCCTGAACAAGGATATCGTCGTCTCATTGAATCTTCCATAGTTTCTATGAAGGGTCCTGCTGAAGCAGCTGTTGATGCGGTATGGATTTTTGTCCCCTGTTCTATGTACCTAAAATATACTATTGCACTGTGTATAATGGTTTCAGCTAGCTTTATTATCTTTTCTGAATGGGTGAGATGTCCCCTTTTCTTCCGCCATTTTTTGATGAAGCCCCTTTTCATCAGCCATTGCTTCTTCTTTGTCCTTTTTTGGGATTTCCATTCTAGTATTCTGACTCAAATTATTGAGTTGGAATAAAACAGGTCCCCAAATGGAGCAAGTTGGATAATGAGGATTCTTATAGCAGGCCCAACTTAATTGAGATTGGGGCTTAATTGTTGTTGTTTGCTGCTTTTTGTAATTTACATTTCAGGATTTTATATGGAGTAGTGAGGGGTGTAGTAGCAGGGGAAGGAATTTCACCAAGGGATGCAAAAAAAAAAAAAAAAGAGGCCAAAATGCATAATTGGGAGTTGAATCTGCAACCTAGAGCATTTTTTAAACCTCCTTTGCCACTATACTAAAAGCTCTCCTTGTGCCAAGGGGATTCAACACTTTATATGTACATAATTTTTTTTGCAAACCTACTACAGTTAGCTTTGTGCCTATTTTTAAATTTGTAAAATGTCCCTAACAACACATTAAACATGATTAATCAGAGGGGCTTTTTTGTCTTTCACAAAAAATTAATCCCAATTGTCTTCTCTTTTTTTCTTTCTTTCTTTCCGTCGTCCATGGTGAAACCAAAGAAAAAGGATACCGAGCTGTTAGGGACATTTTTCATAACCAAAGAGACCTTCTCTCCCACCTTTTCTGTGATTCCAAATCGTCATCGTCAGTATCAAGAAAAGTATTAGTAAATCAATGGCAATTAACAATAGCCTATCTGTGGGAGCCTTTCTTGTTCTTGTGACCTATTTCAATCATCCAAAACCACAGATTAACTGGAAAGAAAGTATCCATTTTGAAAGACCACAGAGCCAAAACTACAGAGTGAATCTTACAGAGAAGAAATAAAAGCAGAAGAGAGGCCAAATAAAAAACCACAGATTTTATCTTACAAAAGAAGGGAAAAAGCAAAAGAGAGAGAGAGAGGGGGGTGGGGTGGGGTGTGAAGACGATCAATTTTAACTTCATGCAATAGGAAAACAAGCCCCTTCTCACCAATGAAGTGATCATTTTAAACTAAGAGTATTTAAGGAAAATTAAAAAAAATGGGGATAATGTTAATCTACTATGGCCTTGTAGTAGGTTAGCAAAACCCTATACATCGTATAGTTTTCCAACAAAAAGGGGATACAGTTGAACTGTTACACTTATGATGGAAGTAGTCAATCCAGGATGATAATCGAGGAAGGAGAAAGCCAATCTCAGGGTTATCAGCCGAGAAAAGAGCTAATTGGAACATAAATTAGAAAGAATAGAAGTTTAGAGAATTGAGAAGAAGTGTTGTATTTTCATGAATGAATATCCAGTATTACAGCTGAGTTTTATAGCTATGAACAATTGAAATCAAATCGTTAACTAACTAACTAACTTGGAACAGCTACAGTAACAACAGACTGCTACAGTAATAACAGACTTAGCTACAGTAAAAACAGACTTTTAACTGTGTTAACTAACTTCAACAACTACTTTTGCCAGCTCACTCGTCTCTTCCTCATCTTAGCTCACTCTTAGACTTGTATCAATACCCCTCCGTGAAGAACATCCTTGTCCTCAAGGATCAAATGAAGGAAACCTATGCTGCAACTCAGAAGTGTATTCCCAAGTGGCTTGTGCAGCATCAATGCCAGTCCATTTTATAAGTACTTGACCCACAGCTCTATTGCCTCGTTTGACCAGTCTTCTCTCCAATACACCTTCAGGATAGGGACAATGAGGGCTGGACAAATGAAGGACAGGAGGGTGAGTGATTGACCCTGGCACAGCATGACACCTCTTCAACTGAGAAACATGGAATGTGGGGTGGATGAGGACATCACTAGGCATCAATAATCTGTAAGCCACAGCTCCCACTTTAGCATCAACCATATAAGGCCCATAATATTTAGCAGCCAACTTATTAAGAGGTCTTGCAGCCACAGAAACCTGCCTATAAGGCTGCAACTTCAGGTACACCCAGTCACCAACTTCAGATGATCTCTCTGACCTATGTTTATTAGCCACATCTTTCATTCTTTGCTGAGCCCCGGCAATGTGGAATTTCAGCAGCGGAATAATAGCTTCTCTAGCTTCCAATGTTCTATCAGCAGAGGAATAATAGCTTCTCTAATTTCCAATGTTCTATCTACCATCTCAGTAGCACTCTCACCCACAAGATAGGGTAGATGAATGGGAGGCTTCTTACCATACAATGCCTCATATGGGGTACACTTGGTAGTCGAGTGGTAGGTTGTATTATACCACCATTCTGATAGAGGAAGGTAAGTAGACCAGTCCTTAGGACTATCCGAGCAGAAGCACCTCAAGTAAGTCTCCAATGTCCTATTCACAACCTCAGTCTGTCCATCAGTTTGGGGATGATAAACTGTTGATCTTTGCAGCACTACACCTTGTAGTGTAAATAGCTCTTGCCAGAAAGAACTTAGGAAAACAGGATCTCTATCACTTGTCATTGTAACTGGCAATCCATGTAGCTTAAAAACATTGTCTAAGAAGACCTTAGCCACTAACTGAGCAGTGTAAGGATGTTGCAAGCTCAGAAAATGGCTGTACTTGGTAAGTCTATCAACCACCACCAAAATGACATCCTTGCCATGTGACTTAGGAAGTCCCTCAATAAAATCCAAGCAAATGTCTGTCCAAACTCCTTCAGGAAATGGCAGAGGTTTTAAATAACCAGGAGAAGCAGCAACATCATACTTATGTCTTTGGCAGACATAACAATTATTAACAAACTTCTGCACATCTTGATTGAGTGTTTTCCAATAGAACAATGACTGCAACCTCCAAATAGTGGCATCCATCCCTGAGTGTCCCCCCTGAGTAGTGCTATGCCATAGTTCTATGATGGTATCCCTCAACTGTTGGTTATCACCAACCACCAATCTTCCCTTCCACCTTAACTGGTTATTACACCATGTATAAGACCTGAAGGGTTGCACTTGTAGTTTTTCAATTATCACCTGCAGTGTCTGATCAGCATCCCAAGACTCTTTGATCTTCACATATAGTGCATCATTTGAAGTTAATAAAGATATGGCTAAAAGTTCAGCATTTGGCATCCTTGAAAGTGCATCAGCAGCCTTATTATCATCCCCTTTCTTGTACTCAATGGAGAAATCAAAAGCCATCAACTTAGATATACCAGCTATCTGGAAGTCTGTATGGATCTGATGCTCCAGCAGATGCTTCAAGGCTTTCTGATATGTCCTAACTATGAAGTGGTTGCTAAGCAAGTTATGGGACCACTTAGTAACAACAAATAGGAGAGCTAACAACTCTCTGTCATACACCGATATAGCCTGATGCTTAGGAGCTAAGGACTTGCTTATATAAGCAATTGGGTGTCCTTGTTGCATTAAGACAACTCCAATTTCCTTTCCACTAGCATCTGTCTCAACAATGAATGGTTGAGAATAATTTGGCATAGCCAATACAGGAGTAGAAACTAAAGCTTGTTTGAGAGTGTTGAAAGCTGAAGTAGCCTGATCAGACCAAACGAAGCCTTCCTTTTTCAGCAAATCATGAAGTGGCCTGCAAATTGTTCCAAATCCTTGTATAAACCTCCTCTAGTAACCTGCTAGACCTAAGAATCCTCTCAACTGCTTGACATTAGTAGGTAGAGGCCATTGTTTAACAGCTACAATCTTCTTAGGATCAGTTGAAACTCCTTCAACACTGATATAGTGACCAAGGTATTCCACCTTGTCAACTCCAAAGGCACATTTGGACAATTTAGCAAAAAGCTGATACTGCTTCATCAGTTCAAACACAGCTTTGACATGAGTCATGTGATCAGCCAAGGATTTGCTATATATAAGTATGTCATCAAAGAATACTAACACTGATTTCCTTAGCAAGGGCTTGAAAACAACATTCATTAGACTTTGGAAGGAAGAAGGGGCATTAGTTAAGCCAAAGGGCATTACTAGAAACTCATAATGACCTCATGAGTTTTAAAAGTTGTTTTATGAGTGTCTCCTTCAGCCATCCTCAGTTGGTGATATCCTGCCCTGAGATCAATTTTAGATAATATTACAGAACCTCCTAGCTCATCAAGTAGGTCCTCAATCATAGGTATGGGAAACTTGTCCTTAACAGTCATCTGGTTCAAGCTCCTGTAATCAACACACATTCTCCATGTACCATCTTTCTTTCCCACTAGAACCACTGGAGATGCATAGGGACTGGTGCTATGCTGAATGACCCTGTCACGACCCGAGACTAGGCACCGGACGTAACGGGCAACACAGACCAAAGAGGCCTGAGTCAACCCCTTAGCATTCATCATACGCACAATTATAAAAGATTAGCGGAAACATGCCCATTATAAATAAATTCAACTGTATAAAAGGATCAACAATAGTTTCACTAATACCAATCTACAAAACCTCTATCATCAAGAATAACATCTAAGCCGGGACATGGCCCCGACGATACCATAATACGGAAAGAGTTCTCAAAGACTAATAAAAAGAAACATAGGCCTTCCGGAAGTATGGAGGGCTCACCACTTGCTATTCGAATCCCGAATGTCCTAGTGCTGCACGGAACCACGAGGATAGGTCTCGGAACCTGCATCATGCTACGATGCAGCGTCCGAAGACGGTCAATACAGCAAGTACTGGCATGCAACCCAGGGGAAGGGATATCATAATTTATAAAGCAAGTCATAAAACATAATTCGAGACCATAATCATCAAATATGAGGCAATTTTCCCAAATCAGTAAAATAGAACAATTTCACAATTTCATTACTTCTGGACTAGATGGTATTACCGACATTTATTTCACCACGGGCTATGTGGGTCCGACCATCGCCCGATCGGCTGAACCTCCAATCCAAGTTTTCCGCAAGGATCGGAGCATCATATCATAATCACCTCATGACTGCATACAGCTGAACAAATCAAGCGTACAATAGGGAGCCCCGTTCGACTCAGAGGGAAGAGCCCCGTTCGACTCATACCCGTGTCGGCAAAACACGGTTTAAGTTTGAAGCCCCGTTCGACTCACACCATCTCGGCTAACCATCTAATTCTCTTAAGCCCATATTTTAACATTTCAAACGTTTAAACATTCATTTGGACTCTTAACATTCTTAAGGCATTTATATCTTTGGTATCGTCATACCAAGACTTGCAAGCCATACATATCATGCCATAAATATTTCATAAATTCGTACATCATTAGTCCCATCATTTAAAAGGATTTAAACGCATTTACCATATCCCTCAAAGGTTGAAGATTTCATATTTCATAAACAATACTTTCACAACCGAGGGATGTAGAAATCCTTTTCCTTTTTCATCAAAAGCCAAGATTTAAATAGTAAAATAATTTACAAAAGAATCATTCCGGGGTTCTTTTACGATTATTAAGGCATACATGAGTGGGTACTATTATACCAAGACTTGCAACTCGCACTTATCGTATTATGCCATTATCATTTATACATCAATCGACCCGCATTTAATGATCTTTTATCTCCTTTAACAATCAACTCCCTCAAGGTTATAATTCAATCAATTTAAAGCAATCATTTCAAAACCAAGGGATTTAAGAAGATCTTCCTATTTGTGTCAAAACTCAATTTCTTATATAGAGAAACAATTTCCGTAGTAATCGTATCTCAAGGCTTCAAATCTATCCCAAATTCACAAATTCGTAATTTAAAGTCACACTCCAAACCATAACTTCAAAATAGTAATTGAATACGGATGATTTCATGAATAAACATTCAAAAGTTCAAGCCAATCTCTTTCTTTGAAAACCGTTCAACTATTTGTACATAATACTAGCATAGTTTTCGTAGTAAGAAGGAATAAATACAATCCTTCGAGTATAGTTGAAAGGGGATCGTTCAACATACCTTTTGACGAAGAACGCTTATGAAACTCTTGAGTTTTTCCTTAGAACTTAGAACCCTAGGCACCTTTGCTTCAACAACTTAGAGAGGAGAAGTAACGCTCATTCTTTTGATTTTAATCGTGCCTTAGGAGGTTTAGAATAAGTGGGGGATGAATCTTGATGAGGAAAGGACCAAACACCCTCAAATAGCTTAAAAGAGGCAATTCCCGCAACAATACCCTAGGGGTCCTATTTATAGGCAATTCCAATTAAAATCCGGATTGGATTGGGAAGGAAAACGCGTCAGAAAATGGTCGCCAAGACGGTCCGTTTTGACCACAAACAGACCGTTTTCGAGGGCGTTTTAACTTTCAAATTTTTTGAGTTTCTGCCTCCGAAAACGGTCTGAAAAACGGACCGTTGTCTCAGAAAACGGTCCGTTTTCCTTTCCGTTTTAACTCCCAACATTCGACGGTCTTCTGGACAGATAGACTTCTTCTCGGTAAAATGATCATAACTTTTTACTCCGGACTCGGATTAATGCGCGGTCGGTGGCGTTGGAAATAAGACTCGAAGACCTTTAATTTGGTGGGTCATAGGACACCTAACTCTTTATATTCTAGGAGAAATGATCGTTTGAAGATGACCCAAGTTAGAAAGTTATACGAAAACTTTGTCGGTAGAGGAACTTTTAACTTAACTTGAGTTAGAGGTTTCTTAAGACCTTAATTCACGCCCAACACTCTTCCCACACATAGTGATTGACCGTAACACCTAGTTACAAGGAAATATTTTTGGGTTCAAGTCTAATTACACGCGAAAACGATTGAAATCCTAGCTCGAAAGTTTGGGGTGTTACTATATCCCCCCTTGGTCTATCATCTCTTGAACTAACTTCTCTATAATATCCCTTTTGAATGCAGGATATCTATAGGGTCTTTTGCTGACAGGATTTACTGATTCCATCAGAGGAATCCTGTGGTCAAATGCACCGCTGTGAGGAGGTAGTGAGGTAGGCAACTCAAATAGGCAAGAATATTGTTTTAAAAGTGACTCCATTTCTGGCAAGACCTCAACATTTGGAGCAACTTGGATGCTACAACAGTGACCTTCTCTTGACACAGGATCAATAAGAGACATCATGAACAACTGGACCTCCTGTCCTTCTTGCTTGGTTATAGCCTTGGCCCTAGTAGATTTAAGTTGTTTTCCAGCTCCCCTCAACACATGTTTCTTGCCATGATACATAAACTCAATGGACCTATTCTTGAAGTCAAACAAAATTCTGCCAAGTGTGTTGAGCCACTGAACTCCCAACACAATGTCTACATTTCCCAGAGGTAAGAGTAAGAAATCAGAGGAAAATGTAGTCCCCTGCAATAACCATTGAAGGTTCTTACAAATTAAAGTAGTTTGCACCTTCCTTCCATCTGCTACACTAATAGATTGCTCATGAATTGGGCAAGCGTTACACCCTAGCCTTGTAGCTACTGTTTGATCAATGAAGTTATGGGTGCTTCCGGTGTCAATCAGCACTTGCAAGGGTCTCTTCTCATGATACCCTGTGACCCTTATAGTTTGATATCCAGTCACACCTGTGAAAGCTTGTAATGAGATGGCCATAAACTCATCTGATTCTACAGTTATCTCTTCCTCATGTCTCACTACTTCCAGACCTTCTACATCATCATCTTCTATCTCCACCATATACAACTGCTTAGTACTTCTGCAATTGTGTCCCTGTACATACTTCTCATCACAGAAAAAACACAATCCCTTTGCCCTTTTCTCATTCATTTCAGCTGTAGATAACCTCCTACCAGGCATCTTGCTAGTTCCCCCTTGGTTTGCTTCATAGGACTTTTTGAATGTAGGGTTGGAAGGAGTGGGTCTTTGGGAATATAGAGGCTTAACAGATGTAGGAGTTGGTAATATACCAGTATGACTTCTTGCAAGCACCTTGAGACCCCAAGACTGAGCTTGTGCCTCAAACACTCCTTCTTGCAACCTAGCTACCTTATAGGCTTGCAATAATGTCTTTGGAGCTTGGATCCTCACAGCTTTGTTTAGTTCTGGCTTCAACCCTCCTATGAAACATCTAATGGCATTTTCATTGGACAAAGTCACCCCAGTTAACAACTTATCAAACTCTGCTTGATAGTCCTTAACATTATCCATTTGTTGCAAATTTTTCAATGATTTCATAGGATCCTCAAACCCTTCCCTAAACCTCTCATTAAGAGCTAACACATATTCAGTCCAAGTTGACTCTAAAACAGAGTTCATGTCCCCCAAATAAGATCTATGCCAAGCTATTGCCTCATTATCAAAATGAATTGAAGCCACCTTCACCCTTTGATCAAAAGGCACTTCATCCATAGAAAAGAATTGGGCGACCTTGTACAACCAAGTTCTTAAGTCTTGGCCAGAGAATCTAGGGAATTCAAGTCGAGAGTACTTAGTAAAGAAATTACCATGAGAATTAGAGCCATGGTGGAATTCCTTGTTCCTTTCTTCTTGCAGCAACTCTACTGAACAGGCTCTTCCATTTGCAGATTCAGATCTGGCTGGCTCCTTGTCTTTACTCTTCAAAGCCATAGACCCAATTGCTTCCCTAATTTCCATCAATTCCTTGTCTGTCTGTTGATTGCGTTCAGTCATAGCCATCATTCCCTCCATCAATTTTTGTAGCTGATCTTGAATTTTTCCCAACTTATCCTCCATTTCTTCCACAGGCTTATCTTGACTTTTGCTTCGAGTCACCATTCACGCCGATAATCCACTGCTCTGATACCAAATGTTACACTTGTGATGGAAGTAGTCAATCCAGGATGATAATCGAGGAAGGAGAAAGCCAATCTCAGGGTTATCAGCCGAGAAAAGAGCTAATTGGAACAGAAATTAGAAAGAATAGAAGTTTAGAAGATTAGAGAATTGAGAAGAAGTGTTGTATTTTCATGAATGAATATCCAGTATTACAGCTGAGCTTTTATAGCTATGAACAATTGAAATCAAATCGTTAACTAACTAACTAACTAACTTGGAACAGCTACAGTAACAACAGACTTAGCTACAGTAAAAACAGACTTTTAACTGTGTTAACTAACTTCAACAACTACTTTTGCCAGCTCACTCGTCTCTTCCTCATCTTAGCCCACTCTTAGACTTGTATCATGAACCCCCTCCTGCCAATGTAGCTCTGCTGTTGGGTTTGCTTAGCCTGTCTACCCAAACTTCTGACTCAATCTCTTCTGGTGATTGGCTACCATTAAAGTGGATGTTTCTCACTTTAATGACATCAAACAGCACTTGGCCTAGTGTCTGTGAAATGTCATTTTGGTTCTATCAAGTTTAAGTTGACTTGGTTTTACAAAGATTTGTACGCCAGTTGCAATATTCATATAACCAACCACATCTTGTTTGAGATGAGGTGTAGTAGTAGTTGTTTTAATCTTGTCATGTTACAGAAAACAATAGCAAAGAGACTTGAAGCTTGGTAATGTAATATGAGTAGATGAGGTGTTTTATTACATCGGGACGAGTACCACGTTCATTCTGAGAATGCCAGTTTTTTTCTCACTGTTGCAGCTTTGATAATATGTGACTGATCAAAGTTGGCATTACTGGAGAAAATACAAACTACTAAACTAAATGATGTTAGGAAATAATTTTTGACATAGGAAGTTAAGATGGAAATTGGCAAGTGTGGGTCTTGTGGTTGGTGGATCACTTTGCCAATAATGTCAACCAATTAATAATTGAGAAAAGTAGATATGTGTAATTTCCTACTGCTGTTGGACTATTGTGGTTAATGGACATCCTGATTTTGACTTGGTGTGTGATCTTTCTTGGGATTATCTAACTAGCTGATTTGGTTCATTTAAGGAAAGATCTGCCTACTGCTTGGTATCTGTGGGGATTTGCTTGTGCACTTTCTGTGAAGTGATTTTCTCGATGTCTACCCATGTAGCATGCTAGATAACATTTGGAAATTTGTGAACTTGAGGGCGTGACCTTGATGTTTAGCTTCAGATCTTGGTTAGCTTTCTGCAAGGTCAAAGGGGTTCTTGTGAGCCTATGCTCCTTATACACAAGTGTCCAGGGAGTCGAATGTATTTCATTCGTTTTGACAAAACATCATCGTTAGTCCAAACTGAGAGTGCTAGATGGTGGATGGCATGGAGATTTAGAGTGCTGATTTCCTGCTTCACAAGAGCAATAGGTCCAGAAATTTGGGTTGTCAATATAAATGTATGTAGAATGTGTACTGTATGGGCCCAATGCTTATGTGCAAGTGTGATTTAATCTTTTTAAAGGCTTTAATGGGTAAACGAGATAATATGTTTCATCTTATATGATGATATTTGATGCTATGTTGCTCGGACTCTTCAAAAATGTCATCGGTTGCGTGTCAGATACTCAAAAGTAGTGCACTTTTTGAGGATCCGACACGGGTGCGGTAGCATTTTGGAGAGTCTGAGCAACTTAGATTTGATGGACATGGGAATTTAAGAGATGAAGAAAGACCTTTGACGCGTAAACTAAATAATGTAACATACCAAAACTACCCTTCGTAGAACATTCCATGTTAATTCCTCTAAAAGAGCACATCATTAAGGGAAAAATGGGAATGCTAAAATTAAAATTAAAGAGATTTCAAATATAGAATGGTGTCAAATCATTTGGAAAGAACCAAAAAGGAAAGAGTGCCATATAACACGGGATGGAGGGGTCATCTAAGGAAGGATTACAGAGGACGAAATCTTGGGCTGAACCCTCGTTCCTATCTGATTTTTTTCTCCCTGTCAACTTGGCTTGCAAATCTTGTTAATTTCCTATTAAAAAACGAAAAAGTAGTGAAAGAAATAGAATTTTTTTATCTATATTTAATCTTGTCGATTCCTTTCTTAAAATTTAATCAGCTAATCTGACTGTAATTAGATGCTACGAAGATAAGGAAATGTTATTTTCTGCTTAGCATGGAGTTTTTTCTTTGTCATTATGGGCAAAATTCTTGTACAGTTGAGCAAACAAATCACGGAATACTAAGTTATTTCCTTTGTGATGATTGCAGGTTCATACTATACTGAAGGAACTGATTCACAAGGCAATCAGTGAGACTGCGGCAAGTTCCCTTTCGTTTCTAATTACTGTTCTGAGTTAATGATACATAAATTGCTACGAGTGTCCCATTGTTATAATTCTTCTGGTGTTTTAAGGGTCTAACAACTGGACGCATGCTTCTTCTATGTGCAGGAGCTAAAGCAATATCCTTCCCTACGAGTACAGGTCAGCAATGCAGCTGTTGAATCACTAGAAAGGATGAGGGATGAAAGCAAAAAAGCAACTCTTCAGCTGGTCGAAATGGAGTGTGCTTACCTGACCGTAGATTTCTTCCGAAAGCTTCCTCAAGATGTCGAGAAGGGAGGGAATCCGACACATTCAATTTTTGACCGCTATAATGATTCCTATCTTCGAAGAATCGGTGAGTTCTGAACTAGCAATCTCCCCTTTAATTCTTTGATTCTCGAGGTATTTTGATAAATGCATTTGGATTTACCGATAGTTCTCTTTTGGATGAATGGGGTGGTTTAGAAGGCACTTTCCGATCTACGGTCCCTCGGAGCGAAGGGTTAGGCAGGTAGTATGGGCCTTGCAGCTAACCATCTTCGTGTCATCTTTTCTTCTTCTGAGTGTCTTATCCACGATCAGCGCACGGTTGGCCGGTTGGGAAAGCTTTATTATATGGATTACTCGTAAAATAGTCATGTGAGATCTTTTCCTTGCAACTTCTTTTGGGTATCCTCTAACTTCTTTTTTATGAACAGGGTCAAATGTCTTGTCTTATGTCAATATGGTTTGTGCAACTTTGAGGAATTCAATTCCAAAGTCCGTAGTTTATGGTCAAGTACGGGAGGCCAAACGCAGCTTGCTTGACCATTTCTTCGCTGATTTAGGCAAGAAGGAGGTGAGACTCTGCCTTATTTGTTCATCTACCTGAAACTCTTTCTGGGTACGAGAGAGAGTGTAGCAATTATATGACTTGCGCGAATAGTAGTGTTCACATACCGTCCCCCCCCTTTTTTTTTTTTTTTTTGCAGGGAAAACAACTAGGTACTCTGTTGGATGAGGATCCAGCAATTATGCAGCGCCGCCTCTCTCTGGCAAAGAGACTTGAGTTGTACCGAGCTGCTCAAGCTGAGATTGATTCAGTAGCATGGTCTAAGTAAACTCAACTACACGAACTTCCATTTTTCATCACGTCACGTTCACCACGATTTGCGTATAGAGATAGGTGGCCAGTGATTCTTTGCCTCGATATGTAATTCTTCTCCTAGTAGTCATTAGGTGAATGGTGCTGCTTGCGTTACTAGTCTTATCGACAGTACTAAAAGCCAAGTGTATCGACTTGATATTTGCTAATACATAGAAAACATGTTGCTTGTAGAGTATATATTGAACGTCACTTGCCATTTCATACACGTTTCCTACTATTAACGAAAAGCTTTGGAAATACTTGCCATTTAAAACATGTGAAAAGGAAAGAAAAGGTGCAAAAAATGAAGTTTTAGCGAAAGATGTAGGTGATGATTAGAAGAAAGATTTGGCCTTTCTTTGGATAAATAACAAGTTTTTAAATCATGACAAAACATAAACACTAGAGAGATCATGGTTCGATATCAATTATATTGTACGAAGCTCAGTGAGTTTTGGTACGGGTTCGACTTGACTCAATATTATAATAAGTTCGGTTGAACTCCGCTTGGCTCCATTCGACTTAATACTATAGTAAGTTTTGTTAGACTCGACTTAGACTGAGCTTATTCAGCTTGCCCTCAAGCCCTATATGTCTCTCTGCAAATCGAATGAAGAAAGGAAGATGCTATTCGTTTGATGAGAAATAAAAAGGGATATTCGAAAATTCGAGTGGCTAAAGCTGAAACAACTACTTTTGAAGTAACAGAAAGAAAGACAACGACTGGAGTGGGAGAGTCAGAGTCGAAAAGAGGATTCCTCACTTCTTTCATTCATTCAAAATCATGCATGAGACTTTCATCTCACACGACTCTTAAGTGATAAAAGAAACAAGAACCCATTTTCTTTCTTTTTTGATTATCTTCCTCGCGTATGTTAAGACCGAATCCATTAGCTTGGATGGAATGTAAGAACCACCGGTTTTCAGCATTCAAATTATAATTAAAGAAAAGTTTGCTGTTCCAAATGGTTGTATAACAAGATGGAAAAGTGATGCACAAAATAGTGGCTAAGAGTGCAAAATGTGGCTATATTTGTGTCTTGCATTTTGGCGGGAAAGTTTGTTAGTTGGCCAGCTTGGTTTTATTTCTTATTTTTCCTAACTTTCTGCTTTCTACATTTCCATTACAAATTGCGTGCTCAAATGTGTATATAAACACACTAGTTTTCTACGCATTGCACTTATATTTCGCTAATAGTATAAATACTTTCAAAATATTATTAGAAGTGTTATGAGTTGCAAAGAAATTAAAGAGAAAAAATACAAGCTCAAATTGTGAATGGTGAGACTATTCAATTAATATCATTATCATTGTAAGGCATATCATAGTGTGATATTGTTATCAAATGAATTTCGTAAGTAATATTCGAATGACTTCAATAATGTAATTCATATAGTACCAACTAATTAACTTGATAATTTTTTTTGATGAGAGAGAGAGAGAGGGGGAGGGAGGGGGGGGAGGGAGGGAGAGAGAGAGAGAGAGAGAGAGAGAGCGCGCTCTGATACCACTTAATATCAAGAAAAATTCATTTTGTTATTCTTTTCAGAGCTTTAAGTCATAGAATTACTTTCACAAGTTATTTAGGGTTTATGAAAAAGAAAGCAATGATCAGTTTTTGGAGTTAAAAGCTTGAAAGGACACTCTAGAAATTTGAGTGTTTTGGCTCTATACCACTTTGAAAACTAAATGTAACAGTTTTAAAAAATGTAGTGGATAGACACATTTATGATGTCATCCATTTGATTTACCAAAAGTAGGACACAAGTCTTTAATATTACACTTTAGTCCCACCACCTCATCCAACAAATTTTTATTCCCCCTCCCCCCCTTAATTTATTTTCAGATTTATAAAATAATCAAAAAAGAAAAAAATGTCCAAGAACCCACCATTCCCCCCCCTCCCCCCCAAAAAAAGCTCCTATTTTTCACCTACTTTTTTCGATTCCGGTGACTTTTCCGGCAAAATCTTCCTACTCACAACTGAAAATCTCCCTTCTTGCTCATTGCCTCCATTGTTATTCCATTTTTCTTTAATTTTTGGCTAGAAACCTTTTTCCACCATTTTTACTAGCTTGAAAAGCTTTCAAAATCCACTCAATACCTTATTAGTAGATAGATTTTCGTAGTTTAGAAGCCCTACAAATACATTTCTTCATTCCAGAGCTAGCAGAGCATCGATTACACACAATTTTATTTATTCATACCAGTCATCAATTAGTTATAGACCCACATCATAATTTAGGATTGATCATTATGGTATATAATGGCAGTAGCTGAAATAATTATTGCTAGTGGTAATTATATGGGTGTGTGGGAGGAGACTCACAAATATTGGGATTGAAAATCATCTAGTAAGATGACAATGTCCATCCCATTGTGTCGCAATGGTTCATACAATGACATGGTTTGAAGCGTAATTGAGAGCGGGGAATTAACTTGTGAGCCAAGCGAGGTTGTGATTAGCTATATAATAATAAATGGGAGGGGAAAAATACATCCCACATTCATAAATAATGACAGGGAGGTGTCCCTGTACATGTTGGATGTCGCTGCCGATAGCTCTAATAAGGCTATATTGAGGATAATGTTGTCGGGTGAGGTCTCCAGTACCCCCGCCACCACACTTGACAGTCGACAACGATGATTCGGTTGAAGATGAGAGCTCGGGTGATCATCCAATGGAATCGGAAGATCCCAAATTATTTCAAGAAGAGCAACGAGAGTGTGGATCGAGATCACAACCCAACCACACCTTCTCCGATGAAACTAATTTCTAAATAGAATAAACATTTAGCAGCAAGGATGAGCTGAAAATGTTATTAGACTAAGCATCAACGAGAAATTCTTTTGATTATGTTATGTTGAAGAGTTACAGTAAATGGTTCAAGGTGAAATGTATATTCCCTGGTTGTGCCTGGATGCTGCAGGCGAGGAAATATGAATGCTCGGACAGATTTTGCATCTTCAAATACATTGGCGATCACACTTGCGATGTCGAACATGCTATGTGCAGACATAAGAAATTCTCGGCCAAAGTCATTGTGTCGCTTTGTGTGAATTTGTATCACAACAGCAA
This sequence comes from Jaltomata sinuosa, assembly GCA_003996215.1. Classification (NCBI taxonomy): domain Eukaryota; kingdom Viridiplantae; phylum Streptophyta; class Magnoliopsida; order Solanales; family Solanaceae; genus Jaltomata; species Jaltomata sinuosa. Next base: position 834,125 of record QJPP01000059.1, read on the forward strand.
GGGTCTAGACACTAAAGAGGTTCAGAGGATTGTTTTCAAGGAAGTTCATTATAATCCACGCTATTGAAAATATTAGATGGGGGGTGTGATCGCCAAGTAAATGGTTTGAGGGATACCGACGCACGGGTATTCATGCTTGTCGGCTTTTTTCGACATGATTGACACTCTTAACATTGGTTCTATCTATTCCATCATGATAAACAGGGATGATTATAGGTTCATGCACTACTTTTTAACCTTGTGCGCTTGCATTAGGGGATTCGCCTACATAAGAAAGGTTGTTGCGATCGATGACACTTATTTACATGGTAAGTATGATGGCGTGATGCTCAGCACAATCATACAGGATATGGAGAATCACGTCTATCCAATTGCCTTTTGTGTTGTGGACAAAGAGAACGATGCATCTTGGACGTTCTTCTTTGAGAAGCTGAAGTCTATAGTGGTTGATGGACCAGATCTGTGCTTTAGCTCCGATAGGCACAAGAGCATCGCCAATGACTTTGCGAGGGTTTACAATCACGCTCATCATGGATACTGCATGAGGCACCTCGCTGAGAATCTCTGAGTAAATGACCAATGTAGAGATTACCTCTATCTATACTACCACGCGGCAAAGTCATATTCTTTTGAGGAGTTTAACGATCATTTTGCGAAATTCAAGAACTATTATCCCGAGGCAGCCTTTGTCCTCGAGCATGAATTTGATTTGAGAAGTGGAGCAGGGAACATTTCCCCAGCAATTGGTATGATGTGATGACCACAAATATTTTTGAGTCGCTTAACGCTCTGTTAAAAAATGAAAGAGAGTACCCCGTGACATCCATATTCATTTCGATTGCTAAAAGGTTTAGTGAGAAATTCAGGGAGAGTCATGCATATGCCCTCAACAATAGGGAGAACAAAATGGTGCTTGCCATCGAAAATATCACAAGGAACAATATGAGCGACGACGACTCCTTCTACATAGAGAACGTAAACGGGGACGGCAACCAATTCATCATGTTCGGCACGGTTCTACTGTCAAAGTGAACCTACTGAAAAAGTCGTGTTCTAGTAAGAAATATGACTTGGTCAAAATACTATGCGCTCACGCGATGGCCACTTTACGATCGAAGTACGACGATGATTATGATTTGAGCATCTACAAGTACTCTTCGCCTATGTATAAAGTCAAAGCCTACCTTCTTGCGTATTTAAAATCAATTAATGTTGTTCCTCTAGAGTCTGAATGGTGTGTGTCACAGGAATTGTTAGACATGAATATTCCTCCACCCTTTGTTGATACCAAGCTCGGAAGGAAGAAAAGGAAATGTGTTAAAGGCGTCAGCGAGACTTTCAAGACCAAAAGGAGGAACAAGTGTTTACTATGCAAGAGATACGAACACAATAAAACCACATGTAATAACAACAAATCCTAGATAGGCTTGTTCCACTTTGTTTTTGTAACTCAAGTTAATGTATGTATTTTGAGACCCGTGCAGTTTGGTCTAATTAATGTCATGTCAGTTTTATCAATTTTGCTTTCTTTCTATAATTAATAGACTAAAATATAGCATATATTGTGCATACTGTCTATTCGCTTTATGTACTACTTACTACATAATGTATTATCGATTACGTTGTGAGTCTATTGAAAAACCCTATTGTCCAATCGATAAGATGGATCATCGAGTAATTATGACGCCTCAAAAAAGCTGCTTCATGTCAATTCACAGCTACGCCGATTGGGTATATGCTACATACTCGACTTCCATTCCTTCACATATAGACCAAATATTGGGTGGGCATATCAAAGGACTTCTATATGGTCTATACTCTATATAAACATTTATCTACTCCACCAAAATTTAAAATTCTCATCTTCTTCAACACTCAATCTCAAAAAATAACATCAATGTCGCCTAGAAGGATCTCCCTCCGACCAGTTGAGAGGATGTGTACCCAGCGTCACCACGACCTTCTTCTTATGCACAATGACCTGGATCGTTTTTTTTATGGTCTAGGTGAGGACCGCGAACATATAAATCGAGAACTCCGACGTATCGTCCATTTTTTACGGGTGATCATGGAGAGGCTGAGTCTGAAGTCCAACAATTACATCACCCCCACCATTTCCTTAGTTTAAATTTTATTTTTATGTTTGGTAGTTTATTGTAAAGAAGCTTTCATGCTTAGGGATTTTGTTAGATGAAAGCTTCTTCCTTTTGCTTTTTTTGTCCAAGTTGGTGTTAATATTATGTTAAATATGTAGCAATGAATAAATGAATAGAACCAATTTCTATTTCCTATATATTGTTGCCATCTTATTGTTTTTGAATTTTGCATGTCTGCTAGCAATTCATATATTTTCATAGATAATGAATTTGGTCTAACATTGATTACATAAATTTATACTAAACAAATTAAACGGTCTATAGAGTCTACGCTTGACCAAGACCATTATACATGCTAGATAGTTTATATAATCAAAGAATTTCAGTGTATGAATTAGTGCAATGATAAAAAAATATTAGTATATAGCAAAAATAGTAAATAACTAAATAAATTATATTATATTGAGGATCATCGATTGAGTCCACTGTAAATCTTAGACTACACACTTTTTCAATAATATACCATATGGGTTAATAGCCCTTACTAGCATATTGTCAAAAAAAAAAAAACTAATTAATAAAAAAATAAATTATTAAAATTTACACAATTAAATGAGCTTAAACAAGTCATATGATCATATAAGAGTCCATGTAAATTGGGGACGGCGATCAGAGATGTGTGAGGATGAGTAGTGGTTATACAATCAACATCCTCAGAGTAAGGTTTACCAAAGCACAAGTATGTTTTGTGAGGATTTCATTTGTTCAATCACAACTCCTCCTCATACATCTTTGATCACCGTCCTCAATTTACGTGGACTTTTATATGATCATATGACTTGTTTAAACTCATTTAATTATGTAAATTTCAATAATTTATTTTTTTATTAATTAATTATTCTCTTTTTAAAATTCTACTAGTTATGGTTTATACATAAGTATCCTAATCTTGTAAGTTTATTATAGACGAAGGTCTTAATATAGGCGAGACTATAACAAGTCGAGGACCAAGCTAAGCATAGTCTAGCCTATACTAAGAGCTTCATCCATAATAAACTTACTAGATTATGATACATATGTATAGACCATAATTAGTAAAATTTTAAAAAGAGAATAATTAATTAATAAGAAAATAAATTATTGAAATTTGTATAATTAAATGAGCTTAAACAAGTCATATGATCAGATAAGAGTCCACATAAATTGGGAACGGCGAAGACCTTCATCCATAATAAACTTACAAGATTAGAATATTTATGTATATACCATAACTAGTAGAATTTTAAAAAGAAAATAATTAATTAACAAAAAAATAAATTATTAAAATTTACACAATTAAATGAGTTTAAACAAGTCATATGATCATATAAGAGTCCACGTAAATTGAAGACGACGATCACAGATGTATGATGAGTTGTGGTTGAACAAATGAAATCCTCACCAAACGTACTTGTGCTTTGGTAAACATTACTCTGAGGATGGTGATTGTATAACCACTACTCATTCTCACACATCTCTGATCGTCGTTTCCAATTTACGTGGACTCTTATATGATCATATGACTTGCTTAAATTTATTTAATTATGTAAATTTTAATAATTTATTTTTTTATTAATTAATTATTTCTTATTTTGACAATATGCTAGTAAGGGTTATAACTCACACGGTATATTATTGAAAAAGCGTGTAGTCTAGGACTTACAGTGGACTCAATCGATGGTCCTCAATATAATATAATTTATTTAGTTATTAACTTTTTTTTGCTATATAATAATATTTTTTGATCATTGCACCAACCCGCATATATCTTACAAATGATGGAGTGTCGATCTATACGATCCATCATCTACCAACAACATGAGAAATAATCGATTATATTTAGGAAAAACTACACATATAAGCATACTTAAAGCCTTAATTAGTCAACGTAGCCTAACTTTGTATTAATTACAAACCATGGCCAAATAACAATACTTTGGGAAAACCCAGCTGCCTCTCCTCCTCTCTCCCATCTGCGACTGCTCGCCTCTCTCCCCCTCTCCCTCTCTCTCGTCACCATTCTCAGAGCTTGACTGCTCCCAATCAATAATATTGATTGATGAATTTGAATTGGACGATGATGATGCCATGGACATGAATGATGATGATGATATGGAGCTGCTACGCTTCTTCGTTGTTAATTCCTTTTCTGCCCTTTCTAAAGTTGATTTTACTTTTTCAAGGGTGCATACACTATGTGGTTGCAGTTTTAGTTCTAACTTTGTGTCTTCAAAGAGATTGAGTGGTAATTTTGTAACAATAACTATTTGATAGTTACTACGAGTATGTTGCTTCTTGTGTTTCAAAGTTGTTGATGTGGAATAATTGTTCCTCTCTAGATACACTTTTCCTGACTTTTACAAATCCCTCTCTCTCTCGCTGCCTCCCTCTCTCTCGTCACCATTCTCAGAGCTTCATTACCCCAAAATTCGTTTAATCTCATTTACTTCGGTCATTTAATTTGTCTCTTGCTATGCCTGATTTTTAGCTCTGCAAAGGAATAAGGAAGAAGTGGAATTGTGTTCTTGTATTCGTGAATATATTTGTTGCTTTATGTATTTTTTATCCTTATTTTTTGTATTCGTTAATTCAAATTGTATTTGTTGATACAACTTGCATCATCCAAATACAAAAGATTCATTTGTATACAATTGTATTCGTTGATATACTTGTATTTGTTAATACTAATTGTATTCGTTCATACACTTGTATTTGTAGATATGAATTGTACACTTGTATTTGTTGATATGAATTGTATTCGCTGATACAACTTGAACAATCCAAATGATATAAACGATACATTTGTATTTGTATATGATAGACTAAAAAAATACAAACGATGCATATACTTGTTCATATACAAATACAAATGATAAGTTTGATACATTAGAAGGAGAGACAGAGATGTGAAAACAGTCAGTAATTAGCTACTGTATTTATATTTTATATCAAATACAGTAAATTGCATACAGTTGATACAACGGGTAGCCAATGAAAATGAATACAACGGCACTACAAATTGAAATTATTGAAAGTGTTGCTATGTTAGCCTATTTTCACCTATAGTTAGGCTATTTATGAAAGTTGCCCTTATATTTATGGTCTATGAATGATGTACAACAATAACAAAATTTAAATATCCACTTTTTATAACGATAATAAAGTGCAAGTCAAATCATACCCAGAGGTAATATCTGACTTTTTTTTATATAAACAGGAAGGCAATTCTTGTTTTAACTCCCTCATTTTTTTACTTCATTTTTTGTTCAATTTTAAACAATTAGAATGTTTCAAGCATCTCAAACATCCAATGCACAAAAATCTTACATTTATTGTTGTGGTAATTCAGCTATCTTGAGAATGTCATGTATCGATTCGAATTCAGGTCGATAATTCTTTAACTGTGCAACTGAGAGAGTAAGTGCTTATATATATGTGATTTTAATTTTTTTGTTTATCTAAATAAATTTATCTAATTATTTATTTATTTTGTCTAGAACAATGACGGATGTTCTTTTTTTAAGTGGCTTATAGATGATGAATCATCGACGAGCAGTTTATTCATATCAAATTTTTAAGAAGTTATCAAATTTCAAATACTACAAAGGCTTCAAAAATTTGAAGAAAATAAAAATTTGCTCATGACATTGTTCAAAGAAGCCAAAAAGCAAAGAGATCACTTGAAAGAATTGCTAAAAGAAATCAAAATGGAGAGGGATCAACTAAAACACAGATTGATTTTGGCCCAAAAAAAAGAGAATGACCTAAAATATTTGTTGTATGATTTGTTGTTGGTGTTGACTTTTTGGAAAGGTGTAAAAGGGATATAGTGAGACTGAATAAATAGATGTATGGTTTCTTAAATTAATCATGAATGCAGTCTATAAATAATAGAGAATTACTTCTATAATATTTATCATCGACCTCTATAAACTATGACAACAAATGATAACAGTCTATAAATAATTAAGAAGACCTTCTATAATAAAAGCCATCAACTATATCAGTTGTAAGACAATTCTATCAGTACAGATTTTAACATCTAGAAAATTTTCATAAAGAGCAAAATTATTTGTCATCATTGAGTTACCAAATATATGTTATCCAATTATCCAGAAAAATTAAATCATTAAAAACAAAAAAAAATTAATGAATTACTCAAGTTACCAAATACATGTTATCAATTATTTTGACTGACACCATTCTCATTGAGTTCCTCAATAATATCCATCACATCCACTTCCTTTTCATCACTGTCTTCTTTTGCGCTTTCTTCTTCTTCTGATGATTCTTCTCTTCTTCTATCTTCTCCTCCTTTTGTTCATTCTTTTCTTCTTTATCAACTGTCTTCTCTTTTTTCTCTTCTTCTCACCACCTTCTTCTGATTTCTCCTCTTTTCTTCTTCTTTATCAGCTGCCATCTTCTCATTTTTTTTTCTTCTTCTACTTCTTTCTTATTTTCTTCATCTCCTAATTTCTCCTTTTTTTTCTTTCTTATTTTCTTCCATTTATTCATCTACTGCTGCAAGGTCAGTCACTATGACTGTGAGTTCTTCGAGATTTATTTGACGTTGGATACAAGGAGGACTGTCAATGTCCTAAAATAGTCCCCGTGAAACTTTCGAAAAGAGTGATAGTCTTGTGTGTAAGCATAATATTTCTGGTCGAACCCGTCCGACCCCAATTTGTCGATCATTGATCTATTAACAGAAACAAAGAAGTGCTCTAATCAAACATGCAAAATAAGTAGCAGTGATTTTAAAAAGGGAGAATGCAAAAGACAGCAGCAAGAACACCATTAAAGTCGATTAAAATGTAGAAAAAAATTCAAAATCGATGGGAATATAAACATAAAGATTCAAAAAATTTCTAGCCATTATCCAAAGTAAAATACAATTAAAGATGCAAAATCAAAAACATAAACTAAAAACATGTCAGATTTTAACTAATTTAATCAAGAACAATTGAATTTTCGCAAAAAGCCAAAATTCACTACACTAAAACGCAATGAAAAATATAGTAAAACGAAGTTAAAATTAATTGGGGCACAAGAATAAACTTACCTGAGCACAAAAGAATGAAGATTTCGACTTGAGAAAGAAGATTGGAGAAAAAAATGTTTCTACTCCTTGAGGCACTCAAGAAAAATCTAGAAGAAGAAAGGTTGAGAAGAGAGAGAAAAGTTATTGAATTATTAAATGAATTTAAAAAAAGGTGAAATATTTAATAAATATAAAAAAGAACTTTGTTGTAACTTGTATTTTATCCCTAAGTTTTTAAAATGTTAAAGAGGCCCATGACCCCACAATCCTGCCTCATTTTTTTTATACCCTAATCCTAGAAAAGAAATGGAAAAGAAATTAAGTAAGTATGTCATACATTAAATTTTAAAAGTGGGTAGCATTCTAAATAGTCTCTAGAAACTCGGAAAGTCACTTAGAAACTTGAAAGATTATGTAACTTTATTTTTTCTATTAAAAGTTACTTAATTTTGACTAATTGACTTCATAATTAGTCAATTTTATTTTGTCTTTTAAAAGTCATTGAACTTTACTAAATTAATCTACATAATCATTATTTTATATGTATATATATGTATATACATAGCTCTGATACCACTTATTATCAAAAAACGAGATTAAGAACTTACTTACTTTGATGCTCTCTTTTTACAATTTTATTTTAAAAGATGTTCGACAGTGAGTTTTGATTTTTATAACTTTGATCATTTAGTTAGCCTTTTCAGAACTTTGAGTCACAGAATTACTTCCGCAAGTTATTTAGAGTTCATGCAAAAAAAAAAGGTAATGAACAATTTTGAGAGTTAAAAGCTTGAAAGGTCAATTAGAAACTTGAAAGATCAGGGCATCTCTGACCCTGCTCCATTGTTTGCTTCAAATATCAAATTTGACAAAAAAAATAGAGTAAGGCACTTTAACCCTACTCCATTTTATTTTTTTAATATTTTATTATTATTTTTATTATATAACACTTTTAAATTTATATAAATTGTATTTCATCAATGATTTCACTTTTATATTATTTTATCATGTACAATATATAATATATGCTTGCAATTTATATTATTTAAAAATTTAGGGTATAAATTATTTTATATTAAATAGAGAAAATGATCTAAAATCCCTCCAACCTATACTCGAAATTCTAACTACACACTCTAACTTCACGGGTGTCCTATCACCCCCCTGAACATTTTATTTATCTATTTAATACACCTCTGGATGCTGACCTATGGCATGCATCCTGGCTCCCGAGACCACATTTCCATTATGTACTTTCTATGGGAGCCGTTTTTGCTTTATTTGCAGGATTTCACTATTACTATAGGAGCTTTCTTCTAACAATCCCTTATTTGGTATGTCACGAAATCATGAAGCGAACTCGTTCTATTCAATATCTATATGGGGGAAAGAAGATCGAATTGAGTAGTGAGACTTTCTTTTCCAGAGTAGTCATAGAAAGAGAATCGAGGGCAGGCATGAGTGCTCAGGTACGCCGTCAGTCTAAATTCCTAGCAGTCTCTGCCGCTCGCTCTCTTGCAAGTGCTCGTCTAGCTCCCTCTCCTTGATCTCTTCTTTTTATTTTTAGCCGGATCCCTTCGTCATAAACCAAATATATTGAGTAACGTGTTTACACGTGCGGGCCCCACTTTTACTTTTTCTTTTCCCTCCTAAAGATTAGACCCACTAATGTCATGTCTTAAACCCTTTTCATATCCCTCAACCCAACGATTTCTTTCTTTTCTCTTTTCTTCTACTTTTTCTCTTTTCATCTCCCTCACCCGACTGATTAAAAATTTGTGGTGATGATCCAAGCATTCTTGTGTGTATTTTCAACTTGATTACGTAGTTTATCAACTGATTCAGTAAAGGTTAGTTCTTTGTCCCTTATTTTGAGTTTGTGCTTTATTAGGTTTTTTTTTGTTAATTCAAAAAATTGAGAGCAATATTGTGTGAAATACTATGTGTGACTTACTATTATAATGTGTAGGTGTTCAATTTACACCATGTTACATTCATAATATCATATAATTAGGCTTTTTTTATTGTTTAAGTTGGGTGATGCTGTGTTTTTTAGGATTTACTGTTAATTTGATAAATTATGAATAAAATTATGTGTAATAATATGTGCGTCTTACTATTATAATGTGTAGGTGTTTAATTTATACCATTACAATAATTTTTATGAAATTAGATTTTTCCTTTATCGTCTAAGTCGCGTAATACTTTATTTATATTCGTCTTAATATTATGTTCATGGAGAAATCTATGTAACTTTGGATACTATTTTTTTCTAGTTCATAATGTTACTAGTAATTACTATTCTATTTTTTTGATTGCCTTCAGGTAAGAAATGAGTGAGTTTACTTTGATTACTCTAAGGTGGTATCATGTTGGGGTGTTAGATTTAAGTAGTGGGGAACCAATATATGATGGTGAAAATATTACAGAATTTTTAAATGTTAATGTAGATAAAATATTATATTTTGAGTTGAAAGACTATATTAAAAAATTAAAATACAGCACAACCTGCACCTTTAGTATTAAATCACCTAATCGTGGCATTTTGGTAGATGTTAATAATGATATGAGTATTTTAGACATGACGCTTTCCTTGAAAGATGGGAATGAAGTGGAGGTATTTGTGAAGCATTTGATTGATGAGGCAATTATGGGGCCCATGCTATTAGAAAATGATAGTCATGGGGATATGAAAAAATCTGGTTCAGCTTTTAATACAAGGCCTAGTGTGATAACAGAAATTAAAACAAGCAAAAAAGAAGGAAGAAAAGATATGAGAATTAATAACTAGGAATTGAAATTATGGGCAACAAGGGGCTAAAACCCTTAACTCCCAATTGATTCCAATAACTAGAAACTAATTCAACTCAACTAATCAAGGAAAACCAAATGAAATTCACAAGTGGGAGACCTTCGATGAATTAAGCAAAGAAGTTAAACTAACAATGAAGAGAGTCACCCTGATCACTCACTAATTCCTTAAGAGAATTACACTAAGCCTTACACTAGCAACTACAAGTTTTAGAGTATCAATCTTCAATATGCAAAAACTTCCCTTCCAAAATGAAGAAAAGCTACTACTTATACTAGGGAATAAGAAGACACTAGCTATTACAATTTTGCCCTTAATGAAGTAAGAGCCTTGTTCGGTTGCCTTCTTTTGGGAATTCTTGAATTCCTCCTTCCACCTCACTTTAATGGACCACCCACACATTGTATGCTTTCCATTGGGATTCTTCAAGCTTCTCCAATGCTTCTCTTTTTATGAACATTGCTTGAAGGTCTTGGAGCTCTTTAGCTTGACTACGTGTGAAAGCCCTTGAATGCCATCCAAGATAGTACCATCCATGCTTTCCAATCTAGTATCATCCTCCCCTTCTTGAAAATGATTCGTCCTCGAATCCAATGAATCACCTACAACACAAGGAGAAAGATCACTAACATTGAAAACATTATGAACATTATACTCACTTGGTAAGTCAATCATGTATGCATTGTCATTTATCCGCTTGAGCACTTTGAAGGGTCCGTCTCCCCTTGGGCTTAACTTTCTTTTCGAACTTGTGGGAACCTCTCCTTTCGGAAATGAACCCACGCCCAATCTTCCGGGTTTAAAATCACTTCCTTTCTTCCACGATTCTTTCTGTTGGCCACCTTTGAATTGTTCTTTTCAATGGCCTCTTTTACCTTGGAATGAATGTTCATTATCTCCTTTGCTCTTTGTTCAGCATCTAGGCTCACAACAACATGGCTAGACAAAGGAGTCATAGTTAATGGAAACAAAGGCTTAAAGCCATAACATGCTTCAAATGGGGACATTCCAATAGAAGAGTGGAAAGACCGGTTATATGCAAATTCTATCAAGGGTAAATGGTCTTTCCAAGTGGTTGGGGTGCCCCTAATCATACACCTAAGCATGCTTCCAAGAGTCCGGTTGACTACTTCGATTTTTCCATCCGTTTGAGGAAGATAAGAAGTAGAAAACATGAGTTTGGTACCAAGTGTACCCCATAGATTCTTCCAAAAATGACTAAGAAATTTGGAATCCCTATCACTAATAATGGTTTGAGGGACTCCATGCAATTTAAGCACATTAATGACAAACAAGGATGCTACATGGGATGCATCATCACATTTATGGCATGGAATGAAATGAGTCATTTTAGAGAACCTATCCACTACCACAAATATGCTATCATGTCCTCTTTTAGTCCTAGGAAGTCCTAACACAAAATCCATAGAAATGTCCATCCATGGACCACTAGGAGTAGGAAGAGGGGTATACTTACCTTGAGGCCGAGTCGTGGATTTGGCTTGCTTGCATTCGAGACATTGTCCACAAATCCGCTCCACATCATGCTTCATCTTTGGCCAATAAAATTGTTCCATAAGGATGTCAAGTGTCTTGGGTATTCCAAAGTGTCCCATCAAACCACCACTATGAGCTTCCTTGACGAACAACTCTCTCCATGAACTCATGGGCATACAAACTCGCCCATTCTTGAACAAGAATCCATCAACCAATTGGAACCTATCAACCCGCTTCCCTTGACTAAGACAATCAAAAATTTCTTTGAAATCGGGATCCATAGAATAGAATCCCTTCAAGCTTTCAAATCCCATCATTTTAGAAGCCAAAGTGTTAGACTAATATAAACCTCCTTGATAGAGCATCCGCTACTACATTCTCTTTGCCTTGCTTGTAGTTGATCAAATACGGAAAGTTCTCAATGAATTTAACCCATTTGGTATGTCGCTTGTTCAACTTGGATTGCCCCTTAAGATATTTCAAGGACTCATGATCGGTCCTTATCACGAACTCTTTGTGCCACAAGTAGTGTTTCCAATGAGCCAATACCCTCACAAGTGCATATAATTCCTTGTCATAAGTTGAGTACCGAAGAGTAGCTCCCTTTAGTTTTTCACTAAAGTAAGCCAATGGTTTTCCTTCTTGCATCAAGACACCACCTATCCCAACACCCGAAGCATCACACTCTATTTCAAAAGCTTTATCAAAATTAGGTAGTTGGAGTAATGGGGAGGAACTCAACATGGACTTCAATGCTTGAAATGACTTCTCTTGTTCTTCCCCCCACACAAAAGGTACATCTTTTTTGATCAATTCGGTTAATGGGGAAGAAATTGAACTAAAACCCTTCACAAAACGCCGGTAAAAGCTCGCCAACCCATGAAAATTTCTTACCTCGGTGGAATTGGATGGGGTCGGCCAAGTCTTGATTGACTCCATCTTTTCTTCATCAACCTCTATACCACTTGCACTAACCACAAAGCCCAAGAACACTATCTTTTCAACACAAAAAGAACACTTGAATTCCTCAAAAAATACTAGAGAATCAAGATCTAGTGTCAAAAACAACAAATCAAAACAAAAAAAATTCGGTTTTTTATTTTTTTTTATTTTTTATTTTCGATTCTTTTTGGTTTTTGAAGATATCAAATTTCCAAGACGTAGATTTGTGGAATAAACCTAAACCAAGCTCTGATACCAAATGATAACGAAAATTAAAACAAGCAAAAAAGAAGGAAGAAAAGATATGAGAATTAATAACTAGAAATTGAAATTATGGGCAACAAGGGGCTAAAACCCTTAACTCCCAATTGATTCCAACAACTAGAAACTAATTCAACTCAACTAATCAAGGAAAACCAAATGAAATCCACAAGTGGGAGACCTTCGATTAATTAAGCAAAGAAGTTAAACTAACAATCAAGAGAGTCACCCTGATCACTCACTAATTCCTTAAGGGAATTACACTAAGCCTTACACTAGCAACTACAAGTTTTAGAGTATCAATCTTCAATATGCAAAAACTCCCCTTCCAAAATGAAGAAAAGCTACTACTTATACTAGGGAATAAGAAGACACTAGCTATTACAATTTTGCCCTTAATGAAGTCAGGGCCTTGTTTGGTTGCCTTCTTTTGGGAATTCTTGAATTCCTCCTTCCACCTCACTTTAATGGACCACCCACACATTGTATGCTTTCCTTTGGGATTCTTCAAGCTTCTCCAATGCTTCCCTTTTCATGAACATTGCTTGAAGGTCTTGGAGCTCTTTAGCTTGACTACGTGTGAAAGGCCTTGAAGGATAAGTGACATCCAAGATAGTACCATCCATGCTTTCCAATCTAGTATCATAGTGAGAGTGAAAATTTTAACTTTGGGGTAGATGAAGACTATTTAAATAGTGAGGACCTTTTTATTACTTTTTTAACCTCACCTCATTTCGCTATCACACCTCCTTTCACTACCACACCTTCTTTCACTACACCTCTTTTCACTATCACACCTCATGCTACTGCAGATGGTGCTACTGCAGGAGATGATGATATAGATGTTGATCCTGCTGGATCTGATTTCTCAGAAGAAGAAGTAGAGGGTTCTGATTATTTAACTGAGGATAGTGTTAAGTCTGAAGCTGAATTAGTTAGAGATGATAAAGAGAAAGAGTGTGGTAATAATGTACATGAGGAGGTTAGGGAGTTGAGGACTGAAAAGATAACTTTTCAAAGGAGAAAAAGAAGGGAGAGAGTACCAGCTGACAATGAAGAGGTACCAATAAGTGAAGCTGGACCAGAGCTAGATTTTGGTAAAACTGAAACAGGTAAAATAAGTCATGAAGGAAGGCTAGGAAATGATGAGCCTTACTTTTCAAGTTTTGATGAGAATAATTTTGAGTTAGATGAAGATGAGTGTTGTGATGATGATGAACATGAAGTGGCAAATCTAGTAAAGCAAGAAGGGTAAGTTGTCAAAAAAGAGGTGGACAAAAAAAAAATCATTCATGACCCCACTGCAAAGAAAGTTGTGTGGCAGTTGAGTATAATGTTTAAAGATGTGAAAGATTTTAGAAGAGCAGCAACTAAATATGCAGTAAGAAAGAGAGTTCAGGTGGAAAAGTGAGTGAATGAGCCAAAAAAAATTTAGAGTTAAATGCAAAGATGGCTATCCATGGTTTAAATGCAAAGATGACTATCCATGGCTTTTGTATGCAGGTCAAGACAACAAATGATTTCATGATAAAAACTTACAATCCAAAGCATACTTACAACAAGACAACTAGATATTACTTGTGCAATTCAAAGTTTTTATCTAAACCCTACAGAGAAAGAATAATTGAGCAACCAAACATAAGAGTCTTCAAGTTGTAGGAGCTGATTAAGAAAAAATTTAAACTTTATGTTAGTAAAACTACTGTGAGAAGAGCAAGAGCTATAATGTTAAAAGATATAATGGGTGATCATGTTGTGAAATTTGAAAGAATTCTTGACTACAAGGATGAATTGTTGAGGATTAATCCAGGGATCAGTTGTGTTGTAAAACTTGGTGAACCTAATGCACTTGGCAAATTAATATTTCAAAGTTTTTGCATATATTTTGCTGCTTTAAAGAAGGCATTGGTACATTGTAGGAAGTGCATAGGTTTGTATGGTTGTTTCCGTAAAGGTATTTGTAAAGGTCAGTTGTTAGTTGTTATGGCCAAGAATGATAAAAACCAGATGCTATCACTTGCTTGGACAGTAATTGAAAAGGAGAACATAAATTCATGGACTATGTTTGTCAAGTACATAAGGAATGACCTAGAACTTGGAGATGGTGAAGGTCTCACCTTGACTACAGATATGCAGAAGCTATGTGAACTGTTCTACTTTGTATTTGTATGTATTTATTTTGTAATTTTAACTTTCTATATATAATTGTAACCTATCATCTATTGCAGGGACTGTATGTAACAATTGAAGAGGTATTACCTCATTGTGAACATAGAAAGTGTGCTAGGCACATATTAGCTAACTGGGCTAAGGATTGAAGGGGTCTTCAAAGAAGACAATAATTTTGGAAGATAGTCAAAAGTACATTTGAGTCTCAATTAAGAAAAAATATAGAGAAGATGAAGTTGTTAGGTCTAGAATTAATGATGAATGACTTAATGTACTACAACATTAATTACTGGTGCAAAATTTACTTCAGCACTGAAATGAAGTGTGATTTTGTAGACAACAACATGTCTGAGTGTTTTAATGCAAGGATCTTGACAGCTAGGGCACAAGACCATTATTACTATGCTTAAAGAAATAAGAGTGAAGATAATGACAGGAACAACTAATTTAAAGGAGTTTTCAAGTACTTGAAAGTGTAATTTCTCTCCAGTGACTTTGAAGATTTTAGAGGAGAATATTACTAGGTATATGAACTGTACAATTGAGTTTAATAAAGTTATTGGGTTTGAAGTGAAGGAAGGGCTTGTCAACACGGAATGGATATTTCCAGGAGAACTTGTAGTTGTAGGATGTGGCAGTTAAAGGGCATACCATGTGCACATGTTCTGGCTGCATTATACTTTAGGAAGTTTTCTCTTTATGACTATATAAATAGATGCTACGGTAAGAAAACTTACTTAAGGACTTATGCCAATGTTCTTGAACCACTCACAAACATGGAGATGTGGTCAGTTTCTACAAACTGCACTATTTCACCATCAGAAATCACAAACATACCTGGTAGGCCATCTAAGGCTAGAAGGAAAGAAATTGGAGAAACTAAGAAATCTGAAAAATTGCCTAGGACTGGACTTACAATGACATGTAGTATGTGCCATGTTAGAGACTATAACATGAGAGGGTGTCTTTAAAGACATAGTGCACCATTAGCAGCACAGAGTGCACTATCA
The DNA here is from genome assembly GCA_003996215.1 of Jaltomata sinuosa. NCBI lineage: Eukaryota > Viridiplantae > Streptophyta > Magnoliopsida > Solanales > Solanaceae > Jaltomata > Jaltomata sinuosa. The sequence continues at coordinate 849,992 of QJPP01000059.1, forward strand.
CCAGCACCTAGTGCATCAGTAAGGGCAGAACCAACAGATTCAGGCAGAGAAAGAGGCAGGCCAAAGGTAATATTTAAGCTTGTTTTAAATATTTTTTGTTTAAGTTTATAATTTTTTATTTATAATGTATAGAAAACTCCATCAGCACCATCAGGAGGTGAGCTTTCACTAAAAAGAGGAAGAGGAAGATAAAAAAAGACATCATCAGTAGCACCTAGTGTACCTCCTCTACCTACTGCACCTACTGATTTTTCTGTATCCTCTTCTGCTCCTCCTAATTATCATGCATCATCTTCAGTAGCTGGTATTACTAAAAGAGGAATGAGTAAGGACAGGGGAAACACAGCTCCAGAAAAAAGGTCAAGGGTCATGGGAATGGATGTGTTTCAAGCTGCAAATGGCTTCAAAGTCATAAATGTGAGTCTTTGCTATATTTTAAACTATTTTGTTAATTTAGGCAGTTTAAATTTTTAATTTTATTGTAGCCTGACATGTCAAGTAGTAAGATCTACTTTACTGGTCAAGCAAAAGTGACAAGATCAGCTGATGTAACTGGTGACATTGGTTATACACAAGTACTACAAGTAAGCTGAAATGAAATGGCAAAGCAACAATCTCAACAAGCAAACTTCAAAAGCTTAGAGAGAAGAAAAGCAAGAAGATAGTGAAAAGTAGTTCAAACAATCCAAGTCAAAATAACACTTCTTCACAGTCAAAAATGTCATGAAAATTGTAGTGATATTGATGTATTTAAGTACTTTTTAAGTTAGTCCTGTAGACATGTAAACTATTTCTTATTTTGTTTCTTAGAATGGTAATGTTGAAATAATTAAGAGCCTACTATTTATGATTTTGTTTGTTGATAAATTCTGCCTTATATAAGGCCTTATGAATATTACTTTATTTTGGTATTGAATAGTGATGTTGAAGTATGAATGAATGGTGATGTTGTGTTCAGATGTGTTTAGAGATGGTGTTATGTTGGCTATTAAGTTGTGCTTAAATATGATATTGTATTGGTTATTCAATTGTATTGGCTATTCAGTTGGGTTTACAGATTGTGTTGTATTGACTATTCAATTGTATATACAGATGGTGTTTAATTGTGTTGGCTATTACAAGTGAAGTGTAAGCAATTTACACAAGCTTCAATTGACAACATAGATTGATATATATATATATATATATATATATATATATATATATATATATATATATTGAGAGAAATATATAAACTTTATCACATACATTGACAATTCTGATGAACATAGCAACAATACAAAATAAATACTACTTTAAAACAGATTGGTTGCTGATGAACATAGCAACAACACAAATCAAAATACACAAAAATATCTTTCTATTGAACCTACACTATTTTCACCCTTCATTGAGCCTCCTCTCCAATATCAAATTAGAGTTACTCAAGTTGTCAATATGAACCTGTCTAATTCATAATTTTTGCTCCAACTTATTGATTTTGTTCACCAATCTTGAAAGGATAAAATTTGATTTTGGATCCACTTCTTCTTTGTCCCTCCATCAAAAAAATTTATAATTTTTAAATTGAAAAATAAAAAAAAACAGTATATTAGCATAAATTGAATATAAAGTGAAGCAAGAATACAAGAAAAAATACATACACTATAGCATGGGCAAGATCAATTTTTTTTTCGAATTTAATTTTGACCAAAAAGTTTGCAAATTCAGCAAAATTTCATATTTGCATCTCACTACAGCGTTGAGCATGGGGTCTGATTAATCCATACAAAACTTATTAAAGTCCCCATTTATCATTTTAACGAATTTAGTGAAAATAAAAATTTAAATTACAAACCCTAAATAAAAAATTGAAGAAGATTACAAACCCTAATTTCAAGATTTAAAGTAGAAATTAACATTAACAACTAAACTCTAGCTATTTTTGAAAGAAAATCCTGAAAAAATTGAAGAAGGAAACAAAGGTTAATGGTGGGGAAGAAGGAAACAAGGGTTAATGGTGAGGAAGAAGGAATGTTATTTAAGTTAGGGAAGATGACTGTTGGGGATGACGTGAATTATCCACGTGTAAATATTTTTTGAATTTTGAAGCATTTGTGCCTCCTCTAACGCGCCCAGAGGAAGTGTTCTCACCTCCTATATGACAGGTCAACACTTAAGGGTGTATTAAATAGAGAAATAAAATGTTCGGGAGGAGGGGAAGGTGATAGGACACCCGTAAAGTTGGAGTGTGTAGTTGAAATTTCGGGTATAGGTTGGAGGAGTTTTAGACCATTTTCTTTATTAAATAATTATATGAGAAAATAATATGAATTATATAGGATGATATGTAAAAAAAAAGGATTTATTTTATAAATAAGAAAATATAAATGAAATAAAAATAATAATATAATATTAAAGATAGAGAAGAATAAAAGAAGAATATTCTTTTTTAAAGTAAAAAATGGAGTGGTGGGTTGGAGTTGGCTTGCTCTAAATTTAGAGCAACTTTAAATTTGAAGCAAAAAATGGAGCAAGGATTGAAAGTAGTTATATTGTAACTTTATTTTTTCTTTTAATAGTTACTCAACGTGACTAATTGACTTCATAATTAGTCTATTTTATTTTATCTTTCAAAAGTCATTGAATTTTACTAACTTAGTCTACATGATCATTATTTTCAAATTAGTTATATATATATAGCCCTGATACCACTTAATATCAAGAACGAGATCAAGAACTTATTTTGATGCTCACTTTTTACAGTTTTACTTTCAAAAATATTTAGCAGAAGGTTTTGATTTTTTATAATTTTGATCATTTTGTTAGGCTTTTCAGAGCTTTGAGTCATAGAATTACTTCCGCAAATTATTTAAAGTTCATAAAAAAAAATAATAAACAGTATTGAGAGTTAAAAACTTGAAAGGTCACTTAGAAACTTGTAAAAGGTCATGTAACTTTATTTTTTCTTTTAAAAGTTACTTAACTTTGACTAATTGGCTTTATAATTAGTCAATTTTATTTTGTCTTTCAAAGTCATTCAACTTTGCTAAATTAATCTACATGATCATTATTTTTAAAAATATAATTTTTCATACCTATTTAATGATGTGGCAACAATAATCTATTAGAAAAAAAATCTTTTAAAATTTGAAATTAATATTTAAATATTAAGTTCCCTAATAATTTTTTTATTCTTATTTCTTTTGTTATTCTTCATTAATCGATACAACTTTTAGTTTTTAATTTAGTTTAATAATTAGAATATAACTTGACAAATAAAATATATGAGAATAAATATTACAAATTAACTCATTTTAAAAGAAACATGATAAACATATTATAACAAACACAAAAAGAACACTCATATAGCTCAAATAGAAAAAGTAGTATTTTCTCCATTTCAATTTGTTTGACCTATTTTCCTTTTTAATTCATTTAAAAAAGATAACCCTTTTTCTTTTTTAGTAACTTTTTAATTTTAACTTTCTACGTGACATATTTAAGGACAAGGGCGGAGTTAAATAGATTTCAGGGTGGTCAACCAAACACCCTTCGTCAAAAAATTATTTTATATATGTAGGTTAAATATTATTTAAAGTGGTTAAATAATTCATTTTGCACACCCTTGACATTGCTGAGAGTTATAGCTCAGCAGTCTTAAGAGTGTTCAATCGCCCATTGCTCGCGGGTTTAATACAAGATTAAAGGTTATTTTTTGTAACATACCTTTAATTTAAGATCATAAAATTTAAATTTTTATTTTATTTTTTTAAACTCCGTGTTCAGTTAAAATAGATCAAACAAACGGTGAAAATATTACTATAAGAATAGTCATGTAAGTACTGTAACCAATCAAATTCGTGGCTCAAAAATATAAGAACATCCTTACGTAAATTACGGCTCTTACTCCTCTAATTACAATGAGATGAACTCGATAAATAATAATAAGGTCCTATACTCTTTATTTATTTATTTATGTATTTATTTATTTATTTTTGGTCTCAGACTATTACTCTTTATCCAATTATAGGGAAATAGACTCCTACTCAATCGAATTATAATACATTAACATCTTATAAGAAGAAGAAAAAAAGAAGAAGAAAACAATGAACTAAAACTACTTCAATTTCTTTTTCAAATTGAATTCTATTGTTCATAATAATTCCGCGGTAGAAATCTTTCCTAGTCATCATGGAATTGCATATTCATCAATATGAGAATTTACATTATAATAACTTAATTAGAATAATAATTTTAAAATCACTACGCAATTATTTAAGATAATTAAGACTGGGAAGCCACAAAATTAAAACTTGAATTATCAAAAGGCCTGCAGAAGAAGAAGAGGAAACTAAATTGGAAAATTACATAACATAGCAAATATCCATAGGAACACTTTATTTCAATTGCATTTCGCAGCAGAGGATTTAAAACTATTGCTATATACAACATGAATTTGTATGTTGCAGCAGTTTATATTTGTATGCTAAGATTCCACAAAATATACGATATGAATTTGTGTTTGTATGCCCGAGATTCCACAAAATATACAATACGAATTGTATTTATATGCCGAGACTCCAAAATTTCACAAAATATACGATACAAATTCAAATTGTATTTTGTATGCCGAGATGATATTATATGATAGTATTTATTATAAATGATGTGTATTTATATGTTAATTTTGCCCATAAATATATAACAGTAATGTTCAATAGAATAAGATAGTATTTGTTATAATTAATATGTATTCATATTTTTGTCCATAAATATTATGATTTTATAAGGTTAATTTGGGGGCTTCTCACTTACAATATATCGTGATGATACACATTATATATACTGTAAAAGCATGAATTGAGATCTAATCAAATTCCCTCTTCTTCTATACTCTTCTCTTATTGTATTGTATCGTTATCATCAATATTATGTTTTTATTGTTACTTAAATTTTTTTGTATGATGTGATTTGATTCCATGATTAGGTAACCATGAAGCGCCCCATTTTATATCACCACCCATTTGTTGGGATCGTGTCGTTACCTTATAAATTTTTTTTCCCATTTTACCTTTATTTAATAATTCTATTTTATCCTTTATCCTACCTTTTTATTGTAGCCCTACCCTATATCCTACTTTTTTAGTAGATTTATCCTTCAAATTATTAATGTGTGAGATTATGTAACGACGGAAAGCATACAATCTATCCAAACGTAGTATTCATTAAAACAATACAATATAATACAACACAGCACAATACAATACATTATGAAACATTATGTAACAACCATCCAAACAAAGTGTAATTCTATCTCTCTACTTGCTTTTCTCCCTTAAATTCCTGTCAATTCCCCTCGAAACCACATTTTTGGTATCAAAAAGAGAGTACTCCATATGTCTCAATTTATATAACGATTTTCATTTTAGACAGGTATAAACTGTAAGCAGAAAGTATATCTAGATCAGATGCAAATACACTTTGTTAGAGTAGTCAAAAAGAATAATTTTGCATCATATACAAAGCAATGAAATCAATCAGTAGCATTTGAGGGGGAAAAAGGAGTAATTATCACTGATGTACTAAACTGTGAATGAAGCTTCTGCCAAAAAATTACTGCTCCTTAATGCCCAAAAATATGTGATAAAAACAAACCTGCATTTCAAGAAAAAAAAACTCATCAGTGCCAAGTACATAATAACTAGCATACATCACTTTATACACATCCTACTTTTAAAGTCTTTTTGTGAAAGGACATTATCAGCTTGCTTATATTTCACAATTGCTGCCACTAAATAATTAATCCTATCCTATCACTAAGCAACATCGTAAAAAAAGAAAAAGGCCATAGGTTATCATCAACATCTCATGATTAATTAAGATCACAAATGTTCAGTCCATAAAGATGCTAAACGTATTTTCTTAGCTCTTCCTTAAAACGAAAACAGGAGCAAAGCAGAAGGATGATGTTTTACTCAGTTGGGTGGCAGAGGGTTGGATAGGTTCGAAAGAACTAACCTTCAAGTCAAGCTGACGTGGCATAACAGAAAGCAAACAATATCAAGCTGTGAGTACTACCAGAGCATTTAATCAACACCTCAGCAGTCTTTGTATGTGAGCAACAAAAAACGTGGACTCAGCTTACACTGCCCATCCTGCTACAGTTATCTGGTAAAAGCTGTAAAACTACCTGCAGGAGTGAACTCTATGCTAGTTTCATTTGGATCAGAACTGGTAGACTGGGAGTTTCAGTCTCTTATTACCCTGCTACATACAGCTTTGAAGGGCTGAGAAGTATATGGTCTCTTGAGCAAACTCATTGGCACTCTTAGAGTTTGTTTGCGGTTCCTCCTACCCCTTATTAGTATGATGAAGGTCTTCTCCTCATCAGTCTTACAAGGGTGTCTCTGCATGTAATTATCACAGGATCCAGCATTCTTATTTGGAGCGTCACCCTTCTGTGATTGATTGTCAGACGAGGTAATGTACTCTGAAGCCAATGTGTTCCTTGCTCTCACTTTTTCTGATCCAACCTCAGCTATATCATTCAATGTCTCCACTGCATCTGGTGCTGGAAGATTTGCTTCTGCTTTAACCTCGTCCTCGGAGATGAGATCAACAGGCAAGCTTGGTACTGGACTAGAGCGCTCAGAATTATCAGATGATTCTTTTGCAACCGAAACCAAAGTTGACTCAGTAATTGGTTCAACCACAGGTAGCGAGACAGAAAACTCTACTGGGTGGCAGCCAGACCAAACTGAGCCAGGAACATAATCTGATGCTTTAGGAGTCATATTGCATTGCCAAGCATAATGATTAGGATGGAAAGTGCTGCTGTTTACTGGGAATGTAGTTGGAGGTAACATCTGGGGTTGAGAATAGGGAGGGTACATAAAGGGCAATCGGTGCATCATGTTTGGGGTGGGCGGAGGTGAAGGGTATGAGTGATGAGGGGAGGAGCACATTGGGTTGGGCAAGATAGTGGGTGGTCCTGGATGAACACTCATGTTCATTGGCCAAGGACCTACTGGCGGTAGTCTTCCAGGACCAGAAGGGTGATTAATGTTCATAGGTAGTGGCACTATGCGAGCAATGGCTGGGAACGGGCTGAACGGTGCCGCTGATGCAGATAACTGTTTATTGGATAATTCTCGACTAATATCACTTGAATAAGATACTGAAGCTTTTACCTCTGGGTACTCCATGTCTTGTAAGGTAACACTTGAATTACCACTTGGATCTGAAATACACATGTTATGAGTGTTGACACTTTCCTCTTCCATTGGACTAACATCAACATGGTTGGATTGAACTGATGGCACGCTTGGACATGTGACATCTGAAATTTCACCACTTCCCAAATAACTCAACTGAATTCCTTCTTTGTAGTCAATAACTACTGTTTCATTATTTATATGATCGGCAGCATCTGCAACAAGATGCTGAATGCCCGCCTTCATGGATTCTGCGTCACTTCTCATTGGCTCAAAATTTTGTTCCTCACCATTGGCTTCCTCTCCAAGTTCCAGAACTTCTTGATTATCAGGAACTTCATCTTCAGAGAAACTCTCCTGCAACATAGAGATGGTACCTGGTGGGGCAACTACTACATCCTTGTAGGAAGGAGATTTTCCAAGGCTTACTAAGGAACGCCTTTTTGGTATTGGTCCAGCCTCTTTTATTGCAGAGACTTGAGCCTGCTCCACTGAAGAACTTAATAACTCACCTCCAGTATTAGAGGTCTCAGCAACATCATCTCTGACAGATGATGACACAGATTTGACCCGATACATGACAGCTTTTGCAACTCTTCGACGAAGTTTGGTACTGGGAGATGGATTCTTTGCCACATAATAATCTGCATTATTTCCGTCTGATGTTGTCTTTTTCTTTAAGACAAAATATCTACCAGCTTGATAGTTATTCTTTAATCTAGCATGGCCAACTTCAGAAACTGAGTCTTTATTCTGGTAATCAATGACCTTGCTGATGGTTTGCCACCTCTGTCTTAGTTTTCGGCCATAAATGCCAGCTGATCTTGGTCTCTGTACCGACTGCCATCCATCATCTGCTTCGGCATAAGGTTCAGATAAGACAGCACCTTTAACACGCTTCTCCAATGAAGCGTCCTCCACCAAGGGTCTAGGTTCAATGGGCTTCTTGTTCTCTGAAATTCTTCGGTCTGCATTCAGATTGGACTCAATTACAATGTCAAAGGGTTCCACATTTGTCTGGGGATCACTATCATCTTTACAAATTAGTTTCTGATCATCTTGCTCCACTTTCAGGACATCGTTAGGAGTGTCAGAGTTTGCTGAGGTACAATTGGTCTGATCAGATTTTCCCTTTACCTGAAAAATAAAAGCATGAAGCATAAAGAGGGCAGAAGCATTACGGGAGGCTTATGCTATGCAAGCCTCAAGTTTCAAGCTAAATCTACTTTCAGATAAATATGGAACAAGCAAACGGTACGAGTTCCTGAGACGTAAAAAATAGCTTAAGGTAAAATTTGAATGTCACTGCAACGCGTTTGCATCAACATATAACAGGAAGGCATGTAGACCTTTGGAAGCTGAAACATATGTTGAAGCATCTACCTAGAACCAAAGTTTCCTTTTAAACTAATTCGATCTTTCTTCTGTCCTCTTGTGCTGGCATTATCGACAGTAGACCTTCCCAACAAAACAGCACAAACTAGAATTTGAATTTCACAGTTTATGCTTATCTATTACATCCTCCAACCATTTCATTTACTCGAAGTTAAATATGATAATTAGACTTATGTATCATATTATTGGTAGTGGAAGAAAATATTACAGTATTCATTCAAAGTTTGATAGAGAACAACAACAACATACCCAATGAAATCCCACAAGTGGGGTTTGGGGAGGATAGAGTGTACGCAGACCTTACCACTACCTCGTGGAGGTAGAGAGGCTGTTTCCAAAAGACCCTCGGCTCAAGTGCAACAAATCCAAGTAAAAGAAAGTTTGATAGAGAACATATCAAAATTTAAAATTTGAATAGTAAAACAAATTTGAGATTGAAAGATGTGAATGTTGCATAGTATAACTTTTAGTAAAATAGTGTTACAATTTTTTGAAAAGGCCTAAATGGGAAGAGTGTTATATAAACTGTTTGCATTGCATTAACATTTTTCTTTGATAAAGAACATATTTGCATTAGCATATACAACTTTGTCCCAAATTACATTCACTTACCCCTTCACGCTGATAAACGTTTGCAACATATAAGAAAAAAAAATACAATATATAGAGACAACATGAGCATCGTGTACCTTTGAGACAAAGCCTTTTCTTTTTGCTAGAATAGCATTTCTCCCTTTGGCATCGGAACTGGGATTGATATAGTCGAGCAAATCCGACACACTGTCCATTAAGATAGTATGTCATAACAAGATCAAAACCAAAGTGAGATCTTGAAAAAGTAAAGCTCCGTCGAAGCATTCTTTTGAAAAAGTTATTGTGCAAGTAAGTAATGCAAATTACAAGATCTTCATGTAACATCTAAAACTTTACGTTGACGACATAAAACATTGTCACTTCCTAAACAGATTCATAGTCAAACAACTTAGATTCTCAAAACAAGCGAAATATATCACATATAATGTCATAACAAACTCAAATGTAAGTAGGTGGACTGAAGGTGTTAAAGAAACACGAAGATAGGACCTAACTTAACCCCAAAAATTAGCTCATAATGTGAGGATCATTCAAAATGATACAGAGAAACTACAACTCATATCTTCAATCAGTGACATTCTACCATTCCCCTCCTTGGCACAACCAGAGCTAGACATCCGAAACATGAATAACATAACATTGGGTCCAACATAGAGTAACCCAACATCAGAGATGGTCTAGCTTTTATACCATATTCAAAAGCTAGACTTTGGTCTAACTAAATCCGAAAAGCTAGCTCATGATGTCAGAATTGACCGAGACCATATGAAGAGACTCATCGTATCTTCAACCAACGTGTGACTCTAACAATAGGGCTCTGATTTAACAAAAGAACCAACAAACCTTAAGCATAAGTCAGAAGAAAGTAGCATAATATCCTAAGAAATTTCAAAGGAGAAGGGCAAAGGCAGCAGGTCAAAGGAATGGCAAGCATAATGATCACTTAAACAATGGGAACTCAAGCCCTCCAGTTATCACATCAGCTAGCCATCTAATAGAGGTAAGACGTAAATTGAGACTAAAATTCTTCTTTGCTGATTAAGTCATAACAGTATCCAATCCAAATGAAATTTAAGAAAGTACAAGTGCTAATATACCTCAAATGACCCTTGCTAGCTATTGATGCATCTGGCTTCCTAGTCCCATTTCGAGCAGCTTCTTGCTGTTCAAAAGCCTTGGACTCGAAATACTCAAGCCAAGCAGCAGCATCCTGCAGAATTCAGTTACAAGGTCATAACAAATAAAGCCCTGGTTGAAGTTAAAACAAGCAAGCAATAGAAATTGCCGTAAAGAACTTCATCATGTTTCAGCAGTCTCATCGCTCAATCCCATTTCTTAAATGTCAGCATATGAAAGAAAAGATGTCACATAAAGACTGTCTAACTAATTACGTGCATACTTACAGTAACTTATCCACATGAAATTTTGAGTACATATTTTTTAATTAAATTGGACTATTATTTTGTCATTATTATTTGCTAAGTAAAAAAAAGTAAAAGTAAAAGAAAAATACTCAAGTAGTAAAGTGCCAGAAATTGTAATTCTTCATGTAGCACTACTCTGGGAAGAGAGGGCATCTGTTTGTGTTTGTATCCATGTGCATGAGACAGAAGGTACCTGTGTGCGAAGGTCATCTGGACCAAGCTTCGTTTTGAGTATCTGCAAGGTTGTCTGCTCATGTTGAACACTCAAAGGATAAGCTTCCATCAAAGAGAGAGCAATTGCTATAGCATGGTAACTCGCAGCAGTCTGGCAGACAAAGCATAGAAGATCAGAGAGATGCAGGCACGAATTTGATTATTTGAATAGACCTTTTTTCCAGGTTCACCAGTGTAGAACATGTCTCGCTGTTGTTTAAGAAAGACACAGTTCCCCAGAAGTGCTGGTTTGAGCACTACTAGATCCCAATTATCAAGTTCAAAAAATTATAGCACCATGCTCTAAAGAGAGATTTATTTTAGTTACATGGTCATAGACATAACTATATATAGGAAATGTTCAGAATCCCTATAATGGTGTAATTAGGATTAGGAATTAATACAAATTACTTCCCCTCCCTTTTTAGGATTACTTGCATATTTTGCTGTCCTTTTTGGGATTATTTGTAAACACTATATAAACTCCAACATGCTTGAGGAATAAGCAAGAAATTCATTCCCAGCATCTCTTCTTTTCTCATTCTTTACATCTTTCCTTGTCAGGCTCTTTGGGCAATGTGCTAACAATTAGTACTGTCTTTAAATCACAAACATAGCACCAAAAAGGCTGAAGTAAGCTTGTCTGTCAATGATAGCATTTTAACCACAAAAAGAAGAAGAAGATGCACACTATTTGAAATATGAATTTACTTTGAGTCCAGCACTGTTAGTCAGCATATCCTGCTGATTTTGAGGTAGATTACTGATTACCCTGGAAAACTCAAAACCCCTGAAAACTATAGCAAACAAAAGAGAACCTCAAAAAGATTCTATTTCAAACAGAGACCGACACTGTGGAGATCTAAACCCTGCACTCAAGCCTACAAAAACCACTTGAACGGCACAATTACTTGCTTTTTCCATGGTCAAAGAAGCACACCATAGAAGTTGGAAATGCAATAAAAATCATTCCTAAGGCACATACTTTGAGGGGGAAACCATCCTCGTCCCACCCTTTTGTAAATCAGCATATTAATGCTTCGGCTTGTAAACTAGGAAATAAGAAATTGCATTGTGCCGATTAAGACCAGACATGCATGGATGTAGGCAGGAAGTTGTGAATGCTAAAACCAAAACAGAAATACTCATAACAGCAGCCAAAGAGAACCTGGATATGGTCGGGGCCGAGTAACCTTTGGTTGCACTTCAGAGCTTTATGGAGATATCTGAGGGCAACATGTACATTACCAAGCCCTTCCTCCATCATAGCCACATTTATGTAGGTCGCGGCAGTGTTTGGATGAGAGGGGCCACATGTGAGATGCAACAGATAAAGAGCTCGCTTTACATAACTGAATAATGGGAAGGTAAGTTTGTTAATAAGATATGAATAGACAGTTAACATTACACCATAAACAATTGCAGAGTTACACAGGATTTAAGTTGAAAAGGTAAGGAGCAGATACGAGTGGTTCAAATCTTTATATCATTGGTGGGACATATAAAAGGTGCACAGTTGGTGTTTATTTAGTTCATAGTAAAACTAGAAGCTTGTCTTCATAATCTAACAAGCTCAGTATGATCATATTCTCACCAAGTTTCGAACTTTTATATCCATCTCACTAGCTGTCAACTATGCAATTTCATCATTTGAAGTGTGTCTAAAGATCATATTCTCTACCAGGTTTCAAGCTATTGTAATTTATATCCATATAATTAGCTTGACTCCAGACAATCATTATTTCACCTTCCCACTGTTAATACTCAATATTTAAGAAAATAGACCTTGGATCTAACTCAACCTCAAAAGCTTGCTCATTAAGTGAGGATTAGTCAAGATCATATAAGGAGACAACAGTCATTTCCCTCGATCAAAGTGGGACAACTTTAACCGCCCCATATGCCCAAGTCTGGACATCTAGAGCATCGATAACATAAAGGGGGGGCCAACATTTTGTAACAAATAATTGGGATAGGTCTGGTAACACAAATCACATATGGACGCCATTTCTTGTTCATGTTTCTTCTTTTTTCATAACTGTCACCAGCAGAATTTTTTTAAAATACTTGGCCATCTTAGAGAAACTGCTTACTTGAGAGCCAACTCTGTGTGTTGAAGTCGGTAATAGAAAACTGCAAGATCCCCATAACTTTTCATGGTATCTGGGTGATCAAGCCCTAACTCTCTTTCATTGATGTCCATGGCTTTTTGCTGATAGACAGTTGCCTGTCGTGGAAACAGTAGTATTAACATACTAGAACAGTGTAAAAGGACGAGAGGCCATATATTTCGAATAGGCAGGAAAAAACATGAATTTAAGCCTAGAAGACCTAATGAGTCTTGAAGAATACCTGATTAAAATCACCTGTGTGATACAAAACAACAGCTAGAAGGCTATATGCTCCAGCTGTCATTCGATGGTAAGGACCACATACTGCAATCAGCTTAGCAAGAGCCTGAAAGCACCATAAATTGTACTATTGACCAAATGGTGTACAAAAATTTGGTTATTTATTATCAAAACTTTTTTCTTTCTTCTTTTGTCAATCTCTTTTTTTAATCATCTATGCATGCTTAAAGACAGCAAGAAGCTACAGAAGATCGATGATTTCAATATAAAGAAGGAGAATGCAACATGAAGAAATTTTCTTTTCTCCTATTTTGGATATTAGTTACCTTAGACCCATAGCTGACAGCATCTTCGAGTTTTCCCTTATCCAGAGCTGTCTTAGATGATTCCAAAAGCTTTCGCCCATCTGCAGAAGAGCAAACAGCTTGCTGCAGAGTATAAAACACAAAGATCCAACGGGAAGTGGGAAAAATTTAGTGATTCGCAAAACGAATAAAATAATAGGACACTCTAAGTATCACATATGATAGCAGGGTTTGCATTATCACCTTATGCACGGGTACTAGGCTGACAATGTCTTCCTTTCTAAAAGGATTTGGGGAATTCACATCATAATCTCTTGGAACAAGTTCAATTCCCACCTAGAATAGACAAAAATATACTCTTCATTGCTCTTTTCCTTTCAATACTATAATATACAGGACAAGACCGTGTACCCAAAAAAAAAAATACAGAACAAGATCGTGGAATGATGAATCAAATGAATAGCGAATCATTGAGGGTATGCACCAACAATCCACACTAAAACCGACAACATAAGTGACATACAACAATTATGTGCCTATTTGCATTGATTTAAAAACAGGTCAAGCGAGTTAATGGTTCTTTGGTTCTATCACCAATTTAACAAAAAAAATTCTCAAGTATCATAGTTGGTGATAATTCTAACTGCTTGATGCATCTTACAAATGATGTTGACATAGTCAAGATGTAAAGTCGTTTGTAGTCCCTACCACAAGTATTGGTATTTCCTGGAAAAGAAAAGGCATATATTCCTTTATCTTTTTTTTTTGATAAGGCATTCCTTTATCATTAAAACATTTCATATAATTCTGTGTATCTGCTAATCCATCAAATGTGACCACATAATTATACATGTTGGACGTATAATGACAGACAAAATAAAGAGTATTCCTACTTTTCCTTGGCTTTGATCACAAAACTGGAGTTTGTCATTGCTAGAAACACTTCCTATTCTTTCACTTGGACAGTAATTACCAATCCGAACACAAATTGAAGCATGTACACTGCCAAGATTATGTTCATTCCTAATGGTCCAGAAAACAAATTTGAAATACCTTATGGCATAAACCACGAAGAATTGTGATTTTCCTCACATCCTTGTAATTTAGGCTGCCAGTCTCCCATTCATATCGATTCTTCAAAAATAACTCCAGCCATCTCCACATGAATGGGTCAATGCCATGAGGTTCATTTGGTTCATCATTTTCAGGAAACCCAAGCATCATATTTAAGGTAGCAGCAATTACTGCAGCCAGATCCTCAATCTCAACGACCGAAGCAATAACAGCTTGCAGAATATGCTTAAAAGCTCTTATTATCATCTCATGTATACATAGAGATTGCACATGAGATAATTTCTCTGAAAGTTTTATCTGCCAAAAAGAGAATAAATAGCAAGGGTCCATATGAAAAATAATCAGCATAATATTTTCTCACAGTTGCTGTGTATTCATACTGTCCAGATCAATGTAGAGGCAACATGTAAGAGATGAAGAATGTGAAGTTCAAGGTACAGATTATCTTGGGATACTTTCCATAGCAGTAACAAATTTGCAACATCATTATACGAGAATCTAGCACTTTAATTTCTTATGCATATTAGTATTATGATTGCGACAACAATATAGGTTTTTGAACAGCATGATAGTGCGGACGTTCAAGAGTGTATAATAATAAAAAAGAAGAAAGTTTACACAAATAAAGGTTCTTTCTGAACGGCATAAAACTAATTTCTTAGTAGATAGTAAATTAGATTAAAAAGATGGAGTATCTTTTTCTTTTCTTGGCAATTGAGGGAAAAAAAGAACATCTTAGGGACACTATGGATATAAAAATTCTTAAGGGTGTAAAAATCAAATTGATCACAAAGACTTACAATGTGTCCAAGAGAACGCATACGCAGACCTCTGGTATGCATGAAATCAGTTAAGGTTCGACCATCAACAGGTGAGAGTTCCAGAGAAGCAAAATCCGCAACCTGTAATACATTTATCAATTAAGACACAGTTCAGAGCAATTCTTTCCCAGAAATTGATCTATATACAATACATTTTTGCATTTATAATTCATCTCTATACAGTAATTAACTACAGTTACCAGTTTTGGAAGGGCAACTTCATTGTAGTACTTCTGTGACATATCAATCAGCTCTTCCACAGACTATCAAAGCAAGGAGGGTGTTAGAAAATGGATTTCAACTAAAGCTATCTTGTACCCTGTCACTGAATAATAAAGACTTGCTATTTGCCACCTTAAGGTGAAGTCCGGTCTCTGACTCTTTCAGACAATTAAAACCGTCATCAGACAACAACGACTTCAGTATGAGCTGATTTTGATTGGCATCAATCTCACATTGAGAAACCTCTGATGGCAAGACATCTTTTTCTGATCTCCCATCTACACTATCTGCAACAGATTTTAAGCTTTCAGACTGGAGTTCGTTCTGCTTTCTGTTCTTAAGGGATTTGAGATGCATTCCAAGTCCCTCAACCTTGATCTCATCTTTTGTCTTCGTTGTATGAGCTTTTTTATCTTTCTCTGTTTTCTTTAGATCCTGTAAGTGCTGTATCCAGCATGCTCCAAGTTCCCATCTGATGAAAGAGTCACTTTCTATATTCTGTTCTTGAAGCTTGATAAGACTCTCTTCTAGTATTCTCTTGACAAATGCCCGAGAGGAACTGATATCTTTAGATTCTGAGGGTTTTGAATGCATTACCTTGTTGTCATCTTTCTCATGAAGCAGAAACCTTAAACTGCAAGATATAATGTTAAAGGAGGATGCGTAGATAATAAAGGACTTGAGAAGATCAAGGAAACCCACTAGCAAATTGTCCTAGAAATATCAGAATGAGTAGTTGGTTTATTATCAGACAGCAAAAAGTTAGAAATAACAATAATAAATCTTAAGTAAAGGATAAATAACCTGATAGGGATAAGGAGGTCCTAAACATCCAAGATAATGCAGGAGTATTAAGGAAATTGGGGGATCTTGCATACTTGCTCTGTTTCAATTTGTTTGTTTTACTTTTCTTTTTAGTCCGTTTCAAAAAAAAAAATGCATCTTTCCTTTTTTGGCAACTATTTAGTTTCAACTTTCCACATGACATCCTTTAAGACCACAAGATTAAAAGACACTTTGGTACTTTTTTCTTTTTTGTTCTTGTGACACTATATACTCAAGAGTTCATAAATAGCAAAGAAAATGGTATCAAGAGTCTTTCAATATCAATAGATACTTTTGCATTAGTTAATATCTGTATGGTAATTTCTGGTGATCACTTCAAGTGTTTCTGAGGGCATATCTTTGACATATATGTTTAGCTATCAGAATGCAGTGCACTTCTGACATGTCATCTCGGAATTAGCTCCAAGTTGAATTCATTATCTCCGGAATAATTTCTTCCTCCTACAACTTCTCTTCTTTAAATACTGAACCAGATTGAGCATACAGAGTTATTGAAGTTAATAATTCTTTCTGCAAGTAAGTGCTTAACATTAACTTTATTGTTTGTTTTAACTTATCATGGAGCAAAAGAATGAAAGAAGATTAATTTCAATAAAGAATGAAAGAAAAACCTATATCTGTTTCACGAAACCACCATGGAAGATCAACTAATGCATACTTATTTTTGGCTCAGTACTGCATACTTCCCAGAAAATTCAACATACTTCTTATGAGAAAACACGTAATACCTGTTGATATTAAGGGCATTTGCACCACCATCAGGCTGATCAGCAAGTTCAATGCTTTCCGATGGAGATCCCACTTTGTCACTCTCTTTCCCTTGAACTTTTACAGTCGCAATATAACCACAATGCCTTACATTCAAAACACCTAACGTGGCAATATCCTGAACTCAAAGTCCAGCAATTTTCATCTCAACAAAATGCAAGACTATAGAAATTAAATGGTAGATCAACATCATTCTTTAGTATTTACTTACATGGGCAGCAGTATTTTCATCGGCAGTAATCCCCTTGAGTAGATGTCTCTCAATCAGATTTTTCTTAGCTATTCCAGTTGTTTGACATCCATCAATTTTGGTATCGATTTTGCAGCTAGCATCCGACACATCTTTGGTGACAGATATGCTCAAGTCCCCAACTCTCTCATTATAAAAGATTTCTCTGTTTGCATCAGAATGAGCTGGTTTAACTTTCTCCATTACATGTCGCACAGCTGAGATGGCCCGAAAAATTGCAACATCAACAAATAAACTATGAAGAAGAAAAGCCTTTCTATCTCGAACCTGCCTCTCCTCTGTTGTCTTACAAGGCATAGATGCAATAAACAAAAGTTCACTTGCATAAGGTAATAAATCACTTTTTCCATATTGGCCTAAACCACCTCCATTTCCTCCCCACTTGTCATCCTCCACAGGCAGAGATGGAAACATTGATGGCATCTGTGCAGCCACAGGGGGAATAAGCCATGTGTTGGCTCTGAGACCATAAGGAAGGTTCCCAAACTGTAGCAAAAAGTAAAAAAGTTACATCCTTTGTGTACATGAGAGTCTCAAGTGGAAGAGGATATCTTTTTCACTGTAAGCACTCGTTCTAGAATTTAAGGTGGTTAAAATTATTGACGGCACCTTGTTACGCTCCAAAAATGCTTTCATGAGCTCATCGTAGGCCTAAAAAAGAGGGATCAGCTGTGTTAAGAGTTCAGCAAGTACATACCCGTGCAAGCAAATCCACACACTTGAACTGAAGACGGAAAAAAATCTGCTGAACTCACATTGTCAAATGCTCTGCTTAGTTGTCTCAACAAATCCACAAGATTGTGACAAAGTATCCCATGCTTTCCAGTTTTATGAAAACCATTTCTGCAAGCTTCAACCAAAACCAACTTCCCGTTACAGAGTTTCACCTGCAAACAGTTAGAGATGCCCATTAACAGCTTTTCATGGTTAAAACACATCTGAAATTCTACATCAGAAAACATATCTGAAATCGCATTATCGAACCATTGGAAAAAGGCACAAGAAAGAAGCTAGTTCCAGAGAAGCTTACTTCAAGTGAGAAAAGATAATCATTTGGTAGAACTTCATCAATCTTTCTTGTTCCCCTTCTTATAACTGCAACAAATATGGTTAATTTAGTTAGTGCACAACTCAAATAAAGCAAGGCGTTGCAACTGTGATGATCAGAAATGAATGCCCTCCCTAAGAGAAAAAGATGAAAGGCAAGGCAGATAATATGCCATCTAGGTTGTTTTTTATGTCCTTTCTCCAATATGTAATAGACGCTAGGAAAGGAAATTTGGTGTCAATTGGGATTGCTCATTACACAATTAAATCTTGGTTGAGTTCTAAGAGTTACTGGAATTAATTTGTTAGAGATTTGTCAAAGAGAACATATTGAAGTTATGATATTAGAAGGAACACACAAAAATAGAGATGAAGATGTTTTAACATATTTTGATCAGTAAAGACAGATGTTGTATCTTCACATTAGACCTTTACTTGCTTTATATTTTTAGCTTTAGGCATTAAATTGCATACCAAAGACAAAGATTGATCTTTTCTACTATAAGTTTGCGTTATTATTTCTTTTCTATTGATATTTCTACATTTTTATAGGTAAAACTGCCCAAAATTTATGTAGCGAAAAGAATAATTTGCATTTTGCACACACTTTAGCATTGCCACACAAAGTTGGAGCAACAAACCTTCAAGGTACTTCATTGTGCAAAAATTGGCATTGACCAAATAAAATATAAAACATATGCACCAAACGTTTATACCAAGATTAGTTAATTTAATCCTAGGAGTCAATATTAAACAATTACAAGAGGAATATTAATATGACTAACATCCAACATTTTAAGGGATAATATTTTTTTATAGTGGTTAAATATTAAACATTCATTTGGTTTTTTTTTTGTTCATCATTAAATTTTCGACAACATTTTTCGAGAATGGTAACCGTAAAAATAACGAGAAAATTTATTTTATTACTTTCATGGAGTCAATACTCAATACTAAGCATTGTTAACTGAGGAAAATGTAGCTAAAAAGGATTAAAATATTTGTATATTCATTAGTTTGACATAAACATTTGGTGTGGATATCAGTTTCCAAAAAAAAAACATAATATTTCAGTGGTGGACCCAGGATTTAGGGGTCGTGGGTGCCCGGAAGGTTCGAGCACATATATTGACACTCAAAACTTTAAGGTTCCGCATGGAAATCAAAGCACTCAGCTATATATCTTCTTAGTTTCAAGGGTGCTTTTTTCCATCCTATACCAATTTTTATACATTCTTATATAATTATACCTAATCTGCGTCGGGTTTAACGGGTGCCGCACCACAAATTTGCACATAGGTCCGCCGCTCATACATTTTTTCATTAATAAAACTTAGAATTCTCCGGTCATTAATGATTTCATGTTTCAGTAGTAAGCTCCAGCGCTATTTGTCTGAGCACAAAGGCATACTGTGAAGGAACACTAACTAAATTTAGCTCCTCAAATAAAATGATCATGCTGAATAAAGTAGAATTGTTTATTTGTTTATTTGCAGAAGCGATGCACTTTTCGAAAATGTACGAATCAGATGATACAGATATAGACTGGAAGAGAGAGAAAAAGAGTGAAAGTAAGAAGTTTACACTGAAGAGGTGGCGTGAGATGAGAAAGTGAGAAGAACTCGTAGAAGCTACCAAGCTTCGGCCAGGAATTTCTCATTTCTCCGTCTTCATCCACCGCCGCCGCAGCACTCTCCGGCGGTGAAGGAGATCGCTTGATCTTACCATTTCGCCGCGGCTTACTCGATTTCTTAGCGCTCTTCGTGTAATGCGTAGCTTCAGAATTCTCGCCATTGGAGGGCCCAAAGCACGTCGTACAGGCGACGATGTCAAGCAATCGTTTAACGTGACTCCTCGCGCTCTCTTCGTCGTAGTCCTCTGCCAAACAAATAATCGAAAAGCTCAAGGGTGAAAATGGAAATAGAAGTAGAAATTTTCTGTACGGCGTCGTATTTCACCTTCTACGAGTGTGAGGACGCATGGCTTCAAGGCGGAAACGTCCACGGTGTCTCTTAAACGTGGGCCCCTTACCTGTTCAAATGATAACGTTAAAACTACAAGGGATAAAGGGTGTGTTTGGTACGGAGGAAAATGTTTTGGATTTTCTAGGAAAATTAGTTGTTACTTATTTATTTTTTGTATTTGGTATACAAGTAAGAAAAAAATTTCTAAAGCATTTGTATATATTTAATACAAAACAATGAAAATGAATAATATAAGGGGAATGGGGTAAGGAAAAAAATTATATTTTTTTATAAAAAACAATTTTTTAAAAAAAAATCTTTTGGCGAGGGGGGGAGGGGGGGGGGAGGGAGGGGGGTAAAAATAAAGTTTTAAATTCTTTTTTTAAAAAAAAATAATTTTTTTTGGGAGGGGGAGGAGGGGTTGGCTGGTACGGGGTGAGGGTGAGGATAGGGAGGTGGGGGTAGGGGCCAGATAAGAAAAAAAAAATTTGGGGGAGTAGCGAGTTATGTAATTTTAAGAGTGATATGAAAATTGCAACTTGTTTTCCCTACTTTGATTAAGAAAGTCATTTTCCTTATTTTGAAGGAACTTATTTTCCTAGGGGAAAATGTTTTCCAAAATTTTTAATCAAACGAACATGAGAAAATAGGAAAACATTTTCGCATAAATTCGAGAAGTAATAGCTTACGAAAATCTCTATATGTAGGCACATTATAAATATACTACAACTTGACATAGATATAAGAAAGTAAAGATGACTTTTAAATTTTATGATTTTAAATTGATGATATGTCAAGTACCAAATGTTTTTTAATTTTATAATTTTAAATAAGTCATGTGAAAAGTTAAAATTAAAGAGTTATTTAAAAAAAATTATTTTTTTTAAATAAACTAAAAAAAAATATGTCAAACAAATAAAAATAGACAGTAATTGTGTTAGTTTTTTAGTCAAGAGTAAGTTTAAAACAGGCGCATCTCCTAGAAGTCTCCCACATGATATTTGAGATCACTCCTAGTGTCCAATGTCCATTATGTAATAAAAAGAATTCAAAGAAAAATGGACCACCATAACTTCTCCAAAAGAAAAGGAAAAGATGAAAGTAGATAAGATTAGAAAGAGAAGTCAAATTTAGAAAAAAAGTCAACTATATGGACAAATGATTTTCTTCAAATTTTTCCTTTTCCTTTTCCCCCTTTTTGGGTATGATTAGAGAAAAAAAGAAATTTTAAACTTTTTTCCTTTTTGCTTTCTTATTCAGTGTTCGGTATTTGAAGTGGAGCTCAACTATATTCAAATCATGCATTGTAGGGGCCATTGTTAGGACCGCGTTTTCAACAAAAAAAAAATTAGGACTCGAATTCAAGACCTTTGATTAAGGGCAGAGGGACCCCAACCATCCTACCGCAATGTTGATACAAAAAATTTTAAACTTGTTGGCATGCAGAATTGGAATTTGATCCTTACCTCATGAGATAATGAAAAATTGGTGATATTACACGTTACTGTGTTCACCGATAGTAATCGACGAACATCGACGATTCTATCTGTAGATATTCCCTGTCAAAGAAAGAAGAAGGATTTATAAATATAAAATAACAAGTGGACAATTTGGAAGAAATTGTAAAAAATCATGTCATGTAGTAACAATTATTTTCTTGAATTGTGTAACAAATGCTGT
Organism: Jaltomata sinuosa; assembly: GCA_003996215.1. Lineage (NCBI taxonomy): Eukaryota > Viridiplantae > Streptophyta > Magnoliopsida > Solanales > Solanaceae > Jaltomata > Jaltomata sinuosa. The sequence continues at coordinate 872,142 of QJPP01000059.1, forward strand.
AAAAACAAAACTACATGTCAGTATCACTTTATGAATATTATAGTTATATTTCCTCAAATTAATTTGTAGTGTATAAGCTTTTTTTATTTTATGTACGTAACTTATGATTTATAAAAATTACCCCTCCACTCCACAAAAATATAGATAAAATCTGTATTCATTTTATCTTTCTCAAATTTATTTATAAAATTATATTTGATATGTTATTATTATTGCAATTTTTAGCCCCTTCCTTTTCTCAAATATTGAAATTCAGCATAAAATTGATAATCTTGTCTTACAAAAATAACAAACCTTTAGAATAATATGAGTCTCATCTGGAAGGTTTACTGTTATATCCATAACAACAGGAAGAACTGCACAACAAAAGAGTATCAAAAACAAAATTAACAACATGATTAATATAGTATTTTTAGTCTTCCAAAATATAAAAATTAAATAAATGTTAGCTCTTCAAATAATACCCTTTTCTTCTTTCTTCTTCTTGTCTCCTTTCGTCTTGCCACGACCATTCTTATTGGGTGCCATTTTTTGCAACTACAGCTAAAATTACTTCAAATTCATGAATGTGCTGTATTTGAGTATTTCCCTAGCAGAAAATCATATATATCAATCTCTCATAGCCAATGTGGGAACCAAAAATTTTAACAAAAAATAATAATTCAATCTTATGACTTAAAACAAATTTTAAATCACCTTTGTTAGTACAAGAAGATTAAAAAAAAGAAAAATGTTTATTTTATTTAATCTACCCTGTATAATTGTCCAACTAAGGGAATTCAGTTGAACCTCTTTCTTTTGCTTCGCCACTCCTTGCGGTCGTAGCACTCTTTAATAACAACTAAAGAATATTTGAACCAAAATTTCGGGGACGGGTGTATATTTGGTATATGCATCTAATACGGATAAGTTAACAACAATATATTCAGTGTAATATCATAAGTAAAATTTGGAGAAGATAAAACTTTATTCTTACTATGCTATTTTCGATAGACCCTTGACTCAAAAAGTAGAGTTATTCGATAAAGGATTGCAAGAAGGAAAAGAAATGACAGATTAATTGTTATAGAGTGGAAGCAAGCAAGTATAGCTGAGAATTATACCTGAGAGGAAATCAACAAGAATTCAGAGGAGGGAGTTTAATAATTATATTAGTGTTTCCTTCAATAATGATTATGTATATATATATATATATATATATGATGGGTTTAAGGGTTTAGAGTGGAAATTAATGAATTCTCAACCAGTAGGGAGAAAGAAAGAAGGAGAAGAGAAGAAGGGAGGCAAGTTAAGTTAGTGGGGACTAAGTATAGTGAGAAATGAGAGGATGATAAGAAATAAAGGGTGGAGATTAAAGAGTCAGAAATTTTAATGCCATTTTCTGCATTCCCTTTTTAGGCACTGTGATTTTCATTCAGAGGATATTTGCATAAAGTACTTTTTATATGTATATCATCAAAATTAAATAAAAGATTCAAAATGGACTGTTAAATATATTTTGAATTTGGTCTCTTTACCAAGAATAGATATTTTATTTTATTTTCTCAATCTAGAAAATTAAGAGAGTTTTATTATATTTTTTCTTTCTATTCTTAATATTAAATAATTACATAAAGTAGTACAAATCAAATTTAAAATTTCAAAATATCATTAATAAGATTAATATAATAATATACAGTCTTAATAAATACTTTTTTAAAAGATGTATCAAGTCAACATGACCGAGTAAAATATGAAATGGAGGGAGTACATGGACTTTTTACCAATTTCTAAAAAAGAAAAGTCAAAAATGCTTTTGAAGTATGAAAAAAGACCAATTATACCTTTTGTTTGCTTTTTGGCATAAAATGATTGATAAATTACCTAAAGAGCTAAACATTTTTACCATATTTACTAACTCTTCTACTACTTTATTTTAATTACTAAATATACTACATGTTAACAAAAAATCCTTCGGATACATCCCAACCCCATCGAATACATCCCAATCCAATCGGATACATCCCAACCCTCGGATACATGTTGTAACCCCTCAGATACATGCGGATACATGTTGTAACCCCTCAGATATATGTGAATACATGATGTAATCTCTCAGATACATGTTAATGCGATGAATTTGAGACTAAAATCATGTATCCGGACAGCGGGATGCCGATATATCCGAGATAAAATCAAAGATGCCGATGTATTCGAGATAAAACCAAAGATACCGATGTATCCGAGATAAAACCTTGTATCTAGATGCTTTATGCAATGTATCCGAGTAATATATTTGAAAGTAATGGAGAAAAAGTAATTAGCTCCTAAAAATATGTGTCTTATGTAACTTCCTCTAAAATGATCTTATCATTAGTCAAATAGAATAGATGCCCCCTACCTTGAACTATCGAAAATAAAGCAATTATAATATTTATTTGCTTTTTTGCACAAAAATGCGGTTCTTGTTAGCCAAGTGGAATAGATAACCCCCCCTCTTCATTAATTGACTTCACATAAGATATAAATCAAAATAAAATAATATTTTTTGAGTTAAGTTAAAAATTCAAATTATAAAAATAATAATCTCACTAACAAAATAACACAATTAATGAACCAAATCAGAATATATAGAATTTTTCACTAATTGCAATGGGTTTAGTTGAAATCTTTGAATTGAGGTATTTAACTGAAACTTTGAATTTTTAGATTGATTTTCTAGCTATCTAAATGGGCTCATCTTTAAATTTTAAATTGTTTTTTCATCAATTTGAAATGGGATTAAAATTTGAATCTTTAATTGATAGGTTCAACCCTTCTCGATGCTCATAGGTTGTCTTTTTTTGTTGTTGTTTCTCACTATGTTTGGTAACTATATTGGAGTTCGACTATATCTGGATGGCCCGTTACAGGACTCATTTTGAATGCAGCGTTCTCAACAAGATTTTTTTCTACTCAAATCTCAAACTCGAGAGTTCCGATTAAAGATGAAGAGACTTCAACCATCCCACCCTAACATATGTTGATATGCTTATAGGTTGTCATAGCTGCTTATAGATGATTTTGATTTAGTTCAATAATTGTGTTATATTATTAGTCCGATTATTATTTTGATTTAGATCTTCAACTTAGTAAAGAAAATATGCTATTATTTTATGCTAATTTATATATTTGCAGTCCATCGGCGAAAAGGGTCATATTTGCTTTACTCGGCTAATAATAAGATCTTTTTTGTGCTAAAAAAGAAAAAGGCAGACATAATTACTCTATTTCCAACAGTTTCAGGCGCATCTTGTTTCACTTTACTAACCGTAAGACTATTTTTGTGTCAAAAAATAAATAATACCATAATTACTTTATTTTCATTATTTAGGAGCATTTTTTACCCATTGGCAATTCAAGGGGTAAATAGCTTGATGAACATTCCACATGGCTTTATGTTATAGTGTATTTGATCAAAACTTCTAAAAATTAGCTTATTTAAAAAAATATTTTTGATGAAAAATAATTTTTATTTAATTAATTAATTTAAAAATTACTTTTAAACATTAATTATTATTTAACCTAACTCTTAAAAAGTATTTTTAAATATAACTTGATCAAATAGGCTATTAATCGTCTCTTTCCCAAACCAGCCAATTCATATTGGCCGTTCATACATGCCGACACATTGGTCTACTTATATTTGGTACATAGAGGAAAAAGTTAAAATCACTTTACGCTTGCTCGATTGTGTTTGTGGTCAAACAGGGAAATTTATATGCGAAGACAAGTGCAATATCAAATTACAGTATATTGTACGTCACAATGAAATGTCAATTGTCAATCCCTCTTTTCAGTAAGTACTCACACTTCCTCCGTTCACTTTAGAAATAAGCAATTAACGTTAAGAATAAAATATATAGTATATAAAAAGATTTATATGGTAAACGTGATAAGTAAAAATAAAAATTTATTTTTAGAATAGTAAATAAATAAAAGTAAATGGAGGAGTATTACTCATTTATTTTTACTTGTTTATTATATTTATTAAAAATAAATATCAACTTTTACTTGTTTAATTTAAAAAATTAAGATAAAATTTATCACTTAATTTCTAATTTATTCTTATTATTTAGCTAAATACATAGATAGTTTCTTAAACTTGACACAATTTATAAGTTAGACATTTTAACTTAGTTAGTAACCAAATAGACATCTCAGCTTCGCAAAAAAGTGTCTTTTAAACACATGAATTCTTCGTAGCATCTCGAGTGTTGTTTTGTTCATTATGGGCACGTGGGTTTGTTTTAAAGTTGTTGAATCGGCTCTTCTAGCAATAAAAATTTAAATATTCTTTAATTCAAATTTGTACGCTCAAAAAAGGTACAGTTGAATTTGTAAGTGAGGTTTAAAGAATACGTGAATCAAATATAGTGATATAGGCAAATAAACAGAGTTGTAAATAAGATAAAAGCTAAAGCAATTTAATTGAAATAGACAGCATTATATAAATATATCTTGTTTGGCTTGAGCCCAGTTATATTCTTGGCAGGGAGATATATGATAGAATTCGATAAGTGCTCAAAGCAAATGAACAAATAATGATAATATTAGAGAAATACGAATATATTATAAGGAGATTTCTTGATGATATACAAGATGAAGATTCTCCAATTTTTATAGGGGTGGCTCCTGAGAAGCTGACTGTCGAGCATTGAAACCCTTATTAACTCACGCTAAATGATTAATTGAATGACATTTCAGAGTAAAGGAGTAACATCCAACATCACTCATGGGTCGGTTTCATAACGGCTAGTGTTGTCTACTGGCTTTACCTCAAAATGTCCTGAGCTTTGGCACAGTATAACTTCTACGGGGGGAACCGAACTATCAGTTTTGTTGCTACCTTGGTGACCTTCTATCACGTGTTATGCTAGAACGTGTTATTCTAGCTTTGTCGTCTTGAATGATCTCTATTGCTCTCCACATGTCATGGATTTGATATGACCATGTGTCTTGACTATTTTTACATATACAAAAATTGCTTCAACGTTTACTTGTGAACCTGAATAAGATTCACGAAAGAGGGTCATATTTTCTTTTTTTTTTACTATCGTAAATAAGTCATATTTGTCCTCCATTATGTTTTTTCAACAAAATATAATTAACCCCTCATATGTTAGAGCTAGCAATATTTATCCCTTATATGTCAAAACTTTATTTTCAGCTTTTAAAAGGTCACGTGTTATGCTTTTATTGAACGAAAAAAATTAGCTTTAATAATTTTATTATTCACACAAACTCTTCGATGACTTATCAACTGCCTTGCGGAGGAATAATTTCCCTAACCAGCCAATTCATATTGGCCGTTCATGCATGCTGACATTGGTCTACTTATTTTTGGTACATTTAGTGGAAAAAGTTAAAACCACCCTTAAGCTTGCTTGATTGTGTTTGTGGTCAAACAGGGAAATTTATAGGCGAAGACAAGTGCAATATCAAAGCACAGTATATTGTACGTCACAATGAAATGTCGGATCCCTCTTTTAATTAAGCATGAGTACTCCCTCCGTTCACATTAGAAATAAGTAATTAATGCTAAGAATATAATATAAAAAAATAATTATTATTTTGATATGTTAAAAGTGAAAAGTAAAAATAAAAATTTATTTTTGGAATAATAACCAAACAAAAGTGAACGCAGGAAGTATTACCCGTTTATATTTACTTATTTACTATATTAAAAATAAATGTCCAATTTTACTTATTCAATTTGAAAAATTAAGATAAAATTTATCACTTAATTTCTAATTTAGCCTTATTATTTAGCTAAATACATAGATAGTCCCTTAAACTTGGCACAATTTATAAGTTAGACATTTTAACTTAGTTAGTGACCAGATAGATACTTCAACATTGCAAAAAAATGTCTTTTAAGCACATGAATCGTATGTGGCATCTTGAGTGTTGATTTGTTCATTATGGGCACGTGAGTTTGTTTTCGAGTTGTCGAATCAGCTTTGCTAGAAATAAAAATTTAAATATTCTTTAATTCAAATTTTGTACCCTAAAAAAGATATAGTTAAATTTGTAAGTGAGGTTTAAAGAATACGTGGATCGAATCGATCGAATATAGTGATATCAACAATAAACAAAGCTGTAAATAAGATAAAAACTAAAGCAATTTAATTGAAATAGACAGTATTATATAAATATTGTCTGTATTGGTCTAAGCCCGGTGATATCCTTGGCAGAGAGATATCTAATAGAATTTGATAAGTGCTCAAAGCTGATGAACAAGTAATGATAATATTAGAGAAATACGAATATATTATAAAGAGATTTCTTGATGATATACAAGGTATAATGATTCTACAATTTTTATAGGGGTGACTTCTCACGAGCTGATTGCTGAGCATTTAAACCCTCATTAACTCACGATAAATGATTAATTGAATGATATTTAAGAGTAAAGAAGTAACGTCCAACATTCACTCATGGGCCGATTTCATAACGGCTAGTGTTGTTCACTGGCTTTACCTCCGGGTGTACCTGAGCTTTGGATAACTTCTACGGGGTGAACCGAACAATCAGTTATGTTGCTACTTTGGTGACCTTCCATATGTCACTGCATTTCGGCTATATATATATATATGTCTCGTCTAGCTTTACCTTAGCTTGAATGATCTCTAGTATTGCTTCCACATGTCATGGCTTTGATATGACCACATGTCTTGGCTATTTTTACCTATACAAAAATGTTTCAACTTTTACTTGATAACCTAAATAAAATTTATAAAAAATGATCATATTTATTTTTTTACTATCGAAAATAAGTTATATTTGTCTTTTGTTATGTTTTTATAACAAAATATATACCTATAATTATACTTTAGAGTTATATTTACCCCTCATATGTTAGAACTAGCGATATTTACCCCTCACATGTCAAAATTTTATTTTCAGCTTTAAAACATCATGTGTTATGCTTTTATTGAACGAAAAAATCAGCTTTAAAAAATAATCATTAATTTTATTATTCATACAAATTCTTCGATGACTTATCAACTGCCTTACTTGAAAAGTAGTTTCATAAAAATGAAGATGAACCAGAATAATGTGCTATAAAGTCATGTGATTTTAACTTTTTAACTTAGAGGGTCAAATTATGTCTCTGAGTGTTAACAAATACTTTGTATATGTTCAAGTTATGAGGATTTTAATTTTTAACCCTTCAAAGTTACCGTTCAAATAATAACAAAAAACAAGACATAATATAAATATGAACTCAAAAAAATATGATACTCTCTTCGTTCATTTTTATTTGTTCATTATTTCAAAAATAAATTTTCACTTTACTTGTCACTTTTAACATATCAAGCAAAATTATTTTTTTTTTCATGTTTTACCCTTAGAATTAATTACTTATTCCTCAAATTATTTTTCAAGATCTAATACTAAATATTAATTAATATGAGTATTATGGCAAAAAAAAAAACTCATATCAATCATTATTTTTAAGGGGTGTGAAAAGTCTAAAATGGACAAGTTAAACTGAACGGAGAAAGGAGTTTAAGGAGAGTTTAGCCCTTAGCTCTAATTTAATGTCGCTACATGCTCCCTCCGGATCACTTTACTTATTACATTTTTTATTTACACGACTCTTAAAGAAATATTAACTAGAGTGTATTTGACTAAACTACCTTTATTTATTACTCCTCAATATTTAATACTTCTCTCTTTTGTACTATATTAATATCTCTTTATATTTATAACTAAGGTAAAGATGGAAATAAATAACTAATTATATTTAAATTATTTAAAATAATAATTATTTTGAATCATCTATTTTTAACAAAGACGACAAATAATAAGTGGTTGGAGAAAGTACTAACACTCAATTATTGGAATAAACAACTTACTCATTGGCTTCAATAAATTACTTGCATAAAGTATCATGACAAAGTCAACTTGTGTGGCGCACTATTAACATGAGAATTTTCCTACACCATTTTACACCAAATGGGGCGGTATCAGATTATGTTCTACTACTCGACGCCTAGAGGTTGGACACTGATAAATTAAGTAAAAAAAGTACATTAGTGTTAAAATAAATAAGTATTAATTCTGTTTGAAGATAAATTTGATACTCGAACACTTAGGCGGATTCATAATTCATAATTTAAAGTTTATAGATTTCTACAATAATATAATCTCAAATTAATATTATAATAATATATAATTGAGTTCATAATTAAATATTTAAAAATATTTAATAAATTTTTTAATATATATACACAATAGTCAGACTTCTAGATCCGTCCATGCTCGAAAATGGTGTCAATCCTGCATTATTTGTTAATTAGTACTTTTGTCACATTATTGGGAAATTAGGAGGTTTATATATCCAACGTTGACATGTCATGCATGAATCATTAACCAGTCAAAAGAAATTGTAAATAATTTGATTTCTTTAGTTGGACCTCCACCAAAACTATTATCCAATTAAATAAATCATAATAGGAAAGGTATGATTGGTGTGGGAGAACCAATGAAATCACAAGGAGCATTCTTGAACGTAACTTTTCCTATTTTTGTATGTTTTCTCTTTTTGTCCCTATGAAAAGTAGCAAGTTTGCCCTCCTAAGTTGATTAATCAAAGTGGCCCTTAACTATCATTTTTTCTTCCAATAATATTTTTTTAAAAAAAGAAGGGAAATCTATAAAATTTATTTTAAGTTATTATACCTAGAACAAGATGGAGATGTCGATTCTTCCTACAAATGGCAATAGGGTGGGAGGAGCGGGTTAAGTCTTCTGCTGCTAAGATTTTGCCTGCCTGCCCGGTTTAAGTCACTATTCTATTTATGGGGAACAATTAGTTTAGTGTAATTGTTGGAAAATTCTTGGAGGTTAGTCGAACCTTAGGCTATGATTCACATTTGGGGACAAATATTTTCATGGGGGAGATAATGTTACACTCTGTACGTTGAGGTTATATTGAACTAGCTAAATGCGCGTGATTCTATCCGTACTATGAATAATCCCATGTGTTAGGTCAGCTACCTATTTCAAATAAAGAGAAATTGATTTTGGGTTCCAATGCTTCCAACCATTCGCAATCGGAGCTTCGTACGAAAAATTATGAGCGTTTTGCCAAATTATTGTGCAAAAGTTAAAAAATTATCTAAGTGTTCGAAAAAGGGGAAATCTCGCGGAGCAAGGATCAAAGCGAGGAGGGATCTCACCCTGGACTTCGTGGCGTGAGCCCTCCCCTTGCGTTGGGCCTCGGTGCGTGAACTGTCTCAATCCCAGTCAACTTTGGACTATGCTCTATAAATACAACCGTAGCTCGAAATTTTAGTCCCACTAAATTTTAGACAACTTTTTGGGAGAGAAAACACCATGAGGATTCACTCAAACATCTAAGGTTAGTTTTTACTGAATTCCTTCGATTATAACTTCACATTTACCTTAATTTAAGACACGAATCCTCATCCTAGTCCATAGATTCTAAGATTTGATTCGAGATTGTAAGAGGAGGATTTCTTGGGGATTCATAGCAAGAGCTAGCGATTTAGTAAGCTTAGAATATTCTTAGTAAGAATTGAGGTATCTCTATTTTTTTCTATTAAATCTTCTTTTGAAGTATGGAGTTTTCCACGTATTTCTCTCTTTGAACATATTTTTAATTATAAAAAGATTTTTTAACAAGTCTTTATACGTGTGTGGGACAAGCTCGCATCTAATCTTCATATCTTACTCGTATTTTGATATATCTATGAGAAGTGTTTTCCTCATTAATGGGATTGGTTGAGATGACTTTAAAGTAATAATTATAAATAAAATTTTTGCTCTATGAATGAACTATCGACTTGAAACATGATTTAATAGCTTTAAACATGATTTTTAAACTTGAGAAATGATTTGATATACCTCTACTTATGACGTGATGATTTTGAAATATTTTTGGCTGATAAGTCATGATTGCTACTATTTGTTGTTCAATCTGTATTCGAAATAAAGTAGAAAAACAAAACAGTTCTTTTGAAACAGTAAACCAAAAATAAACAGAAGTAAAAATGAAGAAGATTAAATCGAGCCCATTATATTTACAGTGTGTCCTTGAGGAAATTATTCCCCTCTATGTACTCGAGGTAGTGGAATATATCCTCCTAGGATAGAATAATTTATTCACCAAAATAGCGATACCACAAATTCTGGTGAACAACGAACTCACTCAATAGTAGTAAATCACACGAGATTTTTAGAAGAAGAAATGTTGAAGATCAGAAATTCGTGTCTAATATCTAAGGAAGAAAAAAATATGTATAGCCAATGGGTACTGCTTCAAAAGAGAAGTAATGGTTCTGAAAAGATGCACTGATTCGAATAGAACGGGTGTCAGCGGTGGAGTGTGCAGTCCGCACATCAGCTTGTGCGACCGTATATCACTTAGCACATCCGAACCAGAGAGGCGAAGAGATGCAATGCTTCAATCATGGGTGTATGCGGAGGAGATGCAGTCCGCACATCCTTCTGCACATCCAAAATAGTGAATTGAAGGGATTGCACTCTTTGACTGTGTATTATGTGTGTGAATCACACATCTATTTTTTTGGCCGCATATGAGAAAAAAAATTGGGTTAGAAATTTTAGATTAAATAATTGTTAATCAATTAAATTTAAATGAATTTTATCCAAAAAGGTAGTCTCTCGATCATTATCCAAATTCAAATTCAAATTTAATTTCAAAGCAAAAGAGTCGAGTGACGACGGCGATAGCGTGAAGCATGTCTTCCTCTAAACCCTTTAACAACATGAAAGAATTCTTCTATATTTAAGCATATGAACTTTTCTTTCCATCACCAATGTGGGAGAAATGATTCTTTCAAAAAGCAAAAAGGAACAATTTTTTTTTTATTATTCCTCTATATTTCTTTCCTCTATTTCTCATTCATCTTTTATTAGAACCCAAGAATCTCCCACATGAATGGAAAATTTCTATAAGATAAAGAAATATATAAATAAATGTGTGATTTTCAAGTATAGATTAATTACATCTGGATAAGTAGGTTTTCCTTTGAACTTTCTCTAGTGAACTTATATCGGATGGACTCGATCTATCAGTAGAAATAATATCTTTGAACCGTCGAACTTTGTTGCATACCTAGATAATACAAGTCACACAACTAATCTTTAATCGTCTATGGTTCTCATATTTGTGTTTGTTTCAACCATGAACACCGCCTGATTTCATGAGTGCATAGAGAATTAGCCTTTACTATCATTTTCTTTGAAGCGATTTACATTTTATACTCACATAGGTAGTTTTTAAACGTTTAATCCTATAGATAAACTATTTGGTCATATCTTGTCAAACTTAGAAAGTATTAAAAAACTTAAAACCTTAATGCTTTATCCTTGTTTCTGAATATTATTTTTATCATGAGAATGAGTTGAATTATTTGACAATTTTGAATCATCATTCATACCTTTGATTGATTTCCTTGAACCTAACTCTTGGGATCTCCATTATACTAGGTAGAGTTACCATCATGATGACTTGTCTTAGTTCTTAAACCCATTTCCCCTGATGATCTATCAACTGCCTCTCAAGTTAGGCCTTTTATAAATAGATTCGACACGTTATCTCTTGACTTTACACAGTCAATTGTGATAATTTCACTAGAGAGTAGTTGTCTAATAATATTATGTCTTCATCATATGTGACGAGATTTTTTTGTTATACATATTGCTTCCTGCCCTACCTATTACTGCTTGACTATCATAATGTATGCATATTGTTGCCAAAAGTTTGGGCCAAAATGGAGTATATTTTACACCAGTTGTTGCTTCATTGAATTAGCTTCACCAATAGGCTCACGCTTCGACTTTGCTTCTTATCTAAAGCTATAAATTCAGATTCCATTGTAGAGCGAGGGATATAGTCTGTTTGGATAATTTCTAAGACATTGCTCCTTCACCAAGGGTAAATACATACCCACTTATGGATAGAATTTCATATGATTTGGTGATTCAATTTGCATAACTATATCCCTCAATTATTGCAGAATATTTGTTATAGTGCAAAGTATAGTTTTGAATATATTTTTAGATACCTCAAAACTCATTTCATTTCCATCCAATGAGTTTGATTAGAATTACTTGTGAACTTGTCACGCCCCGAGGTTACCTCCTAGACGTAACACGGGATCCGAGGCATGAGTGCCCTAGACTAACCCTTGGTCATGGAATACTCAGTCATTCATAAGAAAGTATAGCGGAAGCATAGATAGAATATTAGGCAATCCAAAACCATAAATGATAAGTCAATATGAAACATAGTTTTAAAAGAGTGACTCGAATACTGGCTATGTCTGAAAAGCCTCTACACATGACATAAGGAGTTGCTAGGACAAGACCCTAGCTAACTCAAGGTACGAAAGTAAATAACCAATAACTATCTAGAATCATAACTAGCCCTTGAACCATGAGGACTCACCGACTAGAAATGGCCTGTGATCTTTAGCCACGTGCCTGAGGAAGGAAACCTGAATCTGCATCATCAAGAGGATGCAACACAAGTATGCGTCAGTACTATAGGATGTATCGAGTATGTGAGATATGCATGATCATGATAAAACATACTTAAAACATGCTTAAAATGAGCTCTTTCAAAATAAGAGATAACATAAGAAATTATCAAAGATATAAGGCATAAACATGAGGTTAAGTCAAGATTCAAAGTAGAGTATCATATAACTTCATAGCTTGAAAATAATCATACGGGAGTTTCTCTTAACCGACATAAACCGTGATGAGCTACATGGAGTCCAGTGTCATGCACCCACACCGAAAAAAGTTATCCTAACCGGCCAAAGTTAGAACTATGTCATACCAGGATCCTATCATAAGCCACAGAGGACACTTATGGTGGCACGTAGTTCTGGGACTAAGGGTACTCTCACCCGATCCAACTCGGTGCTAAATACTACTCCCAAAATATAAATATATATAGCATGAAGCTCACATACATGTGACATATCTAGATGTCAAAACTTGTTCATACCCCGGATCTTCATACTACTCACGAACCTTGGTTTAGAAAATGATTCATGAGCATTGATGGCACATCAGGTGTCTTGTCTTGCATAATAATTCATAACTTGAAAACTTGCATGGTCTTAATCCAATTTCATAATAACATATATTTTCATAAAACATAGGAAATAGGCATGCACTTGCTTGAAATTCATAAAATCATACTATCAAATACCCCAAGTTACTTGAAGCAATTCATGCATGTAAAATTTACTATAATTAGCCTTCAATTCATGAAATAGGAGTTCACATGTAAAAGCTCATGCAATTTAATAGTAAATTTCATAGTAGAATCATGAGAAAATAATTTATAGCAAAGCCCATAAGAATTGGATAAGAACCCTCATTTGAAATTCATGAAAATTCATATGAAGAATTGGGGTTTTGGGCATAAGGGTGGAAGAATCCCTTATTGAATACCCACGTACCTTGATTGAAGCTAACCCACTTGAAATTGAAAAGAAAAGGAGACTTGAACTTGGAGCTTGAGACTTAGAGCTTGAAGGAGTTCTTTTCCCAATTGGTAGATGAATGAGGTAATGAGAAGAGACTTAGGCTAATAGGCTTAGAAATCATGCTAAAAATGGTCAAAACGACCTCACTTAGAAGTTAAAAGGGTGAGTAATGACTAAAATACCCGTGGGACATAATTAGGAAAAACTGTAAAAAAAATTTGACTCTCAGGAATCACAGATGAAGATCACGGACCGTAGACTGAACCACGGTTCGTGGTTTCCACTCGTGGTTCCTGGCCATTCGACCAGGCTGCAAAAGGCAAACCACGGGTCAACAGGATGACTTGTCATTTGAATTACGATTCTTAGACTTGAGTCGTCGTCCCTGGGAAGTTTGGCAGTCATCTGATCCATTTCTGGGAAGCTTGTCAACCCTCTGATCTGATTTTACGAGTTGACAGGATGGGCCATAGTCAGAACCACGATCTGCAGAACCAACTCGTGGTTCTCAGACTAGAGACTGAACCAACATAAGGAAACCATGGTTCCATTCCACGACCCATGGTTTAAACCATGGTCCATGGTTTGGACCCGTAATTCCTGGGAACATAATTTTTTTTCCAGAGTTTCAAACTTAGAAAGCTGGCTCGATTTATGGGGTATTACAATATCTCCCCTTTGGGATCATTCATACTCGAATGAAGACTAAGCAAGGGAAAACTGGAGAGAAAACAACCCAACCAAACAACAACAAAACAGGAAAACTGCGGAATAAACATGAAATTGAACTTTTCAACTTAAAGCATGATTAACCTAACTTCGAGAAACATGAACACATCTTATAATCATGAGGAGAACTGATGGAATAGACTCGGAGGAACATACTAAGGAGGAAACTATTACCTCAAGCTGAAACAAAATTGGAAGGGAATAGATGAGGGTACTTGGATTTCATGGCTGATTCTGCTTCCCAAGTAGCTCCCTCAACAAGTTGATTTCTCCAAAGGACTTTTACCGAAGCGACTTCTTTGTTCCTCAACCTTTGGATTTGACGATCAAAGATCTCCACGGGAACCTCCTCGTAAGTGAGACTATCCTTCACACCCACATCCTCCAAAGGGACAATCAAGGTCGGATGACCAACACACTTCTTCAACAAGGAAACATGGAAAATCGGATGAACCGCTTCTAATTCTATGGCAAATCCAACTCATAAGCAACGCTACCAACTCTCCTCAGAATATGATAAGGACCTACAAAATGGGGACTAAGCTTCCCTTTCTTGCCAAATCTCATCACACCCTTCATGGGTGATACCTTTAAAAAAACCCAATCGTCAACTTTAAATTCCAATTCCCTTCTCCTCACATCCGCATATGATTTCTGTCGACTTTGAGCGATCTTCAACCTCTCCCTAATAAGTTGAACCTTCTCCATAGTCTCATGAACTGAATACAGAATAATCAAGGCTTCCTCACCTACCTGAAACCAACTAATAGGAGACCTACATCTTCGACCATAAAGTGCCTCATACAGAGCCATCTGGATGCTAGAGTGAAGCTGTTATTATAGACAAACTCAATAAGAGGTAAGTGATCATCCCAATTACCTTTGAAGTCCATCACGCAAGCTCTTAACATATCCTCCAAAGTCTGAATAGTACGCTCTGCCTGGCCATCCGTCTATGGGTGAAAAGCTGTGCTAAGCTTCACTTGAGTACCAAGACCTCTCTGAAATAATTTCCAAAATGGAGATGTAAACTGAGTACAACTATATGTAATGATGGACAATGGGACAATATGCAATCAGACTATCTCCCGAATGTAGAGTCTGGCATAATCATCCGTTGAATCCATGGTCTTAACAGCCAAGAAGTGGGATGACTTTGTCATTCGATCGACGATCACCCAAATGGAATCATGTTGCCTTCGAGTGTGAGGCAAACCTGTGATAAAGTCCATATTGATCGCTTCCCACTTCCAAGTAGGAAGGTCAATGTCCTGAGTCATGACACTCGGTCGCTGATATTCTACCTTCACTTGCTGACAGTTAGGACACTTAGCTACAAACTGGCTATGTCCCTCTTCATGCCATTCCACTAATAGACTTTCCGTAGATTACGGTACATCTTGGTGGCACCAGGGTGAATGGAATATTTGGAACTGTGAGCCTCGATCAAAATCTGCCATCTCAACTCCTCTACATCTGGCACACACAATCGACCCTGATAGAGAAGCACACCATCTCCCCCTTGGGAGAAAACCTCAACTATTTGTTGATGGACTGCACTCTTTAGCTGAAGCAAAATAGGATCACTATCTTGCTTTGCCTTCACTTCAGCTACCAAAGATGATTCAAAACCATTCTGAACAATAACACCATTCTCTGTCGAGTTCATAAGGCAAACTCCCAACTGAGCTAGCCTATGAATCTCCTTAACAAAATCCTTCTTCCCATCTTTGACTGAAGACACACTACCCATAGACAATCTACTAAGTGCATCCGCCACAACATTGGCCTTACCCGGATGATAAAGCACACTCATGTCATAATACTTAAGAAGCTCAAGCCATCTTCTTTGTCGCAGATTCAATTCCTTCTGAGTGAACACATGCTAAAGACTCTTATGATCGGTGAAAACATCCACGTGCACGCCATACAGGTAATGTCTCCAAATCTTCAAAGCAAAGACAACGACTGCTAACTTAAGATCATGCGTAGGATAGTTCTTCTCATGAGTCTTAAGCTGTCTAGAGGCATAAGCAATCACTTTACCACGTTGAATCAAATCACAACCCAAACCAATCCTAGAAGCATCACAATATATAACAAAGTCATCTAGGCCCTCGGGTAGAGCCAATACTGGAGCGGTGTTCAGCCTCATCTTCAATTCCTGGAAGTTCTTCTCACACAAATCAGACCACTAAAATTTTACCTTTTTCTGAGTCAATCGAGTCAAAGGGGTAGCAATGGAAGAAAACTCTTCCACAAACCTCCTGTAGTAACCATACAAACCCAAAAAGCTTCTAATATCAGATGGGAAATGGGTCTAGGCCAGTTCTTTACTGCCTCAATCTTTTGAGAGTCAACTCGAATACCATCTCTAGTCACAATGTAACCCAGAAAAGCAACAGACTGCATCCAGAACTCACACTTGCTAAGCTTAGCAAATAACTTCCGGTCCTTGAGAGATTGCAACAACACTCTCAAATGGTCCGCATGCTCCCCCTCATTCCGATAATAGATGAGGATATCATCAATGAACACAATCACAAACATATCCAAATACTTCTTGAACATACGGTTCATCAAATCCATAAAAGCTGTAGGAGCATTCGTTAGACCAAAAGACATCACAACAAATTCATAATGACCATACCGAGTCTTAAAGGTTGTCTTCGAAATATCACACTCTCTAACACGAAGCTGATGATAAGCGGATCTAAGGTTAATTTTGGAGAAAAAACTAGCACCCTGAAGCTGATCGAACAAGTCATCAATCCTAGGAATGGGATACTCATTCTTAATTGTGACCTTGTTCAATTGACGGTAGTCAATACACATCCTAAGGGAACCATCTTTTTTACGCACAAATAAAACTGGGGCACCTCATGGAGAAATGCTTGGCCTGATGAAACCCTTATCAAGAAGATCCTTCAACTGGTCCTTTAACTCTTTAAGTTCCATGAGAGCCATTCTATAGGGAGGAATAGAGATAGGATTCATATCTAGAAGAAAATCTATCCCAAAGTCAATTTCCCACTCGGGGGGGACTCCGGGAAAATCCTCGGGAAACACTTATGAGAACTCATTCACAATAGGAACAGACTGAAGGGATGGGGTTCCGAACTCCGTGTCCATAACTCAAACTATATGATAAACATAACCCTTAGAAATTATCTTTCTAGTCTTAAAATAAGATATGAAATGACCTTTAGAGGAAGGTGGACTACCTTGTCATTCTAAGGCGGGTTCATTTGGAAACTTGAAACTGACAACCCGAGTACGATAATCAACCGAAGCATAATAAGCGTGCAACCAATACATACCAAGAATAACATCAAAATCAGTCATCTCCAACTCTACTAAATCCACTGAAGTGACTCTATGAACGACTAAGATAGGGCAATTTTGGTAGATTCTTTTAGCTAAGACTGACTCACCAACAGGAGTAGAAACACAAAAGGTTTCTAAAAGCAATTCAGGACAAATTTCAAATTTGCATGCTACATAAGGGGTCACAAAAGATAAGGAGGAACCGTGGTCCTACAAAGCATACATATCAAAAGAGAACACCTTCAACATACTAGTGACAACATCTGGGGAACCCTCCTGGTCCTAATGATAGGACATAGCATAAAGGCGGTTCTGGCGCTGACCACCAGAACTAGAAGCTGTGCCCTGCTGGACTGGTCGACCTCTTGGGGCTGCTGGAGCAAATGGAGCCCTACCACCTCCCTACCCCTTCTTAGCCAAAGGGCAATCTCTAATCATGTGTCTAGCCTGTCCACACCCAAAGCATGCACTCGTGCCCACACGACACTCTCCCGGGTGATTTTTCCCACACTTGCTGCAAATGGGATGGGATGGTCGTTTAGCAACACTCCCCTGAGAATGAGAATAAGAACCAGATCCTCTACTAGTCTGATCATGACGAGGCCTCCGGGCTTGGGTAGGAGCACTAGCAGAAGAATGAACGGGTCCTGATGACTTCTTCTGAAATAAGGAGCGGTGCCCGCCACCAGACCTCTGATGGCCAAAACCTGAACTCTGGGATCTAACTCTCTTGTTCTCTCTAGCCATCTCCCTAAGCTTGTCCTCCTCGATCTGGTGAGTATGAGTCATAAGTCCGGAAATGTTCATATCACTCAACAACATAGCAGACCTGCACTCCTTCTTCACCATATCTGAAACCCCATAGATAAACTTGCTCATATGATCTTGTGGGTCAGCCACCATAGTAGGAGCATATCTAGAGAGTTGAATGAACCTCAAACTATACTCATGTACTGTCATGGATCCTTGTCTCAAGTTCACAAACTCTTCAGCTTTCTCCTGCCTCAATTCTCGGGGAAAGAACCGATCGAGGAAGGCCCTCTCAAAACCCTCCCAAGTCATAGGGACCTCGTCCCTAGCTCTAGCTTCCTTCCATTGCATGAACTAGATATGGGCTACATCCTTGAGTTGATAGGACGCGAGCTCTACACAATCAACATCACCCACTTGCATAACATCAAAGATTTTCTTCACTTCATCAATAAAGCTAAGTGGGTCCTCACTCACCTTCGAACCCCAAAATTCTGGTGGGTTCATTTGGAGAAAACCACCAACCCGGGCCGCTACCCTACCTTGAGGGTGGACTGGGATATGAGCCAGCTGGTTGGCCTGAGTGGCCAAGGTCTGGGCTATAAAATGGATAGCATTCCTGAATTCCTCATTCGTGACCTCGGGGGCCGAAACCAGAGGAGCAACATTCTGAGCGGCTCAGTGAGGCATAGCACGTCGAGGCATGATCTGAAATGTACAAGGAAAGGATTAGAGGGATATTAGAGTTAAACTCTAATGCACGATGTGATCATGAAATAAGTGAGGTTTTTCTAAGATATCTCATAGCTTCCCCTTCATAAGTGTGGCGCGCTTCACACCCATGAGAGAGATTCTACTCGATGCGGCTTTCAGACATCCTAGGACTCTTGAACCTGGCTCTGATACCAAGTTTTTTATGCCCCAAGGTTACCCCCTAGATGTAACACAGGATCCGGGGCATGAGTGCCCTAGACTAACCCTTGGTCATGGCATACTCATTCATTCATAAGAAAGCATAGCGAAAGCATACATAGAATATTAGGCAATCCAAAACCATAAATGATAAGTCAATATGAAACATAGTTTTAAAAGAGTGACTCGAATACTGGCTATGTCTGAAAAGCCTCTACACATGACATAAGGAGTTACTAGGACAAGACCCTAGCTAACTCAAGGTACAGAAGTAAATAAACAACAACTAGCTAGAATCATAACTAGCCCTCGAACCATGAGGACTCACCGACTGGAAATGGCCTGCGATCTCTAGCCACATGCCTGAGGAAGGGAACCTGAATCTGCATCATCAAGAGGATGCAACGCAAGCATGCGTCAGTACTATATAATGTACCGAGTATGTGAGATATGCATGATCATGATAAAATATACTTAAAACATGCTTAAAATAAGCTCTTTCAAAATAAGAGATAACATAAGAAATTATCAAGATATAAGGCATAAACATGAGGTTAAGTCAAGATTCAAAGTAGAGTATCATATAACTTCATAGCTTGAAAATAATCATACGGGAGTTTCTCTTAACTGACATAAGCCATGATGAGCTACATGGTATCCAATGTCATGTACTTATACCGGAAAAGGTTGTCCTAATCGACCAAAGTTAGAACTATGTCATACCAGGATCCTGTCATAAGCCACAGAGGGCACCTACAGTGGCACGTAGTTCTGAGACTAAGGGTACTACTCCCAAAACATAAATATATATAGCATGAGGCTCACATACATATGACATATCTAGATATCAAAACTTATTCATAAATATGTTCATACCCCAGATCTTCATACTACTCACAAACCTTGGTTTAGAAAATGATTCATGAGCATTGATGCCATATAGGGTGTCTTGTCTTGCATAATAATTCATAACTTGAAAACTTGCATGACCTTAATCCAATTTCATAATAACATATATTTTCATAAAACATAGGAACTAGGCATGCACTTGCTTGAAATTCATAAAATCATACTATCAAATACCCCAATTTACTTGAAGTAATTCATGCATGTAAAATTTACTATAATTAACCTTCAATTCATAAAATAGGAGTTCACATGTAAAAGCCCATGCAAAATCATACAATTTAATAGTAAATTTCATAGTAGAATCATGAAAAAATAAATTATAGCAAAGCCCATAAGAATTGAAAAAGAACCCTAGTTTGAAATTCATGAAAATTCATATGAAGAATTGGGGTTTTCGGCATAAGAATGGAAGAATCCCTTATTGAATACCCACATACCTTGATTGAAGCTAACCCACTTGAAATTGAAAAGAAAAGGAGACTTGAACTTGGAGCTTGAGACTTGGAGCTTGAGACTTGGAGCTTGAAGGAGTTCTTTTCCCAATTGGTAGATGAATAAGGTAATGAGAAGAGACTTAGGCTATTAGGTTTAGAAATCATGCTAAAAATGGTCAAAACAACCTCACTTAGGAATTAAAAGGGTGGGTAATAATTAAAATACCCCTGGGACATAATTAAGAAAAATTGTAAAAAAAAATTGACTCTCAGGAATCACGGATGAAGATCACGGACCGTAGACTGAACCACGGTTCGTGGTTTCCACTCGTGGTTCTGTAACACCCCAAACTTTCGATCTAGGATTCTAATCATTTTTTGCGTGTAATTAGAGCTGAAACCAAAAAGATTCCCTTGTAACTAGGTATTATGGTCAAGCACTATGTGCGGGAAGAGTGTTGGGAGTGAATCAAGGTCTTAAGGAACCTCTAGTACAAGTTAAGTTAAAAGCTTCTCTATCGACTAAGTTTTCGTATAACTTTCTAACTTAGGTCATCTTCAAATCATCATTACTCCTAAAATATAAAGTGTTACGTAACCCATGACCCACCAAATTAAAGGTCTTCGAGTCTTCTTTTTAACGCTGCTGACCGCGCATTAATCCAAGTCCGGAGTAAAACGTTATGATCAGTTTACTGAGAAGACATCTGTCTGTACAAAAGACCATCGAATTTTGGGAGTTAAAATGGAACGGAAAATGGACCATTTTCTGAGACAACGGTATGTTCTTCCGACCATTTTCAAAGGCAGAAACCCAAAAGTTTTGAAAGTTAAAATGCCTTCGAAAATAGTCCGTTTGTGTCTAAAATGGACCATTTTGGCATCCATTTTTCTGACGCATCTTTCCTTTCCTAGACACATTCGGATTTTTATTGGGATTGCCTATAAATAGGACTCCTAGGGTAATTTTTTTTATGGAAAACTTGTTTCCACGCTGGTTTCAAACGCTCCTCTCCCTCAAAACACCAATCTTCCAAGTCTCAGAGATATCAAAGGCTAGGGTTTCTATTCCAAGAGTTCCTCTCCACAATCTTCTTCTCCAAGGTACACATAATGATCCCTTTTGAAAGTATCTTATAAACGTTATGGTTTTCAAAATCCTTTGGTAAATATTTATACTATTTTGATTATGAACTTAGGGTTAAAAGTATGGTTTTACTAACTTTGAGGAAAACTCATGAAAACGTTATTCCCTAACTTTTACTTGAAAATACTAAGGGATTATGTGATGAATGGTACTCAAAAAGGGGATTGAAAGGTTTTTACTTGTTCCTCTTAATATCCAAAAGCCTTCAAAGTGATTTACGGAATTTGGAAGATATTGCTATTCTAACGGATTTTATGAATGGAATGGTTTGAGACAGAAATTATCGTTTTACTAAACGAATTTTATGAAATGGGTATATTGATTTATTGACAGACCCTATGGGTTCTATATTGATGAAATGAATGACTTGCAAGTCTTGGTATGATGATACCAATAACAGATTATACACCTAACTGAATTGTATTATTGAAGGATGTTTTTAAAGATATTGAAAATGGTAATAATTTGGGCTGTAAGAGAATTAGATAGTTAACTGAGAAGGTGTGAGGCTAAATATCTCAGCACCCGAAACCTGTATTTTGCCGACATAGGGATGGCTCGATCCTAACTTGGGACGACCTTATCTTTTCCTCTACGAGGACGATTGTACTGGCCATATTGTATTGAAATCTTGACTCATGCGGCAAACATGGGTTGGGGATTAGCCGATCAACATTGATGAGACTCACATAGCCCGTGATATTAAATAGATGTCGATGATACCATCTAGTTCAAAAGTAATAGATAGAAAGTTTAATGTTTTCTCATAATGGAATTTTTTCTACGGATATTTATTGTTTATTGTATTGGAAGTATTTAAATGCCAACTTTTCAGATATATTATATTATATCTATTTTTTTGTTCTGTGTACCACTATATTCCATGTATTGACCATCTTCGGGCGGCTACATCATTGTATGATGTAGGTTCAGAGGTACCTTCTCGTGGTACTATACAACACTAGGTTCGATCGGACAGGTCCAGCTTTTGGTGAGCCCTCCACCTTTCGAAAGGCGATCTAAATTCTTATTTGACTATGATTTCAGTTTATATATTGTTGAGGTCATGTCCCGGTATAGAAATTTCATCAGTATGTTAGAGGCTTCGTAGACCTATGTAAATATTGTTTAAATATTTTATTCCCAACACTTGGTTAATTTTTTTATATATGTTTTAAATGATGTGCTCAAATGGGTCCTTTTTTCCACAAATTCTTTATTTATTGAATGTGCTTGTTAATGAATGCTAAGGGGCTTCTCAAGCCTTCATTGGTCTGGGTTGCCCGTCACGTCTAGGTCCTGGTCTCGGGTCGTGACAAACTTGGTATCAGAGCATGGTTCATAGTCCCAGGGTGTCTACGAAGCTGTGTACAATAGAGTCTTGATTATGGGTGTGTTGTGCACCACGCTTATAATCAGGAGGCTATAGGGCATTTAGGAAATGTTTCTCATTCTTTCATACTCTAGATCGTGCAAAAGTGCTGTCTATTAGAAACTTATCCTTATTCTTACTCTGCTCTAACTCAGCTGGTTACGCCCTATTTTTGAGGTGAAAGAAGTACAAAGCTCAGACTCCTTATGATGTAATCCTATCTGGTTGATTCATCCAAAAGGTTATGAAACTGCACAAGGACTTGAGAGGAGTCCATTAGTGCGTCAACGTCTATTGATTCTAAGTATAAACTCCTATTTTCTTAAATCATGCATTTGAGACAAGGTGAAACGTGTTTTCAAACCCTTTCAAGAACTTTGTTGCAGCTGTCATGTTTAAGGGGGAGAGGTATGTATGTGAGTGTTGGGATAGTATTTACACCCGAGAGAAAGTATAATTAGGGTACTATGAGATATGAGTAGTGAAGTAATCCCAAGGCCTGGGATATATGGAGTCACGAGTTTAGAAGTCAGAAAGTGCAGGTAGTAAATGATCGAAAAATATAGCTAGAGTCTAGTACCCACTAATTAGGGAGTGATAGAAGTTTTATGCCCGTATGGTGTGGGTTTCAGTTTAGCAAGATTAGCAGATTTTATGGAAATTGGTAGAAGTAGAGTGGTTAGTTAATATGTTCTTTTTAATTATTTGAAATAGGGAGGGAGCCTATAGTGGATTGTTATTGTAGTAGTATAGGCCAATTATAAGTTGTGAATGTAGGAATAGAGTGGTTACGAACTTATAAAATTTAGACTCCATTTTGAGGTTTTGGAGAGGGAGACTTAGAGATGTTTATAGAATTATGAAGGTATTTTAAATGTATGCATGGGTAAGTAGATGTGATGTAAGGAAGAATAATATGCTAATGAGCTATAATGGGTTATATTGTAAGATTAAGATCGACTATCCTTATCATGTAATTTTAGTAGACCCAAAGTTCTAGAATTTTATCTGGTAGTTGTAAACCAATATAGCATGTAGAATATGTGTTATAAAGCTTAAGATGCAGCATTAGTGTTATGAAGGAGGTTGTTCTTGTGAACCATAATTATGTCGAAGAAGGAAATTAAGATCGACCACTCTGTCAAAGTTTTGGTGGATTAGTGTTTCTTGATTTTTATTTTGTAGCTATAAGCCTAAATAGCATGCTATGTTGTGATGTTGACTTTACCTAGTGCTAGACACTAAGCTTAAGTCAGGGGTGGTTATTGAGATAGAAAGAAATGATAGTTTGGGATGATAATGTTACCTTTTTGAGACTCATCTAGTAGGTTGACATAGTGCATGAGAGGGCTAAGGTTGATAACTTAGGAAAGGTTTGAAGGTGTAAGCATGATATATACATGAGAACTAGTGCTAAAGTAGTGAATTGTGGCTAATTCATTAGGTGAGTAAGAGTCTTAAGTTTATAAGAATGAGTTGCACCCGAGGTAATATGTTGTTAGATGAGGTTTTAAGTTGTTAAATGCTAGGAGTTCCTGATTAGTGTTCTTGAGTTTTTTATATGGAGGTGGATAAGTAGTTATTATTTGGTATTCTTTGAAATGAAATTGAGGGAATTATAGATCTAAAGGGGCGTTATTGAGCCTCTTGGCTTATCTTTTAAAAAAATTCGTTGGATTAGGTGGATATGCGATTGGATAAGTGATAGTAGACTAAGGAGTGGAGTATAGATTCTTAAGTGTTAGAAAACGTGAATGTGCATGCCCAAGAGAGCTAAGTTTAAATATTTCGACTATGGAGGTTAGGGTAAGTTAAGAATAGTGTCTCTGAAAAGAATGACCTAGAAAGGAGTTGGTATTTTTTTTAAATATAATGTCTGGATAAGATTAGCGTTCATATGTATAGTGATACCCCACAGTGCCGAGTGTTGTACTTATAGATCTTTTTACAGAATAGGTCCGCAGGTCTAGGATAGTGACCTTTGCGCTAAGGGGGACATAATGAGGTGTTGAACCAAGGTAAGTATTGAGTTTATAGTGGTGATGAGTTGCGGAAGGGAGTTATGATGCGTGCCATAATTATCCATTCCTATTCTAACATATTCCTTATACTTCAGCTTAAGAGAACACTCTACCCGTGTCTTATGCCTTTGAATCATGACTATGTACGAGGGACAAATTTTCTATGTGAGTCCCTTGTCAATGCTCTGTCTTTTAAAATGGGAGAAATAACGTCTCTCAATAATATGAATCTTTCTCTAAGGTTCTAGGGATCCAAGGTCTATGATACGATGCTCATGATCCATGAACCCATATCTCATGTTATACTCGGTCCTGTGGACTCAAACTGCATGATATGTCCAAAATGGCTATTGAAATCATGTACATCATGTACACACTCAGATCAGACTTCTTGAAAGACTCGTGCTTTTGATTTCCTTTCTTTAAGCCTTGTGTATATCCACCCTTAATGGTTATGGATGGTGATGGCATGTCTATGCTCAGAATAACCCTCAGTCCATTTCTTGGGTGTTCAAAATATGAAGTAACCATGATCGTTGCACCATATTCCCTAGACTTCAACTTGTGTGGCAAGGTTATGTAAGTATAAGTCTAGATTAAACAATATTCAGGTATCCCCAATGCTCATGCTCTTATTAAAATGTTCAGTTCATACTCCATGTTTGTGGTCAAGAGTCAGGATGCTATTTGCATGTCATGCAGTTCATGCTCTCAATATATTCACTCGGTAATGTTTAGCTTATGTGGGGGCAAGTGTCAGTAGAAAAAGCTAAGTAGTGGCCTAGATGGAAATTAGTAGGTGTTCCATTTTTCGTGGTGGTTGCAGTGTGATTATGCCACCTAAGTTGTTAAGTGTGAATGAGATGTGTGATGAGGATTTGTTATGTGTAACAGTAAGATGAGACTATATAGGGTGTCTCCTTGTAGAAGATGGAGAATTGTTAATTGTGGGCTGCTTGAGCGAATTATTTGATGGTTTTAGCTACAAATGAGCCAGAAAAGGATTATAGTGATAGGCTTGGATGTGATGATAAATACTTGAGGGCGAGTGCTATGTGTGACAAGTGACTCCTTGTTAAAATCTTGAGCTTGATTGATTAAGGTGATAGAGAGAAGTAGTATTCTTAGAGGGTGAATCTAGAGGTAGAATTTGACGAGTTTAGGAAAAACCTAAGAGCGAATCACATTAGATGTAGCACTTTATGCCTTCAAGTTAGGCTTGAACAGGGTGAAAGCAAGATGTTAGATGTAGACTTTAGTAGCTATATGCACCAATGTGAAAATTTCAAGTCGCAAAGGGGGATGTGTAGTATTCGGAGGAGGTTATATAGTTAAAAGGTGTTGCTAAATCTAAGGGCTATTACTCATATCATTTAAGGTAAGGATACTTCTATTCATACGTCCAAAACCTTATTTCATGTCATGTATCAATCTCAATTCATGCTTATGATTTTCAACATTTCATGTCGTACACTAGTATGATCATGTTCCATAAAACTTATGTCCTAGAATATGTCTATGCCAAGTCTCATATGTCCCACGATTCCTACTCTCACGTTTTGCTTGGTGTTGTCATAGAGTGCCTCTTGAGGTCTTTCCATATTTGTTTAAAAGAGAATTGTTGATGTGAGTTCATAGCCTTTACTTTATGGCTTCAATAAGTCCCTACCCATCATTCGGGGATGAATGATCACAAGAGGGAGATAATGTAACACCCTAAACTTTCGAGCTAGGATTCCAATCATTTTTCGCGTGTAATTAGACCTGAACTCGGAAACCCTTGTAACTAAGTATTATGGTCAAGAACTATGTGTGGGAAGAGTGTTGGGCGTGAATAAAGGTCTTAAGAAAACTCTAGCACAAGTTAAGTTAAATGCTTCTCTATCGACTAAGTTTTCATATAACTTTCAAATTTAGGTCATCTTTAAATGATCATTACTCCTAGAATATAAAGAGTTAGGTGGACCATGACCCACAAAATTAAAGTTCTTCGAGTCTTCTTTCTAATGCCACTAATCGCGCATTAATCTGAGTCCGGAGTAAAAAGTTATGATCAGTTTACCGAGAAGACATCTGTCTATCCAGAAGACCATCGAATTTTGGGAGTTAAAACGAAAGGAAAACGGATCGTTTTTGAGACAACGGTTCGTTCTTCCGACTGTTTTCGGAGGAAGAAACCCAAAAAATTCCAAAAGTTAAAACGCCATCGAAAATGGTCCATTTGTGTCCAAAATGGACCGTGACGCGTCTTTCCTTTCCTAGACCAATCCGAGTTTTAATTGGGATTGCCTATAAATAGGACTCCTAGGGTATTTTTTTTTACGGAAAACTTCTTTCCACGATAGTTTCAAATGCTCCTCTCCCTCAAAACACGAATCTTCCAAGTCTCAGAGATATCAATGGCTAGGGTTTCTATTCCAAGAGTTTCTCTCCACAATCTTTTTCTCCAAGGTACGCAGAACGATCCCTTTTCAAAGTATCTTATAAACGTTATGGTTTTCAAACCCTTTGGTAAACATTTATACTATTTTGATTATGAACTTAGGGTTACAAGTATGGTTTTACTAGCTTTGAGGAAAACTCATGAAAACGTTATTCCCTAACTTTTACTTGAACATACTAAGGGATTATGTGATGAATGGTACTCAAAAAGGGGATTGAAAGGTTTTTACTTGTTCTTCTTAATATCCAAAAGTCTTCAAAGTGATTTACGGAATTTGGAAGATATTGCTATTCTAACGGATTTTACGAATGGAATGGTTTGAGACAGAAATTATCGTTTTGCTATACGAATTTTATGAAATGGGCATATTGATTTGTTGACAGACCCTATGGGTTCTATATTGATGAAATGAATGACTTGCAAGTCTTGGTATGACGATACCAATAACTGATTATGCCTCTAACTGAATTGTATTATTTAAGGATGTTTTTAAAGATATTGAAAATGTTAATAATTTAGGCTCTAAGAGAATTAGATAGTTAACCGAGAAGGTGTGAGGCTAAACGTCTCAGCACCCGAAACTGTGTTTTGCCGACATAGAGATGACTCGATCCTAACTTGGGATGACCTTATCTATTCCTCTACGAGGACGATTGTACTGGCCATATTGTATTGAAATCTTGACTCATGCGGCAAATATGGGTTGGGGATTAGCCGATCGAGCGTTGATCAGACCCACATAGCCCGTGGTGTTAAATAGAAGTTGGTGATACCATCTAGTTCAAAAGTAACAGATAGAAAATTTAATGTTTTCTCATAATGGAATTTTTCTACGGATATTTATTGTTTATTGTATTGGAAGTATTTAAATGCCAACTTTTCAGATAAAGTATATAGTATCTATTTTTCTGTTCTGTGTATCACTATATTCCACGTACTGACCATCTTTGGGTGGCTACATCGTTGTATGATGTAGGTTCAGAGGCACCTTCTCGTGGTACTATACAACACTAGGTTCGATCGGACAGGTCCAGCTTTTGGTGCGCCCTCCACCTTTCGGAAGGCGATCTAAATTCTTATTTGACTCTGGTTTCAGTTTTATGGTATTGTCGGGGTCATGTCCCAGTATAGATATTTCATCAGCATGTTAGAGGCTTCGTAGACCTATGTAGATGTTATTTAAATATTTTATTCCCAACACTTGGTTAATTATTTTTATATATGTTTTAAATGATGTCCTCAAATGGGTCCTTTTTCCTCAAATTCTTTATTTATTGAATGTGCTTGTTAATGAATGCTAAGGGGTCTTCTCAGGCCTTCATTGGTCTGGGTTTCCCGTCACGTCCAGGGCCTGGTCTCGGGTCATGACAGGTTCCTGGCCATTCGACTAGGCTACAAAAGGCAAACCACGGGTCAACATGATGACTCGTCATTTGAATTACGGTTTGTAGACTTGAGTCGTCATCCATGAGAAGTTTGGTAGTCCTCTGATCCATTTCTAGGAAACTTGTCAACCCTCTGATCTGATTCCACGAGTTGACAGGATGGGCCTTAGTTAGAACCACGGTTCGTAGAATCAACTCGTGGTTCTCAGACCAGAGACTGACCCAACATAAGAAAACCACGGTTCTATTCCACGAACCGTGGTTTAAACCATGGTCCATGATTTGGACCTGTAATTCCTGGGAACATGATTTTTTTTCCAGAGTTTCAAACTTAGAAAGCTGGATCGATTTTTGGGGTGTTACATAACTGACTCAACTTGCTAATAGCACATGATATATTTGGTTTCGTACAATTCATGATATACATTAAACTTCTCAATACTTGTGCATAGTCCAATTGTGAATCACTTTCACCTTCATTCTTTTAAAGTGCAAAAGTTACATCAATTGGTATCTTTGCAATATTGAAATTCAACTACTTGAACTTGTCAAGTACCCTCTCAATATAATGAGACTATGAAAATGCTAAATCTCATGGAGTTTTGTGAATTTTAATCTCTAAGATTAATTCAGCAACTCCTAAATCTTTCATATTAAATTTTCTAGCCAGCATAAGCTTAGTAAGATTTATATCAGAAATGTCTTTACTCATGATCAACATGTCACCAACATATAAGGAAACAATGACTTGATGATTCAGAGTATTCTTAATGTAAACACATTTATCATACTTATTGATCTTAAATATATTTACCAATATTGTTTGATTAAATCTTGCATGTCATTGTTTGGGTGCTTGTTTTATCCCATAAAGTGACTTAACAAGTTTGCACACTTTTTTTTCTTTACCAAAAATCACAAAATCCTCAGGTTGTTTCATGTAAATTTTTTCCTCCAATTCTCTATTTAAGAAAGTTATTTTCATATCCATTTGATGAATTTCAAGACCATATACAACCGCTAGTGCTACTAACACCCGAATGGATGTGATTCTTATTACTGACGAGTATGTATCGAAATAATCAAGGCCTTTCTTTTATCTATAGACTTTAGCAATAAGTTTTATCTTATATTTGTCAATAGTTCCATCAGCTTTCATTTTATATTTAAAGATCCATTTCGAACCTAAAGGTTTATTTTCAGGAGGAAGATCAACCAATTCTCAAATATGGTTGTTTAATCTTACTATTGACTATCTCTTTTTAAAATGTTGACTCTACAGAATACAAAACTTCTTTAAAAGTTTAAGGCTCATTTTCAAGCAAAAAGTCATAAAATTCGGTCCAAAAGAAGTAGATGTCTTTTGGTGTTTATTACATTTTGGATTCTCTTCATTTAGTGTGTTTTTCTTTGGTTCTTCCCAAGGTCGTTTAAATCCTTTGCTTGATGACTCATATTTAGTTTTATACGGATACATATGTTCAAAGAATTAAGTATTGCCTGATCCAATTACTGTATTAACATGAATATCGGGGTGTTAGAATTTGTAAACTAGAAATTGGCATGCTTTGCTGTTGTTATCCAATAAACACACAATCCATAGTTTTTAGTCTTATTTTGATCCTTTTGGGTTTAAGAACTTAGACTTTGGCTAAACACCCTCGCACTTTAAAATATTTCAAGTTGGGTTTTCTCTCTTTCAATTTCTCATACAGAATGGATTGTATTTTATAGTGGGACACTCTATTGAGTATTTGATTTGCTGTAAGGATAGATTTCCTTCACAAATTTTGTAGCAAACCAGTTTTTGTTTTTTAATTAAAGGTGGCACAAGGCCTAATATAAAAGAAAACAAATGGTCTGTACAGAGAAAAACAAAAATCAGAGAAACAAAAGGGAAAATAACAAAGGGAAAGTTTCTAAAAGGAGCTTAGGACATAACCCTAAAATCCCAGAGCTGCATCGATGCATCTTCATCGCTAATGAAGGTCGAAGCTTGGATCTCCATCGTCTGCAATAGAGGTATGTCATCTCCCTCCTTGTTCTAATTAGGAGACTTCTAGAGCTAAAACTGAAGTTAGGCGGTAAGAAAGTTAGAGATGAGGTCCCGATGTTCTACCCGCCATATCGTCGGAGTTTCAAAGAAAAAGCAATCGGCAAGATGGTAGCATCATTGATCTCGTTCAATCTAATATCTTTACCCCTTAACTTAAAGTTTTGGTTCTAATCTTCTCCCTTTGCTGACTATCGATCTTGGAGAGATGAGGATACCAAATGTGCTGCTGAGTGCTGGATCTTCGAGCTGAAAGAAGTGGACTTGACTATGCCGCAAATGGACGCTTCTTCTCTTCTCTGCATCAGGAGGTACTCAGATTACCCTATCTCTTCAACCTTTCTTTCCCTAAATTAAAGGAATGAATCTCAAAGGAGATTAATACCACCTCCAGATCTACAGAGGGAGATTGAATCGATAAGCTAATTCTATGGTACTTGCTTGTACTTGTTGCAGGTTCAAGGATGGAAAAAACACAAAGGAAACTCAACTTGCCTCAATCCTTTTCTAGGTCCTGGTTATGTATCGGATGACACCTTAAAATCTTGCGGATACTAAAAACCAATAGAAATGCTTCTGACTTAGGCAGAGGATTGATACATGTGTGTTTGTTTGTACCATGCCTACTATAAAGTCTAACCTACTAGAAGTATTATCAAGATTGATTCTTCAAGTTTCTTCTAATGTATGTTGTTCCTTGTCTGTCTTAGTTGTAGTATCTTCCTGCCTTGCCTAGGGAAGTCTTGATCTTGCTGTATGATGAAATCACTTGCTCAATGTTATGTTCTGTTTTGCTCAATCAGTGAACTCTCTGTTATTTGTCTTCTGATTTGTGGAATGCCCAAGAAGTCTAATTTGAAAATCCTTCTGCCTTCGATAGGAATATCATGAAAGCGATGAAATAAAAAATTACCTGCAAAAGAGAAAACTAGGTTAGTGAAAAAATCAGCAAGAGCATTTCCTTCTCGGAGGGAATGCTGTACTCTTGCTTTCAATGACTTCCTTAATCTGTTAATCTAATTAACCTCCATCACCATACTCCAAGGTGGTTTCCATCTGTCTTCTAAAATATTCTCCATAGCTAGAGAATCAAATTCAACAATAACATGATTGAATAAGTCCTCTTTACAGTACTCCAAACCTTCTCTGATTGCCCTTGCTTCTGCCACTAAATTGGTAGAATCCTGGATTCTAATCCCTTTAGCAACCACAATCTGACCCGAGGAGTCTCTTATGCAAAAAGCTGCTGAACTTGGACCTGGATTACCTTTAGAGGCTCCATCTGTGTTGCACTTAAACCATTGATCGGGAGGGGGGGGGGGTTCTATCTGACAATTTTGAAACTATATGAAGGCGTATAGCCTTCCAAAACAGTAACCAAATCAGGCCAAGAATAATGTTCCCACCTACCTTTGAATATGCACATGATGAATCTCCTTATAGTTTCATTAACTTCTCTCAATAGCTTATCTGTTGAGTATATTCCTCCATGTAGAATAGTATTTCTCCTTTTCCATATAAACCAAA
Organism: Jaltomata sinuosa; assembly: GCA_003996215.1. Classification (NCBI taxonomy): domain Eukaryota; kingdom Viridiplantae; phylum Streptophyta; class Magnoliopsida; order Solanales; family Solanaceae; genus Jaltomata; species Jaltomata sinuosa. Next base: position 904,671 of record QJPP01000059.1, read on the forward strand.
GAATTATCATGGGGATCACCTCTAGAACCATTTTTACCTTGCCTTTTCCTTGCATTCTCCACCATTTCCTTATGTTAGGTTTCAAGAATGCCTCTTGGCTTAAGCCAATAGGGCCAGCATAGTGTTGCCAAACAGTTCTTGCTACCTCACCATTTAGAAAAAGGTGTTCTATTGTTTCCCTTTTTGGTATTGAGCAGCACCCGCAATTTAGAGATAAATTAGGATTCCAAGTATTCAATGTGTGAGCTACTGCCACCTTGCCTAACCACACCCTCCAAGCAAGGAATGAGATTTTGAAAGGCAACCCTTTACACCACAACAATTTGAGGTCCTCATTATCAGCTTCCCTCTTTCTTAGTATATCCCACACACTTTTAACACTGAAGCATACAGTGTTTGATTTTGTCCACCAGGGTTTGTCTCCAACTTCCATCAGATGGGCTGTGTTCAAGTTATTCCTAATATGCTCCACCACATACTCTGGAACCTTTTCTTGCATAGATTGGAAATCCCAACCTTCTTCCTTAAGAAAAATCCCAATTTCCTTCATTTCATGACAATTATGTTTCTCTGAGGGATGCAGGAAAAGAGGGCCTAGATTGGTCCAATTATCATACCAAATACTAGAAGTGCCCCTTTTAGATTCCCACCACAAAAACTTTTCAACTTTCTCTCTGTTTTCCAACATGTATTTCCAAACTTGTGAGCCTCTTTTCCACTGTACAAGCGATGGAATTTGCTTATTGCAATACTTGTTCCATAGGAAATTAGACCATAAGTTATTTTGTGTCCTAAAGTTCCACCACAATTTAGCAAACATAGCCTGAGACACATCAAACATGGATCTAAATTCTAATCCTCCTTCTTTTTTGGGCAAGCACACCTTTGTCCAAGCTGACCAATGTTTACTTTTACCTGTTTCCTTGTTGCTCCAAAAGAATTTTGCAAAGATCCTGTGAAGATATTTGATAACACAAGAGGGAGGAACAATAGCAGATAACACATAAATGGGAATTCTTTGGAGAACACTAGTAAGTAGGACTTCCTTACAACCATACGAAAGCATTTTCCCATTCCATGCTTGAAGCTTCCTTTTCACCCTGTCGAGTAATTCTGAATAATCTGCTTTTCTTTTTATCTTGTGAGTTATAGGACACCCCAGATACTTCATTGGGAACAAACCCCTTACCATTCCAGTGCTCTGACCAACCTGTGTAGCTGTCTCCCTTGCAACATTCTGATGTAAGTAAAAGAAGCTCTTCTCTTTATTGATCTTCTGTCCCGATTGCTTCTCATATTCTTGTAGAGTAGTCATGATCTTTTCTAAAGAATAACTATTAGTAGAGGAAAATATAATGGTGTCATCAGCATATGCTAAGTGATTCAAAATAGAACTCCATTTAGGCAACCCATATCCAACAAATTAACTATCATCAAATAAGGAGTTAAAAGCTCTAGAAAACACTTCTGCAGAGAGGATAAATAAAGCAGGGGACAGGTGACCCCCTTGTTTCACCCCCTGGTGGAATGAAAGAACCCATGATATTGCCCATTAATAAGCACAGAGTAATAATTATTAGAGATCAATCTCCAAACCAGATTTACAAACATATTGGAGAATCCCATTTTCCTCAACACCTTCATTAGAAAAAACCATGAAACCCTGTCGTAAGCTTTAGCCATGTCAAGCTTGATGACTACATTAGCAAGCTTCCATCTCTTGCTGATGTCCTTAATCAATTCTTGAGTTAGTAGAACATTCTCTATGATGCTTCTACCTTTCACAAAACCAGATTGATTAGGGGAAATAAGCTTGGGCAAGATAACTTCTAATCTATTATGAATGATTCTGGAGAAGATCTTATTTACGAAGTTTCTCAAGCTAATAGGTCTCAAGTCCAAGAAGGTTTCAACATTAGTTTTCTTAGGCAATAGGAACAAATTAGTATGGGTAACTGATTTAGGAAGAGAGTTACCAGCAAAGAAATCCTGAACCATCTTCACAATATCTTGAACCACGTCCTTGAACTCCTCATGCTCAGTCCAAAAATTAAGAAACCTAAAAGGTCTGTTGTAATTGGAAGGACTGTTATCACCCTTAAGTAGCAAGGGAGCATGATCCGACCCATTTCTAGGTAAGTGCTCCACTTCAGAATGAGAGTAGAGGTCTAAGAAGTCAGCATTAAGTAAAATCCTATCTAGTCTTTCAAAAATACAATCTTCTCCTGCTCTTCCATTCCACCAGGTGAAAGGACTTCCCTTGTAGGGAACCTGTACAAGGTCACAAGATTCGATCCAGGTCCTGAATTCTTCATGATCAGCATCTACTACAAGGAGGCCAACAATCTTCTCCTTTCCACTTAGTACAACATTAAAATCTCCACCAATTAGCCAAGGAGAGTTGATCCCAGTAGCTACACCATATATATCTTCCCACAACTCTATTCTGAGTTGGATATCACATTTAGCATACACCAGAGTAGCATAAAAGCTGGCCATATAAGACTGATCTTGCATTTTAAGAGTAATTTGCTGCTCTGAGTTACTACTCACTATGATATCATACCCATGACTGGTAAACACCCAGATTTTACCATTAATATTATGAAAGGCTTGAGGCATTTTCAACCTTGTACTGTATCTGTTGATATTTCTAGCATGCAGAAAAGGTTCCATTAAAGCCATAAACGCAAACTTATGATATTTATGCAACATTTGCACTCTCTGAAATGCTTTTTGTGTCTTTATTGACCTTATATTCCAAATAAGAGCTTTCATTATGTAGAAACATGTTGTGATACCACCCTCCTCTTTGGTTGAACTCTAATAGGCTGAGTCGCCTCCCCATTACCTTGTTTTTTCCCTTTTCTTGCAGATTTTACAACAGTGGCCATTCTTGGTGATAGATCTGCATTTTTAAAGATCTGATCTTCATTCATTGGACTCTCACCTTGTTCAGAATTACCGTCTACCTCAGAATCTGTCTCCACACTATGTGTAAGTATGTTGTGAAGAATTTTATTAGGGGATTCAATTCAGTTCAGTCTAATATGTGACACATCTCCTTGAACAACTGAGGGATGTACCATAATTGTCATGCTTCCAGGAACCTGTTGCTCTACCTTTCTCAGATTGGTCAGGGAACTGTGTTGTTGCTTCTGTGAGCTACCAATGTTACTAGCCTCTGCAGTTACTGTTCTCTCTTGTCCTTGACTGATAATGTCATTTGCTAGCTTTGCCGGAGTGACATTAGAAGAGCTTACATCTGCAATAGAGTCCTCGGATCTTGTCTCTTCATTCTTTGTTCTATTCTTTGCTCCATCAAGAGCATTACTTTGGATTGCTGATTCCACCTGATGGCCTACTGTATCAATGTTATTGCTTGTGGCTCCTTTTTCTTGTAGTTAGCAAATGCATGTATTATTCACTCCTTGGTGGATGAGTGATGAAAGTTATACTTATTCTCTTTTTCTTCTTGGTGCTGACCTTCTTCCCACTCTTTATTAAAGTTTTGCCATTTTTCTTCCTCTTCTGGTAATTGCTTATGTCCCTTTTCCTGCTTGCCATCATTAATGGTGTCATCTGCATGCTCCCCTTCTTGTAATGCATCAAAGGCATTGCTTGTACTAACTGCTTTTGAGGGTGTGACTGCCTTATCATTGAGAAAATCTTTTGCATTTTTGTCTATGGTAAACCTCCTTCTAGTAGGGTGCCACTGTTTCGTATGCACCTTAGTCTTCTCCTTTTGTGCTCCTACTACTGTATTGTTCTCCACATACTCTTCTTGATTGTCATCCTTTTCACTCGGCTCCTGCTTCTTTAATTATGGATGCAAGACCCTACAATCTTGTTCATCATGACCTTGAAGTTTGCACTCCTTACAGTACTTTGGAAGCATGTCATATTGAATTCTGATCCTTTCAACTCTTGATTCCTTAGTATTTGGGTTTACTATTTCCATCTCCACAAACTTGGGGAAACAAAGAGTAGATCCACCTGGACCTTGACCCTAGCACAACTAGGTCTAGTCTTGTTAATGGTAGCCGAGTCCAAGTGTATGGGTTTGCCTTCTGCAGAGGCTAGAGAGAACAAAGATTCCTTCACAAAAAATGTAGGCTTTAAATCAGGGAAAGAGATCCATGCCAAGGCCTGTGTAGTCTCTGCATCCACTTTAAATTTAGCATCATAGATTAGGGGCCTCATCGGGTAAGAATATCCATCTTTGTCCAGTATATAGTAGACATTCTTGGACATCATATTGATAAAGTCTTCCTCCTAGTTAAATCTGATAAGAATATGCATGTTCCTCAGTAATCCAATGGTGCAAACGCCTTTAATTTTGCACTGCTTAGGGATTTGAGATCGAAGCTCCTCCATTTCAGGCCACCCATAAAAGAACTTACTCACCACCGCATATTGCAGGTTTTCAATGGTGTTCATTCTACAAACCTCGTCTTTCGTCTATTGAATTTTGGGTATTCTGTTGTTGTAAGATAACTGCTTTATAGGGATCGGCTCCACTGCCTTGTTACTCTTCTGACTGGATGTAGTTGCTTTCAATAAATTAGCGTAATTACCTATTTTTGGAGATATGGGACCTCCTCCTTCATTATTCATGTTAGGAAAATTGTTAGGCTCGTTAGGTAATATAGGATTCTTCATTTTCAAATTAGGGACTGGGGCTTTGGAGGGGGTAAGGGGAGGGAAATCTATGTTGGAATTTAGGGGGGTAGACTGATCAGCCTTAGGAATGGGCTGACCAGTGACCGAGGAGGCCATCACCGGTGAAACAGGGATTGATCTAGAGGCTAGGGATCATTCACCGAGATGGAGGCTGGGCGAAGATAACCTCGTGCATGTATACTTCAATAGTGTGATAAATAATTTTTTTGAACTTCCCTTCGTTACACTTTAATGACATTACAAAAAAAGGGTCTTAATCAAACCAGAATTTATTAATAAGGCATTCGTTATTTTTTTTAATATTTAATTTTTCCTCTTCGCGATTTTGTTGATTGTGGTATGTAAAGGACAATGGTTTGATGGATGCTACTATTTTCTAAGCAAATCTCTTCAAAAGGATATTCATACTCTCCACACTTATCACTTCTTATCACTTTTTTTATTCAACTAATTTTCAACTTTAGCTTTTATTACTTAAATTCTTCAATTGCTTTATCATTACTGTCAAGCAAATAACATAGCAATATCGAGTGCAACCGTTAATACACATTATGAAATACTTTTTTCCACCGCTAGATAGTATTGACTTCATGTCACAAATATCTGTGAATTAAGTCTAAAGGAATAGAATTACAAGAATGTTTGACAAACATAGATTCAACACAAATTTAATATTGTGATTTATTACACTCGAATGTAGGTAATACTTCTAAATTAATTAGTTTTTGTAAGATTTTGTAATTGGCATGTCCTAAACAAATATGCCATAAATTATTTGATTTCAATAAATAAGACGAAGATGGATTCTTATTCATACTGTCAACAACCATTACATTAAGCGGTAACCTTTTTTCTACATATATTTTATTCTTACTTATTACAACTTTTTCCGAAACAAAAACACATTTAAAATCGTTCTTCATAAGAAGTTAGGTGAAAATTAAGTTCTTCCTAATAGTAGAAATATGGAGAAAGTTGTTAAGAGTCAACACCTTGCCGAAAATTATCTTCAGAAATATCTTTTCACTTTTTTCAATCTTGGTTGTTGTAGTATTTTTCTGCAACAATCCTTATAGTAATTTTTGGATTTTCATACACTTTGACTATTTTTTTCCTCCTTGTAGTTGTGTTATGCTATTCATGGGCTGCGGAAGTGGGTGGCTTGGTTCCCGAGGTGTTCGGTTAAATTTTAGGTGAGTTTTTTTATTTTATTTTAGAAGGCTTAAAAGTTGATATGGTTAACTTTGATCAATATTTGGAGTTGAGAACGTTGTATGAGAATTTTATCAGTTCCATTAGCTCAGGAATGTCATTTTGTCATGACCCAGACCCATCGTGAGTGGCACACACCCGAAACCCCCCGGATGAGCAGACCATAACCGACCCAACACTTACCAAGTCTAACAGGTCAAAACCAATGCATAAAGTAAACTAATATTCAAGTCTCAAAATACTATTATAAATAAAAGCCTGCAGAAATCCCCCCTAGAACCGGAAAGTCATCGTACCAAAATAATCTACCAATATCTAGAATGTGGGGATGCAACCCCAAATAAATAAGAGTTTAAGCTCAAAATAAGTGGGCTATACTAAAAGGAAAAAACTATGGTATCTCAACCGAAGTAGCTCACCCTTGATGTCTAGAAGAGCTGGAACTACAAGTGAGGTCGTGCGTCAGCCATCAGAAGATTTTCTGTACTAAAAAAAAAAGCAAGTGCAGAATCAGTACACAACCACCGTGTACTGGTAGGGTCATCAACCAGTTCTGAATAAGCAAAATATGAACAGTAAACCATAACATAGTAAGGCACAATAAACATGTAATAAGCCACAATATACCGACTACAAATCTTTTCCTTAGTTTATAAACCACATGAAAATAGATGATAACCATTGACACATTTAATGAAAACAACATATATATGACCCTTTTCACATAGCCCTGACCCACCAAGGATCCCTCTAACCACACCTAAGTATTCAATATGTGACCCCGGTCTACACCAAAACCAACCTAACACACAGATATAATTACCCGACCTCTCATGGATCATATACAACAATCACATTTTAATAATATACAACCAGTCCACTCATAGAACCATCGAAAGAATATAACAATTTCAAACAACATAACCCATACCAGGCGTGGTACCCGAGCCAACTATTATGAATTACCATACCAGGCGTGGTACCCGAGCTAACTATTAGTATACCCGTACTAGGCGTGGTACCTAAGCCAACCGTTAGTAATTTCCCTACTAGGCATGCTACTCGAGCCAACCGAATGTCACACCAGGTCTAATCAATCACAACCAATGAACAAACATACTTGTAAAACCAACAAGCAAACAAAACAAGTTCATTTCACAAGACTGATTGCCGGACAACTAGACATTCACAATTTATTCCTTGAACATGCAACTCATACACCACTATGAAATAGTACGTGAATACATAATGCATATTAGAATTGATAACCATCATCTACCTCAAATTATCCAAAGATCTACCGAACCGGAGCCTTCTTGTCTTCCGAATTTCTTGTTTGTTCTTGGTCTAAAACAACATATAATAACCACAATTAATCCTCATGGGCTACTAGTTACCCGGATTATGCAAAAATCCCAAACCCCAGGCCAAACTATGATCATTCCACCCTTCTCCGGGCTTTCCCATCATAAATTCACCTAAGTTCATCATTTTACGGATACATTTAGAGAATTATGGCTAAGTGATCATAATCCATCAACAATAAACAAGACCCAAGAACTCTAGTACCCTAGAATCTCCTTTTTTCCCGGATTCTACCATTCCTAGGTTATTCCAAACCTTCCCTAAGTTCACAACTAGTAATTCTACTCTGTAGGAATTAAAGCACTAAGTTAAGGGAGTGGAATCCTTACCTTTGGGATGAAAAATGATGCCAAACGGAGGAAAAACGTCTAAAATTGCCTTGCCATTCTCCCAAAATGTTCTTGATGAAAATTGAACATTTTGGGGGAGTTTTTGTATTAAATCCTGACTCGCTCCGCTATAGCGCTTTACGCTCCTCTATAGTGGTACCGCCATAGCGGAACCATCCGCTATAGCGGTGCTAAGCGATGTTGACTTCTGCTATATTGATAATTTCTCTGCTATAGCGGAGGTCGCTATAGCGATGTGTAAACTGCTATGGCGGTTGACACGAGACATAAAGTCATAAAATTTCCCAAAAGTGCCCATTTTACAACACACTTAATTTTCTGACGTTTTGGAATAACCCCTTCACGTCAACCTTCATATCAAGAGTTCTATTTACCCGATCTCAACTCTAAAAAGTCCCCTAGACTCCTATATGTCTTAGCTACAAGGATAACTATCTCAATACAAGACATGTTACCAATTCCTCACCCAAATTGCCTTAGACCATACCTGGCTCCAAAACCAACCGAGACTAGCCTAGCACAGAATTTTCAACTCCCAAACTCGAAAGTTTTCCAACTTGAAACTTAGCATGAAAAGTCTACTCGTAATTACAAACCCAGTCGTTACAATAGATACCAATTTAACCATCATTCGTCCCTGAATGATCAACCCCAAAAATATGAAAACAAAGATAGGAAAGAGTAGTACCTGAATCCTCAAACAAGTGAGGGTACTTGTTCTGCATGTCCTTCTCGATTTTCTAAGTGGCTTCCTCAACCAGATGATGCTTCCATTGAACTTTCACAGATTTGATCTCCTTTCTCCTCAACTTTTGGACATCCCGATCAAGAATTGCAACCAGTTCCTCTTCAAAACGAAGGTCCTTGTCTAGAAATACTTCATTCCATTTGATAATATAATATTTATCCCCATGGTACTGCTTGAACATGGATACATAGAATACTGGATAGACACCGAATAAACTGGGCGGCAGTGCTAACCTGTAAGCCACTGACCCAACTATTTCTAGAACCTCAAATGGATTGATAAACCAAGGGCTGAGTTTGTACTTCTTGCTGAAACACATAATCCCCTTCATTGGTGACACTTTTAATAGTGCCTGCTCACAAACCTGGAAGCCCATGTCCCTGACCTTGCAGTGTGCGTACTGTTTCTTCCTGCTCTGGGCTGCTAGGAACTTGGTCTGAATACCCCATACTTTTTCCCGCACTTCCTTTACCAAGTGTATGCCCATATGCTTCACATAACCTACCTCAAACCACCTTATAGATGATCTACAACCCCTCCCATATAGTGCCGCAAATGGTGCCATGTTGATACTGGAGTGGTAGTTGTTGTTGTATGAGAACTCACACAATGGCAGGAACTAGTCCCAATAACCCCCAAAGTCAATCACACATGCTCTCAGCATGTATTCCAACACTTGGATTATCCTCTCCGACTGACCTTCTGTTTGAGGATGGAAAGGTATGCTGAAAGTGAGTTGTGTGCCCAACTCTTTATGTAACTTACCCCAAAACTTAGAGGTAAACTGCGTACCCCTGTTTGAAATGATGGACAATGGTACCCCATGCAGTCTCACGATGTCCTTCAAATAGATCATAACTAACTGCTATGAATTATAGTCCATCCTGACTAGAATGAAGTAAGTTGACTTGGTTAGCCGGTCCATAATGACCCAGATTGAGTCATACTTCCCAAAAGTCTTTGGAAGACCCACCACAAAATCCATGGCTATCCTTTCCCATTTCCACTCAGGAATGGGCATCCTCTGAAGTAATCTTGTAGGCCTTTGGTGCTTGTACTTGACCTGCTGGCAATTATGACACTTGGACACGAAATCAGCTATGTACCTTTTCATCCCGGGCCACCAGTAAAGTTGCCTCAAGTCCCTGTACATCTTGGTTATGCTCGGATGAATCAAATACCATGAACCATGAGCCTCTATCAATACCTTCTAAATTATATTGTCAACCCGAGGAACACAAATCCTTTCTCTGAAATTCAGCACTCTGCTAGAGTCTAACATTGTATCCCTGGATTCGCCGAATATTGCATTGCTTCGAAGCTTGCTCAACTGCGAATCCTGAAACTGCTTGGTATTTATATCTTCTATGAATGTGGATTTGACATCAATACTGGCCAATATCCCACCCCGTTTCGAGATACCCAAGTGCATGAACTTAGCTTCCAAAGCCTGAAGCTCCCTTGCCAATGGTCGCTTGGACACCTTCAAATAAGCCAAGCTGCCCATGTTGATGGTCTTCTGGCTCAATGCGTCTGCCACCATATTAGCCTTATCCAGGTGGTACTGGATGGTCACATCATAATCCTTCAAAAACTTCATCCACCTCCTCTGTCTCAGATTCAAGTCCTTCTGAGTAAATACATGCTGCAGACTGCGATGATCGGTGAACACCTCACATTTGACACCATAAAGGTAGTGCCTTCAAATTTTGAGTGCAAACCCCACCGCTGCCAACTTCAAGTCATGGGGTGGATAGTTTCTCTTATGAACCTTCAACTGCCTAGCATATTCCTGTCCTGCATCAGCACAACACCCAAACCCAAATGTGAAGCATCAAAATATATAATAAAATCCTTACCTTCAACCGACAATGAAAGGATGGGAGCCGTGGTAAGAAGTGTCTTGAGCTTTTGGAAGCTCTCCTTACACTTGTCGGACCACACAAATGGTACCTCTTTCTGAGTCAACCTTGTCAAGTGAGTAGCGATAGACACAAAATCCTTGACAAATCTATGGTAGTAACCTGCAAGCCCCACAAAACTCCTCACCTCAGTCACAGAGCTAGGCCAGACCCAACTTTTAACTGACTTAATTTTCTGGGGATCCACCATCACCCCCTTTTCTGACTCTACATTCCCAAGGAAAGCGACTGAAGTCAACCAAAATTCACACTTAGAAAATTTTGCATAAAGCTTCTGATGCCTCATTATGTCCAACATAATACAGAGATGTTCAGTATGCTCATCCTTACTCTTGGAGTAGCTCAAAATGTCATCAATAAACACGATGACAAATGAATCCAAATAAGATTTAAACACCCCATTCATCAAAGTCATGAATGTTGCCGGCGCATTGGTCAACCCAAACAACATCACTAGGAACTCATAGTTCCCGTACCGAGTCCAAAAAGCAGTCTTAAGAATGTCCTCGAGCCTAATCTTTAACTGATGATACCCTGACCTTAAGTCAATTTTTGAAAACACAGATGCACCTTGTAACTGGTCAAAAAGATCATTAATGCGGGGTAAAGAGTCTTTATTTTGGATGGTAACCTTGTTCAACTGCCTGTAGTCTATGCACATCCGCATACTACCATCCTTCTTTTTTACAAACAAAACCGGAGCACCCCAAGGTTAAGCACTGGGATGGATAAAACTCTTATCTAAGAGTTCCTGAAGCTTAGTCTTAAGTTCCCTTAACTCTGCTGGTGCTATGTGATAAGGAGGAATGGAAATTGGGCTAGTGCCTGGCTCCAAGTCAATACAAAAATCAATGTCCATGTCCGGAGGCATACCAGACAAATCTGCTAGAAATATCTCCTGAAACTCTGACATAACCGGAACTGACTCAATAGACGGGGACTCCACACTATCATCTCGAAGATGAGCCAAGAAGGACAAACACCCTCTACCCACTAGTTTCCTAGCCCGAACAAATGATATGATCTTAGCTGGCTTAAGCCTGCACATACCTTCCCACTAGTCTATCCTTACCCGAAATTTCTAGAGCCATAAGTTTTAGTGTTACAATTAAGTACAACATAATAAGGAGACAGCCAAATCAGGCCCAAAATAACATCAAAGTCTACCATATCCAGAATTACCAAGTCTACCCAAGTCTGCAACCCCATAAATACCACAGGACAAGTACGATAAATATGAGTCACAATCACGAACTCTCCAACCGAGGTGGAAACATGGATAGGGGAATCAAGGATATCACAATTCAATTCCAGTCCCATAGCAAATTTCACAGAAACATAAGAGTATGTAGAACCTGGGTCAAAAAGTACGGAAGCTATCTTATCACAGACAAGAATTGTACCTGTGATTATCTCATTTGATGCCTCAACCTCCTGCCTCCCAGGAAAAGCATAACAGTTAGCCCGACCATCAATCTGAGCAACTTTCCTAGCCAGTTGCTCTGCTCCCCTGCCCGCGCCGTATTAACCTGGTCTCTCTGACCTCCCTGAAAGTTACCTCGCCCACCCTGTGGACGAACTCAAGTATGACTACCTCTACCTGCTGGAACCATATCCTTGGACTACTGCTAAGCCTAATTACCAGTCTGTCTGTGAGGGCACTACCTCTTAAAGTGTCCCAGATCACCAAAGTGAAAACAACCGCGATCAAGTGTAGGCCTGCCGACAGATGTGTGAAAAGCTCCCTGGCCTATAGAAGCTGAAAACTGCTGACTAGCTCCCGAACGACCACCTGTGTAGCTGGCAGAGTTGACTGAATAGGACGTACAGAGTATGTCTGCTGATGATGACCCCTGGAGTATGAATCACTAAAATTCTCCTTATTCTGGGACTTTTTGGCTAACACTTTAGCCTGCCCGACCTACTTAACCCCTTCTAACTTCTTCACATAATTGGTGACCTCATTGAAGCTCTTTCCTGCTGAAGTCATATGCACGGACAACACCTGCAACTTAGTATTCAAGCCTTTCACAAATAGTCGAATCCTCTCCTCCTAAGAACCCAACAACTGAGTAGCAAAATTAGACAAGGCATAAAACTTGGCCTCATAAGCAGAGACTGACATGCCACCCTGTTCTAGAGCCAAAACTCATCCTTTTTGCGATCTCTCAAAGTATGAGGTACATACTTCTCTAGGAAGAGAACATGAAACTGCTCCCAAGTCACCGAAGGCAAAGCAGATGACAGACACTCCACATGAGACCTCCAACATTGCTTAGCATCAACCTGCAACTGAAAAGTGATGAACTCAACCCCATGCTATGGCACAGTGCCCAGCTTATGCAGCCTCTCATAACAATCCAGTATGAACTTATATGCATCTTCCTTCTCCGTACCCTGAAACGTAGGAGGTTTCAACTTAAGGAACTTGGTTAGAATCTCGTGCTCATTCCATGTCATAACCGGACCTAGAATTGGCATGGAGAAGTTGTCTGTGCCCGATGCCGCATCCATCCTACTTGCTGTAGTAACCGCTGGCTGAGTGCCGGAACCTGGTCTGCAGTACCTATGGGGTTGGCTCCAGCACCGACCAGCCCACTCAGAAAACTCCATCCATACTGAAATGCCTCGGGAATCATAGGGGGAAGGCCTACACCTCCAGCCGGTACTGCCTCTACCTGCTCTGTGTCCTCCTCAACAATGACCTCAAGTTCCTCCTCAACCTGATCCTGGGGTAGGGGAGGGGTCGCCTCATGTGCTCCTGCAGCTGCCTGAGCTCCACCCCTGGCGGGTGATGGTCTACCTCGGCCCCTGCCCCAGCCCCTTCCTCTACCTATGACCACTAGGCCCACCGCTGGGACCGCTGGTCTCGCTCTGTTGTTTCTACTATTAACCATCTACGGACAGAAGATTGAAAAAGTTAGATACCAGTTTGTATCACCAGATACCAATTGGAATCAAGTTATAACATAAAAGAAGAAAGAAGAGATAGTTTTCCTAAAGTCCTATAGCCTCTCGAAGAAAAGTACAGATGTCTCTGTACCGTTCCGCAAGACTCTACTAGACCCATTTTGCTATGACGAGATCAATAAACCTAGGGATTTGATACCATTTTTGTCACAACCCAGACCCTTCATGAGTAGACCTCACTGGAAACCCCTCGAATGAGTAGACCATAACCGACCCAACACTTACCAAGTCTAACAGCTCAAAACCAATGCATAAAGTAAACTAACATTCAAGTCTCAAAGTACTATTATAAACAAAAGCCTGCTGAAATCCTCCTTAGAACCTGAAAGTCATCGTACCAAAAAAATCTACCAACGTCTAGAATGCGGGCATGTAACCAAAAATAAAGAAGAGTTTAAGCCCCAAACAAGTGGGATATAACTAAAAGGAAGAAACCAAGGTACCTCGATCGAAGTAGCTCACCCGTGATGTCTAGAAGCGTTGGAACTACAAGTGAGGTCGTGCGTCAGCCATCAAAAGATTTTCTGTACTCACAAAAGATAAGCAAGTGCAGAATAAGTACACAACCACCGTGTAGTGGTAGGATCATCAACCAGTTATGAATAAGCAAAATATGAACAGTAAACCATAACATAGTAAGGAACAACAAACATGTAATAAGCCACAATATACCGACTACAAATCTTTTCCTTAGCTTATCAACCACATGAAAATAGATGACAATCATTGGCACATTCAATGAAAATAACATATATATGACCCTTTTCACATAGCCCAGACCCATCAAGGATCCCTCTAACCACACCTAAGTGTTCAACATGCGACCCCGGTCTACACCAAGACCAACCTAGCACACAAATATAATTACCCGACCTCTTATGGATCATATACAACAATCACATTTCAATAATATACAACCCATTCCACTCATGGAACCATCAAAAGAATACAACAATTTCAAATAACATAACCCGTAATAGGCATGGTATCCGAGCCAACCATTATGATTCCCATATCAGGCGTGGTAACCGAGATAATCGTTAGTATACCCATACCAGGCGTGGTACCAGAGCCAACCAGTAGTAATTCCCCTACCAGGCATGGTACCCGAGCCAACCAAGTGTCACACCAGGTCCAATCAATCACAACCAATAAACAAACATACTTGTAAAACCAACAAGCAAACAAAATAAGTTTATTTCACAAGACTGATTACCGAACAACTAGATATTCACAATTCATTCCCTGAACATGCAAATCATACACTACTACAAAATAGTACGTAAACACATAATGTATATTAGCGATAACCATCACCTACCTCAAATTATCTAAAGCTCTATCAAACCGGAGCCTTCCCGTCTTCCAAATTTCTTGCTTGTTTTTGGTCTAAAACAACATATAATAACCATAATCAATCCTCATGGCCTACTGGTTACCCGAATTATGCAAAAATCCCAAACCCCAGGCCAAACTATGATCATTCCACCCTTCCCCGGGTTTTCCCACCATAAATTCACCTAAGTTCATCATTTTACGGATACATTTAGAGAATTATGGCTATGTGATCATAACCCATCAACAATAAACAAGTTCCAAGAACTCTAGCACCCTAGAGAATCTCCTTTTCCCCGAATTCTACCATTCCTAGGTCATTCCAAACCTTTCCCCAAGTCCACAACTAGTAATTGTACTCCGTAGGAATTAAAGCACTAAGTTAAGGGAGTGGAATCCTTACCTTTGGGATGAAAAACGATGTCAAATGGAGGAAAATTGCCTAAAATTGCCTTGCCCTTCTCCCAAAATGTTCTTTATGAAAACTGAATGTTTTGGGGGAGTTTTTGCATTAAATCCTGACTCGCTCCACTATAGCAGTCCACGCTCCTCTATAGTGGTACCATCGTAGTGGAACCATCCGCTATAACGGTGCTAATCGATGTTGACTTTCTCTACAACGACAATTTTTCTGCTATAGCGGAGTTCGCTACAATGATGTGTCAACTGCTATAGCGGTTGACACGGGACAAAAAGTCATAAAGTTCTCCAAAAGTCCCCATTTTTCAACACACTTGATTTCCTGACGTTCTGGAATAACCCTTTCATGTCAACCTTCATACTGAGAGTTCTACTTACCCAAACTCAACCCCAAAAAGTTTCCCAGACTATTACATGTCTTAGCTACAAGGAAAACTAGCTCAATACTAGACACGTTACCCAATCCTCACCCGAATTGCCCTAGACCATACCTCACTCCAAAACTGGCCGAGACTAGCCTAGCCTAGAATTTTCTACTCCCAAACCAGAAAGTTTTCTAATTGAAACTTGGCACGAAAAATCTACCCGTAATGATGAACCTGGTCATTACAACAGATACCAATTTACCCATCGTTCATCCTCGAATGATCAAACCCGAAAATACAAAAACAAAGAAGGGAAAGAGTAGTACCTGAATCCTCAAACAAGCGAGGGTACTTGTCCTGTATGTCCTTCTTGGTTTCCCAAGTGGCTTCCTCAACTGGATGATGCTTCCATTGAACTTTCATAAATTTGATCTCCTTTGTCCTTAACTTCCGGACATCCCAATCAAGATATGCAACCGGTTCCTCTTCATAATGAAGGTCCTTGTCTAGCAATACGTTATCCCATTTGATAATGTAATATCCATCCCTATGGTACCACTTCAACATAGATACATGGAATACTGGATGGACACTGGATAAACTAGGCGTCAATGCTAACCTGTAAGCTACTGGCCCTACCATTTTGAGAACCTCAAATGGATCGATAAACTGAGGGCTGAGCTTGCCCTTATTGCCGAAACACATAAACTCCTTCATTGGTGACACTTTCAATAGTGCCTGCTCACCAACCTGGAAGTCCATGTCCTTGACCTTGCGGTCTGCGTACTCCTTCTGCCTGCTCTGGGCTTCTAGCAACTTGGTCTAAATACCTTTTACTTTTTCCTGTGCTACCTTTACTAAGTGTATGCCCAGATGCTTCACATCACCTGCCTCAAACCACCATATAGGAGATCTACAACCCCTCCCATACAGTGCCTTAAATGGTGCCATGTCGATATTGGAGTGGTATCTGTTGTTGTATGAGAACTGACACAATGGCATAAACTGGTCCCAATGACCCCCAAAGTCAATCACACATGCTCTCAGCATGTCTTCCAACACTTGGATTATCCTCTTCGACTGATCGTCTATCTGAGGATGGAAAGTGGTGCTAAAAGTGAGTTGTGTGCCACACTCTTCATGTAACTTACCCCAGAACTTAGAGGTAAACTGCGTACCACTGGCTGAAATGATGGACAATAGCACCCCATGAAGTCTCACAATCTCCTTCACATAGATTTTAGCCAACTGCTGTAAATTATAGTCCACCCTGATCGGAATGAAATGAGCTGACTTGGTTAGCCGGTACATAATGACCCAAATTGAGTCATACTTCTTCAAAGTTTTGGAAGACCCACCACAAAATCCATGGCTATCCTTTCCCATTCTCACTCGGGAATGGGCATCCTCTGAAGTAGTCTTGCAGGCCTTTGATGCTCATATTTGACCTGCTGGCAATTATGACACTTGGAAAGGAAATCAACTATGTCCCTTTTTATCTCGGGCCACCAATGAAGTTGCCTCAAGTCTCCGTACATCAAGGTTATGCCCAGATGAATCAAATACCGCAAACCATGAGCCTCTATCAATACCTTTTGAATCATATCATCAACCCGAGGAACACAAATCCTTCCTCTGAAATTCAGCACTCTGCCAGAGTCCAACGTGGCATAATTGGATTCTTCGGATATTGCCTTGATCTGAAGCTTGCTCAATTGCGAATTCTGAAACTACTTGGTCTTTATCTTTTCTATGAATGTGGATTTGACCTCAATATTGGCCAACATCCCACCCCGTTCCGAGATACCCAAGTGCATGAACTTAGTTTCCAAAGCCTAAAGCTCCCTTGCCAATGGTCGCTTAGACACCCCCAAACAAGCCAAGCTACCCATGCTGATGGTCTTCTGGCTCAATGCGTCTACCACCATATTAGCCTTACCTTGGTAGTACTGGATGGTCACATCATAATCCTTCAACAAATCCATCCACCTCCTCTGTCTCAGATTCAAGTCCTTCTGAGTAAATACATGCTGCAGACTGCAATGATCGGTGAACACCTCACACTTGACACCATAAAGGTAGTGCCTCCAAATTTTGAGTGCAAACACCATCGCTGTCAACTCCAAGTCATGGGTTGGATAGTTTCTTTCATGAACTTTCAACTGCCTAGAAACATATGCTATCATATTCCTGTCCTGCATCAGCACAACACCTGAACTCGAATGTGAAGCATCACAATATATAATAAAATCCTTACCTTCAACTGTAAATGAAAGAATGAGAGCCATGGTAAGAAGTGTCTTGAGCTTTTAGAAGCTCTCCTCACACTTGTCGAACCATACAAATGGTACCTCTTTCTGAGTCAGCCTTGTCAAGTGAGTAGCGATGGACACAAAATCCTTGACAAATCTATGGTAGTAAACTGCAAGCCCCACAAAACTTCTCACCTCAGTCACAGAGCTAGGCTGGACCCAACTCTTAACTGCCTCAATTTTCTAGGGATCCACCATCACCCCCTTTTCTGACACTACATGCCCAAGGAAAGCGACTGAAGTTAACCAAAATTCATACTTAGAAAATTTCGCATAAAGCTTCTGATGCCTCAATATGTCCAACACAATACGGAGATGTTCATCATGCTCCCTACTCTTAGAGTAGATCAAAATGTCATCAATAAACACGATGATGAACGAATCCAAATATAAGATTTAAACACCACATTCATCAAACTCATGAATGCTGCCGGCACATTGGTCAACCCAAATGACATCACTAGAAACTCGTAGTGCCCATAACGAGTCCAAAAAGCAGTCTTAGAAATGTCCTCGGGCCTAATTTTTAATTGATGATACCCTGACCTTAAGTCAATTTTTGAAAACACAGATGCACCTTGTAACTGGTCAAATAGATCATCAATGCGGGGGTAAAGAGTACTTATTTCGGATAGTAACCTTGTTCAACTGCATATAGTCTATGCACATCCGTATACTACCATCCTTCTTTTTCACAAACAAAACTGGAGAACCCCAAGGTGATGCACTAGGATAGATAAAACCCTTATCTAAGAGTTTTTAAAGCTGAGTCTTAAGTTCCTTTAACTCTGCCGAAGCCATACGATAAGGAGGAATGAAAATTGGATGAGTGCCCGGCTCCAAGTTAATACAGAAATCAATGTCCCTGTCAGGAGGCATACCAGGAAAATCTGCCAGAAACACCTCCTGAAACTCTGACACAACTGGAACTAACTCAATAGATGGGGACTCCACACTATCATCCCAAAGATGAGCCAAGAAGGCCAAACACCCTCTCCCCACTAGTTTCCTGGCCCGAATAAATGATATGATCTTAGTCGGCTTAGGCCAGTACACACCTTCCTACTCTAGTCTATCCTTACCCGAAATTTCTAGAGCCACAGTCTTAGTGTTAGAATTTAGCACAACATGATAAAGAGACAATCAGGTCATGCCCAAAATAACATCGAAGTCTACTATATCCAGAATTACCAAGTCTGCAACCCCACAAATACCACAGGACAAGTATGATAAATATAAGTTACAATTATAGACTCTCCAACCGGGGTGGAAACATGGATAGGGGAATTAAGGATATCATAATTCAAGTCCAGACCCACATCAAATTTCACAGAAACATAAGAGTATGTAGAACCTGGGTTAAAAAGTACGGAAGCCATCCTATCTGAAACAAGAATTGTACCTGTGATTACCGCATCTGATGCCTCAGCCTCTGACCTCCCTGGAAAAGCATAACAGTGAGCTCGGTCATCAATCCGAGCAACTTCCCTGGCTGGCTTCTTTGCTCCCCTGCCTACGCTGCTATTACCCCAGTTTTCCCGACCTCCCTGAAAATTAACTCCCCTACCCTGTGGACGACCTCTAGTATGACCATCTCTACCTGCTGGAACCATAGCCTTGGACTGCTGCTAAGCCTAATTACTAGTCTGTCTGTGAAGTCACTCCCTATTAAAGTGGTCTAGATCACCATAATGGAAACAACTGCAATCAAGTGTAGGCCTGCCGATAGATGTTTAAGAAGTTCTCTGGCCTCTAGGAGCTAAAAACTGTTAACTAGCTCCCGGACAACCATTTGTGGTAGTTGGCAGAGCTGACTGAATAGGACGGGCAAAGTATGACTGCTGCTGATGACCCCTGGAGTACGATCCACTGAAATTCCCCTTATTCTGGGACTTCTTGGCTAACACTTTAGCCTTCCCGACCTGCTTAACCCCTTCTAACTTCTTCACATAATCAGTGACCTCATTGAAGCTCTTTCCTGCTGAAGTCATGTGCACATACAACACCTGCAACTTAGTATTCAAGCCTTTCACAAATAATCGAATCCTCTCCTCCTCAGAACCCAACAACTGAGTAGCAAAACGAGATAAGTCATGAAACTTGGTCTCATAAGTAGAGACTGACATGCCACCTATTCCAAAGCTAGGAACTCATCCTTTTTACAATCTCTCAAAGTACGAGGTACATACTTCTCTGGGAAGAGAGTATGAAACTCCTCCCAAGTCAGTGGAGGCAAAGTAGATGACTGTCACTCCACATGAGACCTCCACTATTACTTAGCATCACCCTGCAGCTTAAAAGTGACAAACTCAACCCCATGCTATTGCACAATGCCCAACTTGTGCAGCCTCTCATCATAATCCAATATGAACTCATATGCATCTTCCTTCTCCGTACCCTGAAACGTAGGAGGTTTCAGCTTAATGAACTTAGTCAGCATCTCATGCTCATTCCCTGTCATAATCAGACCTAGCATTGGCCTGAAGAAGTCATCTGTGCCCGATGCCACATCCATCCTAGGAGCTATAGTAACCGCTGGCTGAGTGCCCGGAACTTGGTCTCCAGTACCCGTGGGGTTGGCTCCAGCACCGTCCAGCCCACTCATAAAACTCCATATCTGCTGAAATTCCTCAGACGTCATAGGGGGAAGGCCTGCACCTCCAGCCGGTGATGCCTTCGCCTGCTCTGCGTCCTTCTCAATAATGACCTCAACTTATTCCTCAACCTAATCCTGGGGTGGGGAAGGGGTCGCCTCACATGCTCTTGCAGCTGCCTGAGCTCCACACCTGGTGGGTGCTGCTCTACCTCGGCCCCTGCCCCTGCCCCTTCCTCTACCTCTGACCACTGGGCCTGCTGCTGAGACTATTGGTCTCGCTCTATTGTTACTCATATTAACCATATGAGGACATAAGAGTGAAAGAGTTAGATACCAATTTGTATCACCAGATACCAGTTGGAATCAAGTTATAGCATAAAAGAAGAAAGAAGAAATAGTTTTCCTAAAGTCATATAGCCTCTCGAAGAAAAGTACAGACGTCTCTGCACCATTCCACAAGACTCTACTATACTCATTTTGGTATGATGAGATCAATGAAACTAGGGCTCTAATACCATATTTGTCATGACCCAGAGTCATGCCCCGAGGCTATCCTCTAGGCGTAATACATGACCTAGAGTCACAAGTAACCCCAAGCTAACCCTGAATTTGGTATATCACAAGCATACTGAATATATTTCTAAAACAAGCGGAAGCATAACTAAGAAATGAGTAAGGATAAAAGAATGTATCTGATAATATCTGAAAGAAATGATTGAGTTCAAATTATACAACCCAAATCAACTGAATATTGACTCTATGTCTAAAAAGCTTCTAATACTAGTGAGTTGCTGGGATAAGTCCCCAGCTAACTCTAAAATACTGAAACTAACAATATCTGACTAGACCAAAAAGCATAGTAAAAATGTCCTCGGAGGATAAGGACTCACCCCTGAATAAGCTGAAGTGGCACCGGTAGGAGCTAATCATGTGGGTGAACTTAAGAACCTGAGCCTGTATCATGATAGGATGCAACATAGAGTATGCGTCAGTACTTTGAATGTACTGAGCATGAGGGATATGCAAAGCTAACTGAATATATAAACATGCTAAAAATACTGATAAGATGTAATCTGAACTAAACTGTAGTACATAGGCCCAAATGTATAATCGTGCATAAAACAGCTGAAATGCAGGAATAACATGAAAGTATGCTGAAAACTGAAAGATAAATGTAACTGAGAGCCTAAAGTACATTACTGAATCTAATACTGTGGGATAGTTTATTAACCGACATAAATCACGTGAGCTAAATGTGGAGTCTGATGTATACGCCCCATCGAGAAGACCTAATATACCTTGCTAGGGTATAAAGGCATGGCTATGGCGTGATCACTAAGTCTGGTGCCAAACAGAGGGGACTTATACACCTACGTTGGCACGTAGTACTGGGACCTTAAGGGTACATTGAACCCTAGTCCAACTCAGTGCTAAATACTACTCCAAAACTGAATATAGCTCAATTCAAAACTGGCATACTGAATTTCTGGGTAAGGACTAGACTAGTCAAGAATCTTTGTTTTTCTGAAATACTGTAGTAGACTAAAAACTGACTAATTTCTGCTTCTAGAACTCATGCTAACAAGCTAGGTTGAATTTTGAAGGAAAATAACACTTTTAAGCAAATGTTATATTCTAGGGTTAAGTCCATGATTTCCAAAGATCTTATAAATATCTAAGTAAATGCAAGAAAATCGGTATGTGGTATTTAAAACAATGCAAGGATCATATATATACTCATGAACATGATTTCTTGGAGAAATATCTAAAAAGACAAGAACCCTAGTTCTATATTGATGAAAATCATTGGAAAGGTCTGAGGTTTTTAGGCATAAGGGCAGACTGAGCCCTTACTAAATTCCCACATACCTGGTGGATGAAAATCCCAGCAAGAATATGGAGTTGAAGCTTGAAGGAGAGAACCCTAGGCCTGGAACTTTGGAGAAGATGCTCTGTTCTGACTTGAATTGATTTTTGAGAAGTCTGACTTTGTTTTGGGGAATTAGACTTAATAAAATAAGCCTAAGACTATTTATAGTCAGAGCTAAAATAAGAAGGAAAGGTCTAAAATACCATTGAGAAATTAAATTAAAACTGCTGGAAAAAGTCGGCTTCAGGAATCACGGCTTGGTTTGATGGGCTTTACTCCTGGACGATGGACCGTCAACTGAGTCGTGGCTCTCTATTGATGGACTACGGGTCCACAAGACAGACCGTACTCCAGAAAGATGGTTCGTCATGTGGCTCATGGTTCCCGGGACTTCGGCCTGGTCTGGAGATTCCACGAGTCAAAGGACAGACCGTGGTTCTAAAGTACGGTCTGTAGTCTGACACGTGGTTTCTGAGACTAGAACTGGGGGTATTTTGATTAAGGGAAACCATGAGTGACAGGACGGACCATGTTTCTAAACTACGGTCCGTGGTCTGACTCGTGGTTCATGAGACTTGAACTGGGAGTCTACTGGATTTGGGATGACGGTTTGAGATGATGGACCGTGATTCCGAACTATGGTCCGTGGTCCTAACCGTGGTCCCTGGGGTATGAACTGTTGAGCTATTGGAATTGGAACTACGATTAAGACGACGGATCGTGGTTCCAAACTATGGTCCGTGGTCTTGAACTGTGGTTCCTGGAAACTTGAATTTTTCTGAAAATTTTATTTTCTACTAGTTTTCTGAGCTAAGTCTAGGCTCGGAAGTTCTGGGGTATTACAATACCTCCCCCTTGGGATAATTTGTCCTCGAATGAAGACTAAACAAGTTGAGGATGAAGGGAAAGAGCTGCAAACCCTTCCAACTGAGTGCTAGAAACTGATACCTAACTGAACTGAGTTCCATGAACATGCAAACATGCTGAAATGTAAGCATAACTAAGGGAACAGTGTACTAATACTGAATTACACAAGAGTAAACTGAGAGACTGGAGAGGAATTATTATCTTAAGCTGAAACTGATCGGGGGGAAAGAGGTGAGGGTACTTGGACATCATGGCTGCTTCTGCTTCCCAAGTAGCTCTCTCTATGGACTGATTCCTCAACAAAACTTTCACTGAAGTGAATTCTTTGTTTCTCAATCTACGAACCTGTCGGTTAAGAATCTCAACTGGAACCTCCTTATAGGTGAGGCTATCCTTCACCGCCACACTCTCAAGAGGTACTATCGATGCCGAATCATCCACACACTTCTTCAACAAGGAAATGTGAAAGACTGGATGAACCGCTGCTAGGTATGCTGGCAAATCTAACTCATAAGCTACATTACCAACCCTTTTCAGGATTCTGTAAGGGCCTACATACCTGGGACTGAGCTTCCCCTTTTTGCCAAATATCATCACCCCCCTTCATGGGTGATACTTTCAGGAAAACCCAATCATCAATTTCGAACACTAAGTCCCTTCTTCTCACATCTGCATAGGACTTCTGACGAATCTGAGCTATTTTCAATCTCTCCCTGATGAGCTAAACTTTCTCCATGGCTTCATGAATCGAGTATGGCCTGATCAAGGCTGCTTCACCTACTTCAAGCCAACCAATTGGTGATCTACGTCTACGCCCATAGAGTGCCTCATATGGGGCCATCTGGATGCTGGAATAGAAGCTGTTATTGTAGGCGAACTCTATGAGGGGCAGGTGATCATCCCAACTACCCTTGAAGTCGATCACGCAATCTCTCAACATGTCATCTAAGGTGTGAATGGTACGCTCTGTTTGACCATCCATCTGCGGATGAAATGCTGTACTGAGATTCACCTGAGTACCCAAGACCTTTCTGGAAAGACTTCCATAAATAAGATGTAAATTGGGGACCTCTATCTGAAATAATAGACAAGAGAACCCCATGCAACCTGACTATCTCGCTAATGTAGAGTCTGGCATAATCTTCCACTGAATCGATCATCTTGACTGCCAAGAAGTGAGCTGACTTAGTGACTCTGTCCACTATCACCCAAATGGAGTCATACTGTCTGCGAGTACGAGGAAAACCCATAATAAAATCCATGTTGAAGATATCCATATCTACCAATAACATAGCATTTCTGTACACTGTCTTCACTAGGTCGGATACTCCAAACAAGAACTTGCCCATCTGAGCCCTTGGATCGGCTACCATGTGCGGAGCATACCTGGAGAGCTGAGTGAACTTCAGCCCATATTCCTGGACTCTCATAGACCCCTGCCTTAAGTTCATGAACTCTTTTCTCAACTCTTTTAGGAAAAACCTGTCCAGGAAAGCTCCAGTAAAATAGTCCCATGTCACAGGAGCTGCATTCACACCCCTGTTGTCCTTCCACTGCGTGTTCCAAATGTGAGCCACATCCTTGAGTTGGTAGGATGCTAACTCAACACCATCAGTACCAGTCACTTGCATCACCTCGAGTATTTTCTTTATCTCATCAATGAAATTCTGTGGGTCTTCACCAACCTTCGACCCTAGAAACTCTGGAGGATTCATATGAACAAAATCACGAATCCTAGCTGCAGCTAATCCACCAGTGGGGTTCGCAGGAACTGGGGCCTGCTGATTAGCCTTATTGGCAACTGTCTGAGCCAACAACTGAATCACATTCTAAAACTCTACGTTCGTAACCTCATGGCTTGGGACTGGAGGATCTGCGTTAGCATTGTGCGTGTTAGCTCTACGAGGAGGCATGATCTAAAATGCATAACAACGGATTAGAAGGGAGAAGTTGATTCATACTTAATCGCACGATAAAGATAGCAAAAGAAGTGAAGTTATTTTCTTAGAACACTTCATAGCCTCTCCCTCATAAGTGTGACACGCTTCACACCCATAACAGAGACTCTACTTAGTGCGGCTATTAGACATACTAGGACTCTCGAACCTGATGCTCTGATACCAAGTTTGTCACGCCCCGAGGCTATCCCCTAGACGTAACACGGGACCTAGGGTTACAAGTAACCCCAAGCTAACCCTGAATCTGGTTTATCACAAGCATACTGAATATATTTCTAAAACAAGTGGAAGCATAACTAAGAAATGAGTAAGGCTGAAAGAATGTATCTGATAATATCTGAAAGAAATGACTGAGTTCAAATCATACAACCCAAATCAACTGAATATTGACTCTATGTCTGAAAATCCTCTAACACTAGTGAGTTACTAGGACAAGTCCCCAGCTAACTCTAAAATACTGAAGCTAACAATATCTGACTAGACCAAAAAGCATAATAAAAATGTCCTCGGAGGATGAGGACTCACCCCTGACTAAGCTGATGTGGCGCCGGTAGGAGCTAATCACGTGGTTGAACTTGAGAACCTGAGCCCACATCATGATAGGATGCAACATAGAGTATGCGTCAGTACTTTGAATGTACTGAGCATGAGGGATATGCAAAGCTAACTGAATATATAAACATGCTAAAAATACTGATAAGCTATAATCTGAACTAAACTGTAGTATATAGGCCAAATATATAATCGTGCATAAAACAGCTAAAATGCAGGAATAACATTAAAGTATGCTGAAAACTGAAAGATAAATGTAACTGAGGGCCTAAAGTACATTACTGAATCTAATAATGTGGGAGAGCTTATTAACCAACATAAACCACGTGAGCTAAACATGGAGTCCGATGTATACGCCCCATCGAGAGGACCCACTATACCTTGCCAGGGTATAAAGGCATGGCTATGGCGTGATCACTAAGTCTGTTGCCCAACAGAGGGGACTTATACACCTACGTTGGCACGTAGTTCTGGGACCTTAAGGGTACACTGAACCCTAGTCCAACTCGATTCTAAATACTACTCCCAAATTGAATATAGCTCAATTCAAAACTGGCACCTGAATTTCTGGGTCAGGACTAGACTAGTCAAGAATCTTTATTTTTCTGAAATACTGTAGTAGACTAAAAACTGACTAATTTTTGCTTCTAGAACTCATGCTAACAAGCTAGGTTAAATTTTGAAGGAAAATAACACTTATAAGCAAATTCTATATTCTAGGGTTAAGTCCATGATTTCCAAAGATCTTATAAATATCTAAGTAAATGCAAGAAAATCAGTATATGGTATTTAAAACAATGCAAGGATCATATATATACTCATGAACATGATTTCTTGGAGAAATATGTAAAAAGAAAGAACCCTAGTTCTATATTCATGAAAATCATTAAAAAGGTCTGAGGTTTTTGGGCATAAGGGAGGAATGAGCCCTACTAAATTCCCACATACCTGGTGGATGAAAATCCCAGCAAGAATCTAGAGTTGAAGCTTGGAGGAGAGAACCCTAGGCCTGGAACTTTGGAGAAGATGCTCTATTCTGACTTGAATCGATTTTTGAGAAGTCTGACTTTGTTTTGGGGAATTAGACTTAATAAAATAAGCCTAAGACTATTTATAGTCGGAGCTAAAATAAGAAGAAAAGGTCTAAAATACCCCTGAGAAATTAAATTAAAATTGCTGGAAAAAGTTGGCTTCAGGAATCACGGCTTGGTTTGACGGGCGTAATCCTGGACGACGGACCGTCAACTGAGTCATGGTTCTCTAATCTGACGGACTATGGCTCCATAGGATGGACCGTACTCTGGAAAGATGGTTCATCATGTGGACCATGGTTCCAGGGACTTCGGACTGGTCTGGAGATTCCACGAGTCAAAGGACAGACCGTGGTTCTAAAGTACGGTTCGTAGTCTGACTCGTGGTTTGTGAGACTAGAACTGGGGGTCTTCTGATTAAGGGAAACCACGAGTGATAGGACAGACCGTGTTTCTAAAATATGATCTGTGGTCTGACTCGTGGTTCCTGAGACTTGAACTAGGAGTCTACTGGATTTGGGACGACGGTTTGAGATGACGGACCATGATTTCGAACTACGATCCATGGTCCTTACCGTGGTCCCTGGGGAATGAACTGTTGAGCTACTGGAATTGAAACTACGGTTGAGATGACGGACCATGGTTCCAAACTACGGTCTGTGGTCTTGAACTGTGGTTCCTGGAAACTTGAATTTTTCTGAAATTTTTATTTTCTACTGGTTTTCTGAGCTAAGTTTGGGCTTGGAAGTTCTGGGGTATTACACGTCGTGAGTGGCATCCACCCAAAACACCCCGGATGAGCGTACCATAACCGACCCAACACTTACAAAGTCTAACAGCTCAAAACTAATGCATAAAGTAAACTAACATTCAAGTCTCAAAATACTATTATAAATAAAATCCTATGGAAATCCCCCCTAGAACCTAAAAGTCATCGTACCGAAAAAATCTACCAATGTCTAGAATGCGGGGATGCAATCCCAAATAAACAAGAGTTTAAGCTCGAAATAAGTGGTCTATAACTAAAAGGAAAAAACCAAGGTAGCTCGACCGAAGCATCTCACCCTTGATGTCTAGAAGCGCTGGAACTACAAGTGAGGTCGTGCGTCAGCCGTCGGAAGATTTTCTGTACTCATAAAAGAAAAACAAGTGCAGAATCAATACACAACCACCGTGTACTGGTAGGATCATCAACCAGTTCTGAATAAGCAGAATATGAACAATAAACCATAACATAGTAAGGCACAACAAACATGTAATAAGTCACAATATAACGACTACAAATCTTTTCCTTAGCTTATCAGCCACATGAAAACAGATGACAACCATTGACAAACTATGATCATTCCACCCTTACCCGGGCTTTCCCACCATAAATTCATCTAAGTTCATCATTTTATGGATACATTTAGAGAATTATGGCTAAGTGATCATAACCCATCAACAATAAACAAGGCCCACGAACTCTAGCACCCTAGAATCCCTCTTTTCCCTGGATTCTACCATTCGTAGGTCATTCCAAACCTTCCCCCAAGTCCACAACTAGTAATTCTATTTCCTAGGAATTAAAGCACTAAGTTAAGGGAGTGGAATCCTTACCTTTGGGACAAAAAATGATGTCAAATGGAGGAAAATCACCTAAAATTGCCTTACCCTTCTCCCAAAACGTTTTTGATGAAAATTGAATATTTTGGGAGTTTCTGCATTAAATACCAACTCCCTCTACTATAGCGGTCCACGCTCCACTATAGTGGTACCGCCATAGCAGAACCATCCGCTATAGCGGTGTTGACCGATGTTGACTTCTGCTATAGCAGTAATTTCTCTGCTATAGCGGAGGTCGCTACAACAATGTGTCAACCATTTTACACAGGACAAAAAGTCATAAAGTTCCCCAAAAGTGTCCATTTTCAATACACTTGATTTCCTGACGTTTCAGAATAACCCCTTAACATCAACCTTCATACCGAGAGTTCTACTTACCCGAACTCAACTCCGAAAAGTCCCCTGGACTCCTATATGTCTTAAATACAAGGAAAACTAGCTCAATAAAAGACACGTTACCCAATACTCACCCGGATTTTCCTAGACCATAACTCTCTCCAAAATCGGCCGAGACTAGCCTAACTCTCAAACCCAAAAGTTTTCTAACTTAAAACTTGGCACGAAAAGTCTACCCATAATGACAAACCCGGTCGTTACATATTTTTAGGCTAGTAGCACTATTAGTTCGGGTTTCGAGGCTTTTAAATGCATTTCAGATAGTTGATTGAAAAGTTTGAAATTTTGGCATATCATTGACTATAGTCAATATTATGTGATAATGACCTACGTTGGTGAATTTGACAATTTTGTTATATCTGTAATGTTGATTTTGGTCCAGTAATATAGTTGATTTATGTTCATAGGATTCTGAACGTATTTTGAAGGTCCATTCAGGGAATTTTTCTAACCACCTTGGGTTGCTAGTGCAACTGTTATCTGGTGCATCAGGCCTTCTTTGTGATTTCAAGGAGTCAATTCCCTAAATAGTCACTGAACTTGTGCAAACATCCCATTAAAGTAACTTTTATTTTTTTTTAGGAAAATATGGTCACTGAATTATGTGCATCTTTCCAAACTAAGGTGAAACTAAGAAATAGTTAAGGGCATGTTTGAAAAGCCACAAGAAAATTAAAATTGAATTTAATTATCAAGTAATTAATTACTAACTTAGAGGAGAATTGGGTATAATTGGAAGGGTGTAATTGAGAATTGAAAGTAATTACAAAGTTTCTTTTTAATTTATTTTTAATTTCTATTATTTTAGTTTCTTTTTTATTTTTACTTTTTTTTTTCATTTTACTTTATTTATCTTTCATTTCTTTTCTTCTTATTTCCCAACCTATAATTCTTATGATTCAATATAGTTGCTCGTATTTTTTATTTTCTTAATTTAGCATATAACTGCATTATTATTTTAATGTTTGAATTAAAGTAGAATTTCATTATTGAATGAGATTATAAACTTATTTTTTCCTTTTGTATTATATTTACTTAGGTTATGGTGAAACTTATTTTATGTTATGTTGGAATTTGATATAAGAGTATTGTATTTTTTTTTAATTTTGAATTTATATTATATTTTATATTTTAATTTATTTGTTATAGTAGTATTGACTTGTTATTTATATTGCATATCATACGAAACTGTTAATTATATTCAGTTACACCCAATTCCAATTCTCTAGTGGCTTCTCAAACATATCCTTAATTATTTATTAGTTTCAAGTTATTTGGGAAGATGTACATAATTCAATGACCATATTTTCCTAAAAAAACAAAAGTTACTTTAGTGGGATGTTTGCACAAGTTCAGTGACTATTTGGGGAATTGACTCTGATTTCAAGGCTCCTTGCCGCAATCATAAAGGGTCATCTTTTGGTTCATTGTGATCGTGTGGTTGGGGATCGCGACCACGAGGGGTGTTTGTGCTGTGCATCACAGTCACGTTTGCAATAGTGGGTCACAAAATCGTGATGAGCGAATTCTCGCCAGTGATTTAAAAATTTCTTTTCGGTCAATAACTTCGTACCTCATTTTTGGAATTGTAGAACTCAATTTTTGATAATTTCAAAGTGGTATTTTGAGATTTTTTTTGGGTATGTTTTAAACTATTTTTGCACATTCCCCAATGATTAGTTCATGAATTTACCTTCAAATCTTTATTTTTTAACTTAGAATTTTAGGGTTTTCCCAGTAAAGTTCAAGTTTGATAAACTGATGATTTTAAGCTTGATTTTAACTCTATTTTTGATAAAATTGCATATTTGGACTCCTTGAACTTTGGGTAAATTGATTTTCTAATAATTTTTTGGTTTTTCCCTTTTGAGCTCGGGGTTGAATTCTTAGTTGACTTTTTAGACTTGGATTAGAACTTTAGCAATATGGGTGTTGTTATACTTGTATTTGTGTATAGAACTTATTTTTAATAGAGTTATTGTATTTGGAGGAGATTAGGAAGGGCAAGGCCTTGTATTGAGTATGTGGATCTTCTGTTAAGGCAAGTTTAGACTTTCTTGACTCTTTTTCAAAGTGTTTGTGTTATAAGTGCATTTGAGGAGTAATGGGGAATGAGAGTCCTATATAGATGAGGTAACGAGTATCTATGTGGGTTCTAGTGTACTAAAAGAAGCTTTAAAATCGAATTGCTTAATGTTAATTATCTATTCTTTCTTGTTCTTCGTGATTGAGTTGAGTTTGGCCTTGTGATCCTGAATTTAGATATTTGTGTTATTCGTCCTTGTGAGCCGAACTGTGATATTATATAGCCTTTTCTTTGTTGTTCATGCATTCTCATTCATATCCATAGCATGGCATGGTTGAAGAGCTATTTTTGAGAAAGATTGATTTGAAATGACTTGCATGTCCAATGAAAAAGTGTTCCGGGTGATTTTACTGACTTTTAACTTGCATTCCTGATTGAAAAGTGTTTTGGGTGGTTCTATTGATTTTTGACTTGCATGCCCGATGAAAAAGTGTTCTACGTGTTTTTACTGATTTTACTTATATGCACGATGGGAAAATTATTGCAGGTGGACCAATGGAAAATGGTTCTGAGCAGATTCATGATTTTCATGTCCAATAGTTAACTATTTTGGGTGGGTATATGGACCTCGCGAGTCCCCTATGGGTCCCAACTAGGTTTATAGAGCAATGGGTGTATACTGTAGCATACATTGCACCATATTGCATTCATTCACGTCATGCTTGTTTGTTATGCATTGCAATTATGTGCTGTGATTGGTTGATTATCTTCATTGATCTGAGTTGAGTAATCATGAACTCTGTTATCGTTCTTGCTTTGTTATTGTGAATATCTGCTAGGCTAAGTTTGTTTTTCTATGTGCAGGTGTTGGGAGTTTACTTGATATCTGTGTTTTTAGGTGGTTCTTGTCACTACTTTAATTTAGGATCAATCGAGGATGCTGCTGAGTACACATGATCCCGTACTCACGCTTATTTATTTTTACACCTTACGTGCAGGTACTGAGCTGGTGCTTCCTAGATGTTGACACTGAATTTTGTGTTGCGATCCACTTTGGCAAATCCTGAGGTATAAGCGGTTGTCCCTAGTGTCTATCTTCCTTTACCTTCGTCTTATGAAGTTTTCACATTTTGAGATACTTTCGGACTCTTTTCTTTGTATTCTATACTTAGAGGTTTATACCTTATGACTATCAGATCTTTGAGGTTGGATTTTGTTAGTATGCACTCATTTGCTGTTGTTTATGAATTCTAGATAATACTTAGTTTCATTATCATTTCTTATGTTAAACTTCTTTTTTCTATTTTAAGTTATGCTTGGTTGGCTTACTTATTGCGGGGTATGGTAGGTGCCATTATGACCAGTTTTTGGATCGTGATAAGTTGGTATCAGAGTGCTAAGTTCTTTGGTCTCACAAGTACATGCCAAGTCTAATAGAGTCTTGCAGATCGATGCATAGAGGTCCGTTATCTATCTTGAGAGGCTACGAGACTTTAGGAAATTTCTCTTCTTTTTTCTGATCGTGCGAGGATTTGGATTCCCTGATTACTGATATTCTTGTTTCATTCTCTCACAGATGGTGAGGACTCGTGCTACTATGGAGAGAGGTCAGTATCCCATCCCAGCACCCATGCTTGCTGCCCATGCTGTTGTTTGCAAATGAGGTTGAGGACATAGTAGGGGCTGTGGCAGGTGTCGTACCAGGGGTAGAACTCAGGTAGCTTCTCATGTTCCAGCTAGGACATTCTTTTGAGGGTGAGTATGAGTTTGTGGATGGTCAGGTTCCAATTGAGGAGGTGGGCCTAAGATAGGCCCCACCTGGATTCATAGCTACTCTAATGCTTGCTTCAAGATATGTTGATTCGTGTGTTAGGGTTGTTAGAGTGTATGACTCAGACTGGCGGTGTGACTGGTACTTTAGAGGGTTCTTAGACCCAGATCATCAACCTATTCCTATTTTTTGTGGACCAGCGGGTCAGCTAGTGACTACATCACCGAGGTTTGATGATATGCACTTACCGGGTGTGGGAGACATGGGAGTGACTAGACTAGTGATGTCAGATGATGAGCAAAAGAGGTTTGAGAGGTTTAGAAAGATAGATCCACATCAGTTTTAGGGTAGCCAGACTGAGGATGCTTACGAGTTCTTAGTGAATTTTTAGGAGAGGCTTCAGAGTGTGGGACTAGTGTAGTCTCATGGGATTGATTACACAACTTTGTAGATGTGTGGCCCCGCCAAGCAGTGATGGCATTCTTATGTTTACTCTAGACCTGCAGGATCTCCTTTTATGACTTGGGAGTCAATTTCCTCGGCTTTTCTCAACCAATTTATTCCTCGTAGCTTGAGGGAAGAGAGTAGGGATCAATTTGAGCATTTGACTCAGGATGGGATTTTAGTGACCAAGTATGAGACATGATTATGTTCTTTGTCTCTCCATGCCTTTCTTGATTCTACTAGATAAGACTGAGAGGATTTGCAAGTTTGTGAGAGGTTTTACTTTCAAGATTCGAGAGGTAGTATTTTCTACAGCTCAGTCAGGAGCTACATTTTAGAGGGTCATGAATGTGTCCAAGGAGTTTGAGCTTATGCGCCGCGAGGAGTTTGGTAATTTGAGGGATAAAAGGTCCCACACTTCTGGTCAATTTAGTGGTACCTCATCCAGTGGTAGGGGTTACCATCCTCAGCATGATAGACCAATTCAGGTAGCCCTTCAGGTGTCCTAGGGAGGATATTCTGGATAAGACTCTTTTAGCCCAGTGCAACTTGCCATGGTTCTTATTAAAGGTTCTCAAGCTATGGTGGCCATTCTAGTTATTCTGGGTCTTCTCAGCAGATGATGGTTCCCATGTCTTTCTATGAGTGTTGTAGTCCACATCATTCAAGAGGGATTATCCCAAACTTAGAGGCGGGGATTGACAGCAGGGTCCTCAGGTTTCGACCAGAGCAGTAGCACCCCCAACTAGGGTTTGGGGTAAATCTCAAACGACTAGAGATATACCACTAGGCAAGTGAGGAGGTGGTATAGGAGTAGTTAATCCAGGGGAGACAGGGATCAGTGTTATGCTTTTCTGGGTAGACTCGAGACATAGTCTTCAAATGCTACCATGAAAGGTATCATCTCAGTATGCCATCGACATGTCCTAGTATTGTTTGATCCTTATTCTACTTTCTCATTTGTGTTTGCTTACTTTGCATCTAGTCTTGATATGATATATGAGTTTCTTTATGTACCTATCTATGTTATTATCCTAGTAGATGATTTTTTAGTGGTGGATCCGGTGTATCGATCATGTGTTGTGACTCTGTTGGGATATGATACATGGGTGGATTTGATTATTCTTGATATGATAGATTTTGATGTCATTTTAGGTATGGATTTACTTTCTCTATATCATGCTATTATAGATTGTAGTACCAAGATGGTTACTTTAGTTGTTCTAGGTGTACCGAGGTTGCAGTGGAAGGATACCCAAGGTTCGTATCCTAAGAAGGTAATTTCTTTCATTAAGGCATAACAATTGATTGAGAAGGGGTGCTTATCTTATTTGTCCTATGTTCATGATACTAGCACTAATACGCCTTCCTTGGAGTCAGTGATGGTAGTTAAGGAGTTCCAGGATGTGTCTACGGATCTACCAGGTGTTCCTCTTGATAGGAATATTGATTTTTTCATTGATTTGGAGCATAGCACTAACCCATATATGTATAGCCAACATGTACAACTTCAAAAGAAAAATGATGGTTCTGAAAAAATGCACTGATTTGAATAAAATGAATGTTAGCGCAGGAGTGTGCGATCCGCACATCAACTTATGTAGCCGCACATCACTCCACACATCCAATCCAGAAAGCAGAAAAGATACAATGCTTTAGTCATGGATATATGCAGAGGATATGCGATCCGCACATTATTTTATACGACCGCACATCCCTTTGCACATCCAAAACAGTGAGTTGAAGGGACGCCCTTTCATTGTGCGTTACGTGTGCAGAGCGCACATGCAATTATGCGGTCACACATGAGAAAAAAAACTAGGTCAGAAATTTTAGATTAAATAATTATTAATCAATTAAGTTTAAATGAAATTTATCCAAAAGGATAGTCTCTCGATCATTTGACAAATCCATATACAAATCTAAATCCAAAGTCAAAACTAAAGTCGAAGCCGATCCGAGCGAGCGACGATGATGACGGCGCGAGATATGTTTTCTCCTCAACCCTTTAACAACATGAAAGAAGGCTTCTATATTTAATAATATGAAAAAAAAAATTACACCACCAATGTGGGATAAATGATTCTTCCAAAAAAAAGTGGAAATAGTTTATTTTTCATTTTCCCTTCATATTTCTTCCCTCCATTTCTCATTCATCATTTATTAGAATCCAATGCTATTTATGTTTGGTCATGTATTGTCAAATTGTGCTATTTTAGATGACGTATATCCATTATGAATCCTAATAAAATAATATTTTAGTTCAGAGGATGATTGACCTTCAAGAGTTGGTAGCCCCAATAAAATAAGGATCCAATCTATGGCTCTCCCGACTTGATTTGCCTGAAAATAAGAAACACTAATCGACTTGATTTGCTTGAAAGTATGATACACTGATTGACTTTAATTTTTCCTTTAACTGACATGTGTTTACTTTCTGATTTGCCCTCTATTTGGCCTGTTGATGAGCTATCTAATTTAATTTTTGGCCTTGAACAGTTTGATATGATTTTTGGATAAAATAATTTGAAATTGATAAATTTTTCATCATCGATAATTTTACTGAGTTTCATGCTTTATTTTATTACATAATTTTAATTATTTTATTATTACTATTATAATAATAATAATAATATAATTATTATTACTATTATGATTATTTTATTATATAAACTCTTGTATCAAGACATTCATTGAGTACCCAGTACTCAGGCATACCGTCGTTATTTTTGATAGTGTATTAGGTATGAGAGAAGCAGGTTCCTGAGGATCACATCATTTAGGAGGAAGTAGCATTCAGACAAAGTCTGTGAGCCCACATTCTTGCTTGTGGGACTCTTTACTACTTTATTAGATTTTTGAGTTGCGTCTCAATTTAGTTAAAAGTTCTATATTGGCTCCATCAATAGATGTTGTTTTGTGAGTACTACTTAAAGTTATTTTTTGACTTGTTGGGGCACACTACTATGTTTAACTGCTAGACAAATATTTACATCACTTATATTATCTTTTATTTTATTCATTTAACTGCCTTAAAATATATATGCATAATGAAATTAAATATTAATGATGGAACAACTAAACAACTATGTGAACTATCATATTTATAAGGTCCTTCCGATGTAGTTCAATACATTAGATACATGTTGCGCCAGGATCGAGTTTAAGGCGTGACAAAGAGTAATCCTGAAGAGACCAAAAAAATACAAAGCCAAGTTAAAAAATTGCTTGAAAAAGATTTTGTGTGAGAGAGCATGAACCCTTCCCTGTCCCCATCCTATTGATATACCCCCAAAAAATGAAACATGGAGGACGTGCATATATTATAGAGTTATCAACAAGATAATGATAAAGTATCGTCATCCTATCCCTCGTACATTTTGATGACATATTGGACCAACTTCATGATTCCAATTTTTTTTTAAAAAATTAATCTAAAGAGTGGTTACCATTATAATCGTATGAACCTTAGAGATGAATGAAAAAACTGCTTTTAAGATCAAATATGAACTTTATGAGGGGTTAATTATTCCCTTTAGCTTGGCTAATGTAACAACTATTTATATGAAACTAATGAACCATATTTTTAAATATTTTCATGAAAAAATATTATGGTGTATTTTGATAACATCTTGATCTTTTCTCAAAATCTGGATGAACACCTAGGACATCTAAAATAAATTTTTGAAGTTCTTAGAAATTAAAGCTTATTTGCTAATCTAAAAATATATACTTTTTGTGTGGATCGTGTGATTTCCTTAGGTTTTATGATCAGTTTTAAAGGAGTTGAAGTAGACGAGGAGAAAATAGCAATAAAATAATATCCTAAACCTAATAATGTAACTTATGTTAGGAGCTTCCATGAACTTTTTAATTTTTATAGGAAGTTTGTGCAAGATTTTAGCACCATTGATGCTCCTTTAACTGAAATTTTTAAGAAAAATAAGATTTTTACATGAGAAAAAAGAATAAAATGATGTGTTTAACTTGCTAAAGGATAAATTGTGTTCTGCTCTTCTTTTGCAATTACCTAATTTTTTTAAGTCTTTTGAAGTAGAGTGTGATGTCTCTGGCATATGTATGGTTTGATGCAAGACTCCAAAACAATTGCATACTTTAGTGAAAATCTAAGTGGAGCAACATTTAACTACTCAACTTATGACAAGGAGCTACACACCTTGGTAAGGGCATTAGCTACATGGCAACACTACTTGTAGCCTTGAGAATTTACGATTAAAACTGATCTTGATTTATTAAAGTATTTGAAGAGCCAAGACAAACTTAGTCGTAGGCATGCTAAATGAGTGTACTTTATTGAAACTTTTCTTTTATAATTGTTTAAAAAAAAAAAAAAAAAAAAGAGAATGTGATTGTTGATGCACTCTCAAGAAGGTATGTCTTGATCTTTACTCTTAGTTCAAAGTGTTGGTAAAATTTTTACAAAATTCAATTTGGATCCTTTTGACAAGTTCAATCTTCAAGATGAATTTAGAAAAATAAGTTGTGTGTTCCTAACTACTTTTTGCTCGAACTATTTGTTAAGAAAGAGTATTTTGGTGTATCCAAAATGTTGAACTACTTTTTAAATCTTTTTATTGACCTAGGATGAGAAAGGAGGTAAAAGAGTGTGTTTTCATTGTTTTGAATGTAAATAAGCCAAGTCTAGAACATTACTACATGACCTTTATACTCCTTTACCTGTTCATTGAATTGATATTTTTATGAATTTTTATTTTGGAATTAACAAGGACTGCATATGGTAAGAATTGTATATTTGTGACAGGGGCGGCTCAATAAGATCGATGGCCTAAAGCCAACTTTAACGGGAGGCCTTATTATTTTTTTTTTGCTCAATATTTTTTGAAAGAAAAATTAACTTATAAATCTAAAATATGTAAAAAGTAAGTTTCATCCTCCCTTAACTAGAGGTGTTGCATTTAAGTCTCTGAATAAAAAAAATCTTGTTAGGGAATGCTTTCTTCTTTACTAGACCTTGCGTATCTTAAAAACAAATTAATCAAAAACTTTAATACTTATTTCAAACACCATGAAATTTTTTTGGTCCCCCCCTCCCGAGTGAATTGGCTTATACAAAAAAAGTCTTGTTCTTTAAAAGATCTATATTGTGTCTGGAACTGCATGATTCCACTCTGCAAGAGTTTCGAATCATTCTCTTGAATAATTTACTTTCATGAATAGACTGCTAGGCTAAAAAGAATAGGTTGAAATTGGTCCCACCTTTGAAAGAGTGATTTTGTTCTGTCAATACAGCTCATCGAGTTATCAAGCTGAACTGATTTATTGGCTTGACCTTTTGACCGACCCTGATTTGTGATAGCATGTAGAGTTTTTAAAATAGCTTATTCTATTACATATAAAAAGATTATGATGCATTTCATGTGAATGACTTGTTTGTAAAGAAAGTGATTAATTTTCATGGCATACCTAAAACTTTTGTTTGTAACAGTGATATCAAGTTCTCAAATCACTTATGGAGAATTTTTGTAAAAAATTGAGAACTAATATTTTTTTTATATATTTTGTCACCTACAAACTGATGGGCATACGAAAATAGTTAATTAAACTTTAAGAAATATGTTGAGGGCTGTTTTGAAAGTGAAGTTGTCTTCTTGGAAAGACTACTTGCTTATCGTGGAATTTACTTGTAATATAACTTTTCATTCTTCTACGGATTAAAATACTTTTAAAGTTATTTATAGATTCATCCCACTTAATCTCCTTGATTTATGTACTATCTTTGCCTACTAATTATTTTGCATATCTTGATGGTAAGGAGAAGACTGAAATAATGAAGAAGATCCATGAACAAA
This sequence comes from Jaltomata sinuosa, assembly GCA_003996215.1. Classification (NCBI taxonomy): domain Eukaryota; kingdom Viridiplantae; phylum Streptophyta; class Magnoliopsida; order Solanales; family Solanaceae; genus Jaltomata; species Jaltomata sinuosa. The sequence goes on from QJPP01000059.1 coordinate 943,300, forward strand.
CAAGGCTTGCAATTGAAAAGAAGAATAAGAAAATTTTCTTGCGAAGAAATAAAGGAAGAAATTATGTTGTTTTAAGCCCGTGGACTTGATTTGGATACATATGAGAAAGAAAAATTTCTTTCCAAAAGAAAGACCAATTTGGATCCTAGAAAAAGTGGCCGGTGTAAAGTCCTTGAAAAGATTTGAGACAATTCTTACAAACTAGTTCTTCCTGTGAGTTCTTAGTTTGTGCTACATTTAATGTTTTTAATGTTTTTTTATTTGATGCAGACTTGAATTTGATGATGAATTCTTTTTAAGAAGAGGAAAATGATAGCATTCATGGAAGATCTACTCCACTAAAGAACAAGGATGAAGCTTTAGAACCTCCAAGAAGGCCCATGGCGAGATTTTCAACCAAGGAGTTCAATGACAAGCTCAATAGGTTTCAATCTCAGATGCAAATGTATCTTGTTGGGAAAGAAGAGCTCAATCCCAAGGGAGATGAATCGTCAAAATGCTACAACTATTTGGTGGCCCAAGTTAAATCCAAAAGGAGGAATATTGGAGGTCCAAAATTTAGTCTTGAAAAGGTCTAAAATGGCACCCAAAAGAGCCCAAAATCAATTCAAAAAGAGGTCACTTTCAACCCTTAAGTGAGCTAAAACCAACAGCCCAATCAAGCCCAAATGAGACTCAAAAGCCACAATTAAAACAGCAAAAAAGGCCTTACTTCAGCCACAAATACTAGGGTTTCTGTTCTAACTTAGCCATCAAACGAGAGTTGTATTTTCCTAAGTTCTAAATTATTCTTTTAGAATCTTTATTAGGGTTGACAACCACCTCTTTTCTCATATAAATAGGAGTGTTTTCCATTCATTATGAAGACATTTTACATTGAGATTACTTACAATAATATTTGAGAGTTTTTTCAACCTTTGTGACTTGTGCTTTGAGAATTTATTTTTCAACCTTTACTAGTTTCATAGTTGAAGATATAAGGTAGTTTCTTCTTGTGTTATCTTTGATTTCTTTGTGGTATTTTTTAGAAGGTGATTAATTTTAAATACTAATTATTGTCTTATGTTACTCACAAAGCGGTCGAGATCTGAATCTATTATTTTGATTTATTATCTTAAGTAAGGCTTAGATTTCTTTTTATAAATTTTTATGTTGCTACTTGAATTTTGTCTCGACTTTTGAACTTTTTACATTCTTGAAAAAATTTGGATTTCTTTTCTATTTTTGCTTCCATAATTCTAAATATTCAATGCAAAATTTGAGATCTTCCTAACCTCATTGTTATATGCATGTATGCCAGGGGCTGATAACAAGACTGATAGAAACATAATGAGTATTTTTCTACAGCGCACGGTATGTATTTTAGAGTGAGACAATTATTAAAATGTTAAAATCATAGTTTTTCCCTTTAATTTCTCATTCTTGATTCTTATATACCATTTTTGTTGTTTTTGTCGTCAACAAGATATAACAACTTACAATTAGTCATAAACAACATAAAATGTGACCTCATTTATTCAGAAGATAAGAATCTGATACTACATTTAAATCTTGGTAGGTCAACTTTTTTTTTTTCTATTCTAAATCTTATATGTATCTGTAACCTACAAAATACACCTTTTTCATATTTATTATTCAAGCTTTGTAGTTTTTCTCATATATATACTATTGAAATTTGCATTATTACCTCACTTCCTCTTAGACTTGTATTTTATTTCTCCAAAAACTCCCATTTTGTTTCATTGATTTCTCTATAGGTAGCTCTTTCAACTCATTTAAACTTGTAAGTGATAATTATTTTCCAAATGATATAATGAATGCTCCTTAGTGCACCATATTGGAAGTTGTTCTTGATGTATTCAAGATATTTTTTGAGTTTTTGTATATTGCACCTCTTCATTTGATAAAATATATGTTAGATTCTTATAACAGCTTTGTAATTAAGCAAAAAAAAATTTAGACTAAAAGTTGAAATTATTGTTAGTAGGGCCTTAATCATTTATGAGCTGAACGGTTGTATAATGTTTTCGCAACTAAGAGCAAAAAGAGTAATTATCGATCCATGAGGAATATACTAAAGAAACTATTCGAATGTTTTCAAGGAGTGAAGAAGAAAATAAATCAGGAGATCAATAGAGTTTGAGAGGCTATCGCGAGTTGCGTGCTAGCAATTATAAAAAATAAATCCCCTTGTGTATTTTGATATTCATTTTTTGTGAAAAATATTTTTCATTTAAAATACATTCTAAATTTCTTTCCTAAGTTTAGGTGAATGTTTTGATAACTAGTTTTAGTTTAAAGATTAAATATAATATTTATTTTTTAATTGAAGCGAATGATATGTAATTAAATGTCAAGATCATTATAAGAAAAATGACTCCAGGTCACAAGCGATATACATATATATATATACATATATATATATATATGTATATATATATATAATAACATCTGTCACCCCAAATACATACTTAAATTATTTAATTTATGTCATACTTAACATATCTTTTTTACAAAATTAAAGGTTGAAGCATTCAAGAAGAGAAAAAGTAAACTGTTAGCTAAGAAAAAGATGGAGCTATAAAAAAATTTCGCACATGCACACAAGCTTACTTTCGCTCTTTTTGGATGTTTCAACCTTTAATTTGGTAAAAAGATATATGTATGACATAAATTAAATTAAGTATGTGTTTGCTATGATAAGTGTTTCTTTTTCAGGAAAATATTATTTATAAAAAACTTAATTTTCAGGTTTTGGTTATATATATATATTCTTCAAAAAGATGAAAATGAATTTCTTTCGCTTGTGGACTAAAGTTATTTTTCTTACAATTATCTTGACATTTAGTTATATATTCCTCGCTTTAATTGACAAATAAACATTATTACTAATCATTAAACTAAAACTTGTCACCAAAACATTCACCCAAACATAGAAAAATATTTTCTGAGAATGTGTATTTTATTGAAAATATTTTTCTTTAAAAAATGACTTTCGATATATTAAACATACCAGTGAATTTATTTTTTATAATTTGCAAACAACTCATTCTAGCCTCTTGAACTCTATTGATATCTTGGTCTGTTTCCTTCTTCACTTCTTCAAAATATTTGGATAATTTTTTTTGTACATTGTTCATGGATCGGCGAATTATTTTTGTTTGCTCTTATTGCAAAAAAATTATATAACCGTTTAGCTCATGATAATTAAGACCCTACTAATAGTAGTTTCAATCTTCAGTCTAAGATTTGTTTTTCTTAATTATGGAGATGTTATAAGGATCTAACATGTATTATATTAAATGAAAAGGTGCAATATATAAAAACTCCAAAAATATCTTGAACACATCTATGTTACTAATTGTGTTTGACAGTAAAAGTTTTGCAATTGTATTTTTATAAAATTATTTAATCTTAAATACACTTAGTATTTAATTATTAAATGAACCGATCTTGTCCTAATTAAGAGGTGATGAATAATTAGTTTTTGACTTTTTTGTTTAAATTAAGTTGTAAACTAATTCAGAAATCCACGCCTAAATAAACAATCTAACTAGTTTAAAAAAAATTAGAACACAACAAAATTATTTCATGAACATATTTCTCTCAAATAAATATTAAATAGTACCCTGTATATAATTTATGTAAACTGGTCATATTTTTGTACTTTCAAAAAAGTGTCATATTTGTCCTTCGTCATACTTTTTTGATATATTTGTCCCTACCATCCAACTTTGGGCACATATTTTCCCTTTGGACGGTTAAGTCTTATATCACCACTTTTATTATCTACATGGTGCCATGTTGGCTCCTACATGGATATATATATATATATATATATATATATATATATATATATATATATATATATATATATATTTATTTCACTTAAAATTATCTTCTAATTTAATTATTATACCCGACCTAGTTCTATACCCATCCATCTAATCCAACTCCTAACAGACCAAGTCACATACTCAAGAGAAAACCACGGGACTTTGACAAGAGAGAGCTAGGGCTGGTTATCCATGTCTTAATCGACAGAGAAGCTTCGCACAAAGGTAATATTTTTACCCTTAAATCTTCTCTTTACTCTTCTTGTAGTGTATTTTCTCGTATTCTCATGGAATACCCACTTGAACTGCGTAGGAATTGGTCAAAAGTTGTTCTTGAACTGTGTCTAGGGAATTCATGCTCCTACAATCCATAAATGGTATGTGTTATAGTTCGATTATGATTAAATTTCAATTCCCCATATTAACAAAAATAAAAGAAAATTAGGAAGTTTTGAGATTTGAAAAAAGTGAAAGTTAATTGTAGTATTTTCATTCTCAGATTCTTTGTGCTGACAATGTTTCATCATATTTTAGTGTTTTGGATGTTGTTATTGTGTGAGAAATCTGGGATTGTATTTTCATTTTTAATGCAATAATATATGTTCGTAATATTTTCAAGTAACAATGATCTTATATTGTTTATTCTTTCTGACATGAAGGTGGGAAGAACGTTTAAACTGATATTATGAACACTTTTTTCGGGTTTGTTGCCATGATGATAATGAAGTGAAGACGATGAAGATTTGAAGTTGAAAATGTTGAGATTTTGTATGAATTACATTGTTTTAAGTTAATCGATTGATATCCAAGTGTGGACGAGCAAATGGAGGACCTTGAGGGCTAATACAGGGATCATCATATTCACTTGTGAAATGGTGGTTATCCATAATATTCTTGGCCTTCCTACTGTCTTGAACAAGTGACTTAGCCTCTTCAACAACTGTCATTGACGAAGATAGATTTGGCAAAGATGATGAACTTTCTCTACTCTTTTTCTTCACTAGCGAACTGGTTCTCCTCTTGCATAAGCCTCAAGTCTATTATAATCATCTATGAAGCTCCCTTCAAGTTTTTCCAAAATCAGTTCGTTAATGAAGAAAAAGAGTAAAAAAAGTTCATCATCTTCGCCAAATCTGTCTTCGTCAATGACAATTGTTAAAAAGGCCGAATCACTTGTTCAAGATAGCAGGAAGGCCAAGAATATTATAGATAAATGTCATTCCACAGGTGAATATGATGATCCTTGTATTGGCCCTCAAGGTCCTCCATTGGCTCATCCACACTTGGATACCAATCGATTAATCTAAGACGATGCAATTCATACAAAATCTCAACATTTTCAACTTCAAATCTTCATTGTCTTCACTTTATTATTATCACGATAACAAATCCAACAAAAGGTGCATATAATGTAAGCACAAACATTCTCCTCACCTTCATGTATGGAAAAATAAACACTATAAGATCACTATAGCTTGAAAATATTCTGAAGATATATTATTGCATTAAAAAATGGATATGCAATCCCCGATTTCTTGCACAATAACAATATCCGAACACTAAAATTTGATGAAACATTACCAGCCCAAGGAATCAGAGATGGAAATACTATAATTAACTGTCACTTTTTTCAAATCTCAGAACTTCCTAATGTCCTTTTATTTTGTAAACATGGGGAATTGAGATTTTACCATAATAAAACTATAACACATACCATTTATGAACGGTAGGAGCATGAATTCCCTGGACCCAGTTCAAGAACAAATTTTGACCAATCCCTACAGAGTGCAAGTGGGTATTCCATGAGAATACGAGAAATTCAATACAGGAAGGGTAAAGAGAAGATTTTTAAGGGTAAAAATCTTGCATTTGTGCGAAGCTTCTTTGTCAATTAAGACATGGATGAGCAGCCCTAGCTCTCTCTGGTAAAAGTCTCGTGATTTTCTCTTGGGAAAGTGACTGGTCGGTTAGGAGGTGGGTTACAGGGGCAAATATTCCTTTTCTGAGAGTACAAGAGTAAATATGACCTTTTTCACACGTCTAGAGTAAAAATGAAGGCTAGAGCCGTAAGTTCTGCTCATATTTATAAAATCAATCTATTTAATCCACATTTTAATGAGTTGGATCACTTATATTTCAGAAATTAGGTAAATATGAACTTCAGTCTATCTTTAACCCATAATAAAATAGGCAAATAAAAATAAAATATGAATATTTATAGACGAACTCGCTTTTATAATCAAAAACACTTGAAATCCAATGTACCAATCAATACCTGGATCCTTTGAACACCCAGAAGTTGAACGAAAAGTTGAAAACAAAAAGAAGGCGCAATGCAACACAAACAATTATTTGAAAGAACATCTTTTTCTTTAAATAGTTTGACGTCCAGGTATTAAAATATATATAGCTATTCTTTTTTCACATTTTATCTCACAAAAAATAATACGTAGATCATGCATAACTTAATGCTCGTATAATAATTACTTTACTTACCTATATCAACTCTTTACTCCTTAATAGGCACGTATATTATATTAAGTAGTTACTACCATATGACCCTATCTGTAATTCAGGAAGTGGGAATATCGACGAAGATGTCACGCATCGTATTAAAGCAGCGTGGATGAAGTGGAGGCTTACCTCTAGAGTCTTGTGTGATAAGAAGGTACCAGCAAAACTTAAAGGTAAATTTTTTGGAGTGGTGGTTAGACCGACTTTGTTATATGAGGTGGAGTGCTGGCCAGTCAAGAACTCCCATGTTCAGAAGATGCATATTGCAAAAATGAGGATGCTGAGGTGGATGTGGGTATACCAGTAGTGATAAGATTAGGAATGAGGATATTTGGGATAAGGTGGGAGTGGCCTCCGTGATGGACAAGATGATGAAACGAGATTGAGATGATTTGGACATGTGAAGAGGAGACGCGCAAACGCCCAGTGAGGAGGTGCAAGAGGTTGGATATAGTAGGTACAAGGAGAGGTAGTGGTAGGCTGAAAAAGTATTAGGGAGAGGTGATTGGACCAGGATATGGTGCAGCTCCAGGTTATCGAAGACATGACCTTAGATAGGTGGGTGTGGAGGATGCGTATTAGGGTAGAAGGTTAATAGGTAGTAGAGTGTCGTCTTGCTTTTTTATGGGTTTAGGGTTGGCGGTGTTTGTCGGCTGCACTAGTCGTATTTTTGTAATTCTTGCTTGTGATACCTATAATTGTCTGTTATTTATTGCGTTCATTTATCACATAATTTTGTTATTGCTGTTGTTCCTTTCTTGTAGGTTTTGCACTGCTTCCCTTATTAGTTGTTATGTTTCCTTCACTGTTTTCCTCTTCTTGTACATGGATTTATTGCACTCGAGCCGAGGGTCTTTCAGAAATAGCCTCTCTACCTCCACGAGGTAGTGATAAGATTTGTGTACACTCTACCCTCCCCAAACCCCACTTGTGGGATTTCACTGGGTATGTTGTTGTTGTCCACAAAATTTTTATTTATATGGAAGATTTTCAACACTTAAAAATAGGAGTTATTCTTCCTTGAAGTTCTATGAAAAGTTCTTTAAGTTGTGCTTTAAGAAGTAGTCTCTGATGAAGAATATACTTTCAGAAAGTACTCCACATACACAAAAACAAGATATGAGTTTTACTTGACGAGGAACATGTTCTTGTGATGAAATTTTAATTCGCGTATATTTAATTTTTTTTGGACTTCTTAAACTCATATATTGTAAATATGTATAAGAATATATTAACAAGCTTCTACTATATCTGTATCTTTATTTTAATTGTCATTATTTTTCTGTGAAGAAAACTAACAAGAAAGGTAATGTGAAACACTTTTTTGGGTTTGTACTATGTGTAATTTTTTTTTTTGATAAAGTTGATTTCAATTAACCAAGTTAAAGTTTTTTGGCTTTAGTAGCACAAAAAAAGAAAATGTTACCTTTGTGACAGAAAAAACGTTAGCCATGATTCGGTGGGATATAATAAGATAATTACAACTAGTAGAGAGGAGATGAGATGAAGTAGAAAAAACGTTAGCCATGATTTTTATGACCATGATTTGGTATATATCAAAACAAGAACTATAATAATATGGCTAGTACAATAATTAACACCAACCAATCTAAGGCTTCGAAATGTAAGTCAACACTCCACTGTCTACTAAACTTTTACCCAAATACGCGATCTCCACATCCTCTTATCTAAGGTCTAAGGTCATGTCCTCGGTAACCTGAAGCTGCGCCATATCCTATCTAATTATCTCTCTCCAATACTTTTTTGACGTATCTCTACCTCTCCTCGTACCTTCTATATCTAGCCTCTTGCACTTTCTCACTTGGGCGTTGTAACACCCCAAACTTTTGAGCTAGGATTTTAATCATTTTTCGCGTGTAATTAGACCTGAACCCGGAAGATTTCATTGTAACTAGGTGTTATGGTCAAGAACTATGTGTGGGAAGAGTGTTGGATGTGAATTAGGTCTTAAGGAACTCTAGCACAAGTTAAGTTGAAAGCTTTTCTACCGACTAAGTTTTCGTATAACTTTCTAACTTGAGTCATATTCAAATGATCATTGCTACTAGAATATAAAGAGTTAGGTGGCCTACTACCTACCAAATTAAAGGTCTTCGAGTCTTCTTTCCAACGCCGCCAACCGCACATTAATTTGAGTTCAGAGTAAAAAGTTATGATCAGTTTAGCAAAAAGACATTTGTCTGACCAAAAGTCCGTCGAAATTTGGAAGTTAAAATAGAAGGAAAAATGGACCATTTTCAGAGATAACGGTCCATTCTTCCGACCTTTTCTGGAGGCAGAGGCTCGCCAAATCTCGTAAGTTAAAATGCTACAAAAATGGTCCATTTGTGGCCAAAACGGACCATTTTGGCGACCGTTGTTGGACGCGTTTTTCTTCCTAGACCAATCCAGATTTTTGTTGAAATTGCCTATAAATAGGACTCCTAGGGTATTGTTACGGGAATTACTTCATTTAAGTTATTTTGAGGGCTTTTTGGTCCTTTTCTCATCCAAGGTTCATCCCCCACCCATTCTAAATATTCCTAAACCTCCTCAGGCACGAATTAAGTTCAGAAAAGTGTGTTACTCTTCTCCTGAAGGTTCCTTGAAGCAAGGGCTCTTAGGGTTCATAGTTGAAGGGCAAAACTCAAGTTTTCTTCATCTTTCTCCGTCAAAAGGTATGTAGAACAATCCTCATTCAACCTAACTCGTATGTATCATGTTTCTCCTATTAAATATGAAACCTATACTAGTATTGTATGTGAATGGTTGAAGGGTTTTTGAAAGGAAAAGATTACTTGAAATTTCCAAACATTTTCTATGAAATCATCCGTATCTATTTATTATTTCATAGTTATTGTTTGAAGTATGACTTTAATTATGAATTTATTGAATTTGGGGCAGATTCGAGACTTAAAATAAAGTTTCTTTGAAAGTTGATTTACTATCCAATTAATGGTTTTGAACGAAAAGAAAAGGGTCTTCTTTAATCCCTCGGTTTTGAAATAATTACTTGTTAAATGATGAGATTGTAATCTTGGGGGGCTTATGTATTAATTGAATTTGAGATCCTTGAATACGGGACTATTGATATTTGAACGATGATGGCATATATGGTTAAGAGTGACTTGCAAGTCTTAGTATGACGATACCAACCTACTAATGCCTTAAAATGATAAGAGTCCCCAAAGAACGTTTTGCTTAAATGGTTATAAAATGCTAAAAGATGGGCTTAAGAGAATTATATGGTTAACCGAGAGAATATGAGTTTAACAGGGCTCATTACCTGAAATCGTGTTTTGCCGACGCGGGTATGTGTCAAACGGGGTTCTTCACTGTATGCTTGACTTGTTCAACTGTATGTAGTTTGTGATGTGATTATGATATAATGCTTCGATCCTTGCGGAAAACTTGGATTGGAGGATCCAATGATCGAGCTGAGGTTGGACCCACATAGCCCATGGGAAAAGTAATATCGGTGATACCATCTAGTTCAGAAGTAATAGAAACCATGCCTTGTTTAATGATTTAGAAATCGCCCCATATTCTCTTTTTCATGATGTACGCTTTATGTTATGACTTGTCTTATAAATTGTTATATCCCTTACTCTGGGTTGCATGCCAGTACTCATCGTACTGACCATCTCCAGATGCTACTTTATTTCATGATGTAGGTCCTGAGGCATTCTCCCATGGTTTCGTGCAGCGCTAGGATTTTTGGGATAATATCGAGCAAGTGGTGAGCCCTCTATTCTTCCAGAAGGCATTATGTTTCTTCATTTGACTTTGGGTGTTCTACCCCTTTTCTTGGTATTGTCGGGGCCATGTCCTGGCTTAAGATTTTCATTCAGTATACTAGAGGCTTCGTAGACTGGTGTTAGTAAGATATGATTTTATCGTATTGCGAAGTTTGACTTCGAGGATATTCCTCTCTTTAAGTTGAATTTACATTATATTTTGCTTGCTTCTGTAAATCATTTATAAATGTGCGTATGATGTATGCTAAGGGGTCTTCTCGGGCCTTCATGGGTCTGGGTTGCCCATTACGTCCGGGGCCTAGTCTCGAGTCATGACAAACTTGGTATCAGAGCATGGTTCATGGTTCCAGGGTGTCTACGAAGCCATGTTTAGTAGAGTCTTGCTTATGGGTATGTTGTGCATCACACTTATAATCAGGAGGCTATAGGGTATTTAGGAAATGTTTCCCATTCTTTCATACTCCAGATCGTGCGAAAGTGTTGTCCATAAGAAACTTATCTAGATTGCTACTTTGCTCTAACTCTGCTAAATACGCCTTACCTTCGAGGTGATAAAAGTACAAAGCTCAGACTCCTTATGATGTAATCCTATCTGGTTGAGTCATCCAAAAGGTTACGAAACTTCACAAGGACTTGAAAGGAGTCCATTATTGCATCAACGTCTATTGATTCTAAGTATAAACTCCTATTTTCTTGAATCATGCATTTGAGCCAAGGTGAAACATGTTTTCAAAACCATTCGAAAACTTTATTGTAGCTGTCATGCTTAAGGGAGAGAGAGATGTATGCGAGTGTTGGGATAGTATTTACACCCGAGAGAAAGTATAAATTAGGGTGTTATGAGATATGAGTAGTGAAATAATCCCAAGGCCAGGGATATGTGGAGTCACGAGTTTAGAAGTCAGAGAGTGCAGGTAGTAAATGATCGAAAAATGTAGCAAGAGTCTTGTCCCACTAAGGGAGTGATAGATGTGGTATCCCCGTATGGTATGAGTTCTAGTATAGCAAGAATAGTAAATTTTGTGGAGATTGGTAGAAGTAGAGTGGTTAGTTAAGATGTTCTTTTTAATTATTTGAAATAGGGAAGGAGCTTATGGTGGCTTGCTATTGTAGTAGTATAGAACAATTATAGGTTGTATATGTAAGGATAGAGTGATTACGAGTTTGTAAATTTGGGCTTCAATTTGGGGAAATTCGGAGAGGGAGGCGTAGTGATGTTTATAGAACCTTGAAAATAGTTTAAATGTATGCATGAGTAAGTAGATGTGATATGAGAAGGGAGGATGTGCTAATGTACTTTAATTGGTTATATTGTAAGATTAAGTTCGACTATCCTTATCATGTGGTTTTAGTAGACTCAGAGCTTCTTGAATTTTACCTAGTAGGTGTGAGCCAATATAGTAGGTGAGAAGATATGTTATGAATGTTAAGGTTCAACGGTAATGTTGTGAGGGAGATTATGCTTGTAAGCCATAGTTATGTTGAGGAAGGAATTAAGATCGACCACTCTGTCAAAGTGTTGGTGGATTAGTGTTTCTTGATTTATTTATTATTTTATTTTTGTCTCTTGGAAGCTGTAAGCCCGAATAGCATGCTAAGATATGATGTTAATTTTACCTAGTGTTATACACTAAATTTGAGTCCTGTAATGGTCATCAACGTAGAAAGAATGATAGTCAGGGATGATAATGTTGCTTTTATGAAACTGAACTCGTAGGTTTGACATGGTGCGTGAGAGGGCTTAGGTTGATAACATAGGGTAGATTTGAATGTGTAAGCATGATGTATACATGAGAACTAGTATTGAAGCAATGAATTGTGGCTAAGTCATTAGATGAATAAGAGCCTTAAGTTTATAAGAATGAGTTGTACCGCAGGTAATATGATGTTAGATGGGGTTTTATGTTGTTAAGTGTGCTAGTTGTTCCTGATTAGTGTTCTTGAGTTTCTTTATATGGAGGAGGCTAAGTAGTTATTATTTGGTATTCTTTGGAATGGAATTGAGGGAATTATAGATCTAAAAGGGCGTTGTTGAGCCTCTTGGTATAATTCTAATATTTCGTTAAATTGAGCGAATATGAGATTAGAGGTTTAATGCTAGTAGACTAAGGAGTGGAGAATAAATTGTTAAGTAGAGAATGTGGATGTGTGTGACCAAGAGAGTTAAGTTTTAATATTGTGGCTATAGAGGTTAGAGAAAGTTAAGAATAGTGTCTTTGAAAGGAATGACTTAGAAAGGAGTTAGTATTTCTTTTCAATTATAATGTCTGGGTGACATTAGCATTCATGTGTATAGTGACACCCCTCAGTACCGAGTGTTGTAATCATAGATCTTTTTACAGCATAGGTTTGCAGGCCTAAGATAGTGATCTTTGCTCTAAGGGGGAGATGATAAGGTGTTGAACCAAGAAAAGTCTTGAGTTTCTAGTGGTGGTGAATTTCAAAAGAGAGTCGTGATGCATGCCATAATGACACATCCTTATTCTAGCATATTTCTTATGCTTCAACTTATGAGGACACTTTACCCATGTCTTTTGCCTTTGAATCATGCCTATGTCTGAGGGTCAAATTTTCTATGTAGTCTCTTGTTAATGCTCTGTCATTTGAAATGGAAGCAATAACGTCTCTCAACGGTATAAATCTTTCTCTAAGGCTCTAGGGATCCAAGGTCTATGTTACGATGCTCATGATCCATGAACCTATATCTCACGGTATACTCAGTCCTATAAACTCAAGCTTCATGATATGTCCAAAATGGCTATTGAAATCATGCTACATCATGTAGATCAAACTTCTTAAAAGATTCGTACTTTTGATTTCCTTTCTCTAAGCCATGTGTACGTCCACCTTTGATGGTTATAGATGGTTATGGCATGTTTATGCTCAGAACACCCTCAGTTTGCACCTTATGCGCTCAGTATATATGAAGTACCCGCGCTCATCGCACCAGATTTCCCAGATCTCATCTTGAGTGACAAGATCACGCTAAGCATAAGTCAATATTGAACAACATCCATCTATCTCCAATGCTCATGCTCTTATTAAATATGTTCAGTTCATACTCCATGTTTGTGATCAAAAGTTAGGTCTCTATTGGCAGGTCATGCAGTTCATGCTCTCAATCTATTCCTTCAGTAATGTTTATGTTAATTATGTCTTGAATTTTTCCCTTGTATATTTTAGGAAACTCACAATACCTATTGGTTTAGGAAACTCTTTGTCCTAATGGATTTGGCAAAGGAAAGTATAGTCCTTGTAGGATTGAGAAAACATTTTCCTTATAGGTTTGGGACTACTTGGGATCATTGTACATTGTAAACTTCTCTTCTTTCATAGTTAAAAACTCTCTCTACTTTTGCTTGGAGGATTAGGCCTAGTCAAACCTCGTTAAATCCTTGTGTTATTTTTTTTCTCCATTTTCTTTGTGTGTTGATTGTGTGCTAGTTAACCCAATGATATTTCCGCAATAATTGGTATCAGAGTAAGGTTAGGTTTTCTACACATAGTCAAGGGTTAAGATGTCTCCATCATCTTCAACAAAGTATGAAGTAGAGAAATTCTATGAGGGGTCTAGTTTCAGTCTATGGAAGATTAGAATGAGATCGTCCCTGGTGTTACAAGGGTTATGGAAAGCAATCGAAGAGACTTTTTCAGATGAGATGAAAGGATCAGAGAAGGCAGACCTGGAGGAGAGGGCTTTGAGAGCGATTTTTATGAGCGTTACAGATAGCGTTCTTCGGGAGATTACTGAAGAAAAATCTGCAGCAACGACATGCAAGAAGCTGAAAGATCTGTATTCTAAGAAATCACTGACAAACCACCTCTACTTCAAAAAGAGGTTGTACAATCTTCAGATGTATGAAGGTACACCTGTTAAAACTCACCTTGATGAGTTTAATTCAATTGTAATGGATTTGAAGAACGTATATATCAAAATTAAGAGTGAGGATCAGGCCTTGATCGTGTTAAGTTCTTTACCACCATCATACGATATTTTTGCTAATACGTTGCTATATGGGAAAGAAAGTATTTCACTGGATGATGTTAGTAATGCATTAAAATCAAAAGAGTTGAAGAAGAGCTTTTCATATAGCAGAACTGAGGGCGAAGGTCTTGTGAGTAAGGGAAGAACACAACAAAAAGACTTTAATAAGAAAAAGTCTAATGCCAGATCAAAGTCTAGAGCAAGGAAGCAGAATTTCTATGAGTGCGGGGATTAATGTCACTACAAAAGAGATTGTTCTAAGCTAAAGGAGAAAAGAGGGAAGCAGAAAGTTGATTACTCAGCAAATATTGTTGACACTAGCAACAATTCTGATGATAATGACTATGTAGGGGAAGTTTATACCACAAGTTTTGATCATAGGCATAATTCCTGAATTCTTGATTCTGGTGCAACTTTTCATATGTGTCCACACAAGAATTGATTTGCAACTTACAAGCAGACGAGTGGGACTGTCTACCTAGGTGATGATAATCTATTAGAGGTATAGAGGATTGGTAACATCAAATTGAGAATGTTCGATGGCGTTATCAGAAATATTGAGTGTTGGCATATTCCTCGAATGAAAAAGAATTTGATTTCTCTTTCGACTTTGGATGATCAAGGGTATAAGTTTCACTCAGAGAATGGGATACTTAAAGTGTGTAAAGGCTCCATGGTACTCATGAAGGGTAAGCTGCATTCTAGACTATATTATCTTCAAGCCAGTGTAGTTGAAGGGAAAACAGTTGTAGCTTCTGGAAGGAGTGATTCGAATCAGTCTCAGTTGTGGCACTTACAACTTGGTCATATGAGTGACAAGAGATTGTATTTGTTGAGCAAGAAAAATTTATTGGATGGGTAAAAAAATCAAGCTTTGAATTTTTGTGAGCATTGTGTGTTTGGTAAGCAAACAAGGGTAAAGTTCAGCAAAAGGGTAGAGCACAAGACCAAATACAAGTTAGATTATATACATTCAGATTTGTGGGGTCCAAATAGAGTTTCCTCCAAAAGTGGTGCCAGGTACTTTATGACTTTAATTGACGATTACTCAAGAATGGCATGGGTGTATTTTATGAAAACAAAAGATGAGGCATTTCCGACATTTATTAAATGGAAGACGATGGTTGAGAGGCAGAATGAAAGAAAAGTCAAGTGTCTTCGAACTGGCAATGGGTTGGAATTTTACAACTTAGAGTTCAATGAGTTCTGGAGGAGGGAGGGAATAGTGAGACACCGCACTTGTGTTGGAACACCACAATAAAATGGTATTGCAGAATGTATGAACAAAACACTTTGTGATAGGGTGTGAAGTATGCTTTCACACTCATGTGTTAGCAAGGATTTTTGGGCTGAAGCAATCAATACAACTTGTTATTTGGTTAATAGATCTCCATCCACAGGGATTGAGTTCAAAACTCCTTTTGAGGTTTGGTCTAGTTCGCCTGCTGATTATTCAAATTTGAGGATATTTGGTTGTCCTGCTTATGCTCATGTGAGGGATGGAAAACTTGAGCCGAGGGCAAAAAAGTGCATATTTCTAGGGTATGCAACTGGAGTGAAAGGTTATAGATTGTGGTGCATAAATCAAAAGACTCCAGGGTTAATTATTAGTAGGGATGTGACATTAGATGAATCTGCCTCATTGGACAGTTAGAAGGAGAAGGCAGTAGCAGAAATAGATCGTGGTGTCAGTGACCACATAGAGCTAGAAATTGAATCTCCACTAGCTCAACCCAGTAGTTCAGAAGTAGAGGAGGTGAAAAATCTTAATCAAGATGATAATGTTGATGCACCTATGCAACAAGAATCGTATAGCATTGCAATAGGTAGAGAGAAGAGAGTGATCAACCGACCAAAGAGGTTTTCAAATGTAGTTGATGAAAATCTTTCTGGATATGCACATTTTGTGAAATTTGCATTATCAGTTGCAGAGACCATTGATGTGTTTGAGCCTAATAGCTATAAAGAATCTATTTATAGTTCAAAGAGGGATCGATGGGTTGGTGATATAGGTGAAGAGATTGAGTCACTTCACAAGAATCAAACATGGACGTTTGGTTCACTTCCAAAGGGACAAAAGGTAGTAGGCTGCAAAAGGGTTGTTGATGTGAAGAAGATATTGACACATGATAATTCGGCAGATGTGATTACCAAGGTAGTCCCGACCAATAAGTTTAGGCATTGCCGAGACTTGATTGATTTGTGTAATATTCAGTGAGCCCTTTCGAGGGCAGAGAGCAAGGTGGAGAGATGTTGTTCCTGTTGATGAAAAGAATTCAAGTCAAGGGGAAGATTTTTTAATTATGTCTTAAATTTTTCCCTTGTATATTTTAGGAAACTCACAATCCCTATTGGTTTAGAAAATCCTTTGTCCTAATGGATTTGGAAAAGGAAAGTATAGTCCTTGTAGGATTGGGAAAACTTTTTTCTTATAGGTTTGGAACTAGTTGGAATCTATATATATGGATGTATTTAGAGATTCTAAAAGTATTGTACATTGTAAACTTCTCTTCTTTCATAGTGGAAAACTCTCTCTACTTTTTCTTGGAGGATTAGGCCTAGCCGAACCTCGTTAAATCCTTGTGTTATTTTTTTTCTCTATTTTCTTTGTGTGTTGATTGTGTGCCAGTTAACCCAATGATATTTCTGCAATAGTTTAGTTTATGTCTGGTCAACTGTCAGTATAGGAAGCTAAGTAGTGATCTAGATGGAAGGTAGTGGAGGTTCCCTTTTTAGTGGTGGCTACGGTGTGATTGTGTCACCTAAGTGGTTAAGTGTGGATGAGGTGCTAGATGAGGATTATTATGTGAAATAGTAAGCTGGGAATATATGATGTGTCTCCTTGTAGAAGTTCGAGAATTGTTGATTGTGGGGATTCTTGAGAGAATTCTTTGATAGTTTAGCTATATATAAGTCGGGAAGAGAATATAGTAATAGGCTTGAATGTGATGTTGGATGCTTGTGGGAAATTGCTTCTTGTGGCAAGTGACTTCTTGTTAAAAGCTTAAGCTTGATTGATAAAGGTGATAAGGAGGAGTAGTATTGTTGAAGGATAATCTAGATGTAAAAAGAGACTTTGGCATGTTTAGAATAAACCTAAGAGTTGATCATGTTTAAGAAAGAAGGTTCCTATAGGAGTATGGCGTATAAAATCTCAAAATTTAGACTAGTAGGATCACATTAGATGTAGCACTTTATGCCTTCAAGTTAGGCTTGAACGGGGTGAGAGCAAGATGTTAGATGCAAACTTTAGTAGCTATATGCTCTAATGTGAAAACTTTAAGTCGAAAGGGGTGATGTGTAGTATTCGGAGGAGATTATATAGTTGAAAGGTGTTGCTAAATCTAAGGGCTATTATCCATATCATTTAAGGTGATAATACTTCTATTCATATGTCCAAAACCTTATTTCATGCCATGTATCAATCTCAATTCATGCTTATGATTTTCAAAATTTCATGTCATACATTAGTATTACCATTTCCATAAAACTTATGTCCTAGATCATGTCTATGCCAAGTCTCATATGTCTCACGATTCCTACTCTCATATTTTTCTTGATGTTGTCATAGAGAGCCTCTTGATGTTTTTTTTATCTTTGTTTAAAAGAGAATTCTTGATGTGAAGTTATAGCCTTTACTTCCTTACTTGTATGGGTTCAATAAGTCCCTACCCATCATTCGAGGACGAATGATCCCAAGAGGGAGATATTGTAACACCCCAAACTTTTGAGCTAGGATTCCAATTATTTTTCGCGTGTAATTAGACCTGAACCTGGAAGATTTCATTGTAACTAGGTTTTATGGTCAAGCAATATGTGTAGGAAGAGTGTTGGATGTGAATTAAGGTCTTAAGGAACCTCTAGCACAAGTTAAGTTAAAAGCTTCTCTACCGACTAAGTTTTCGTATAAATTTCTAACTTGAGTCATATTCAAATGATCATTTCTACTAGAATATAAAGAGTTAGGTGGCCTACTACCTACCAAATTAAAGGTTTTCGAGTCTTTCTTCCAACGTTGCTGATTGCACAATAATACGAGTCTGGAGTAAAAAGTTATGATCAGTTTACTAAGAAGACATCTTTCTGACCAGAAGCCCGTCGAAATTTGGAAGTTAAAATGGAAGGAAAAATGGACCGTTTTCAAAGACATTGGTCCGTTATTCTGACCGTTTCCAGGGGTAGAGGCTCGCCAAATCTTGTAAGTTAAAATGCCTATGAAAATGGTCCATTTGTGGTCAAAATAGACCATTTTGGTGACCGTTGTTGGACGCATTTTCCTTCCTAGACCAATCCAAATTTTTATTAGAATTGCCTATAAATAGGACTCCTAGGGTATTGTTATGGGAATTACTTCTTTTAAGTTATTTAAAGGGAATTTTGGTCCTTTTCTCATCTAAGGTTCATCCCTCACCTATTCTAAATATTCCTAAGCCTCCTAAGGCACAAATTAAGTTCAGAAAAGTGCGTTACTCTTCTCCTCAAGGTTCCTTGAAGCAAGGGTTCTTAGGGTTCATAGTTGAAGGGAAAAACTCAAGTTTTCTTCGTCTTTCTCCGTTAAAAGGTATGTAGAACAATCCTCATTCAACCTAACTCGTATGTATCATGTTTCTCCTAATAAATAAGAAAACTATACTAGTATTGTATGTGAATGGTTGAAGGGTTTTTAAAAAGAAAAGATTACTTGAAATTTCTAAACGTTTTCTATGAAATCATCCGTATCTATTTTTTATTTCAGAGTTATTGTTTGAAGTATGACTTTAATTATGGATTTATTGAATTTGGGGCAGATTCGAGACTTAAAATAAAGTTTCTTTGAAAGTTGATTTGCTATCCAATTAATGGTTTTGAACGAAAAGAAAAAGGTCTTCTTAAATCGCTCAGTTTTGAAATGATTACTTGTTAAATGATGAGATTGTTATCTTGGGGGGGGGGGGGCTTATGTATTAAATGAATTTGAGATCCTTGAAAATGAGACTCTTAATATTTGAACAATGATGACATATATGGTTAAGAGTAACTTACAAGTCTTGGTATGACGATACCAACCTACTAATGCCTTAAAATGATAAGAGTCCCCAAAGAACATTTTTCTTAAATGGTTATAAAATGCTAAAAGATGGGCTTAAGAGAATTATATGGTTAACTGAGAGGGTATGACTTGAACGGGGCTCATTACCTGAAATCGTATTTTACCGACATAGGTATGAGTCAAACAGGGCTCTTCACTATGAGTTGAACGGGGCTCTTCACTGTATGCTTGACTTGTTCAACTGTATGCAGTTTGTTTTATGATTATGATATAATGCTTCGATCCTTGAGGCAAACTTGGATTGAAGGCTCCACCGATGGAGCTGAGGTCGAACCCACATTGCCCATGGGAAAAATAATGTCGGTGATACCATCTAGTTCAGAAGTAATAGAGACCATGCTTTGTTTAATGATTTAAAAATCGCCCCATATTCTATTTTTCATGATGTACGCTTTGTTTTATGACTTACCTTATAAATTGTTATTTCCCTTCCCCTGAGTTGCATGACAGTACTCATCGTACTGACCATCTCCAAATACTACATCGTTTCATGATGTAGATCCCCAGGCATTCTTTCATGGTTTCATGCAGTGCTAGGATTTTTGGGATAACATCAAGCAAGTGGTGAGCCCTCCATTCTTCTGGAAGGCATTATGTTTCTTCATTTGACTTTGGGTGTTCTACCTCTTTTCTTGGTATTGTCGGGGCCATATCCCGGCTTAAGATTTTCATTCAGTAGACTAGAGGCTTCGTATACTGGTGTTAGTAAGATATTATTTTATCGTATTACAAAGTTTGACTTCGAGGATATTCCTCTCTTTAAGTTGAATTTATATTATATTGTGCTTTCTTCTGCAAATCATTTATAAATGTGCGTGTGATGTATGCTAAGGGGTCTTCTCGAGCCTTCATGAGTCTGAGTTGTCCGTTACATCTGGGGCCTAGTCTCGGGACATGACAGGCGTCTATGCATCTCCTCTTCACATGTCCAAACCATCTCAATCTCGCTTCCCTCATCTTGTCCACCATGGAGGAGACTCCCACCTCATCCTGAATATCCTTATTTCTAACCCTATCGTTCTTAGTATGCCAACACATCTACCTCAATATCTTCATCTCTGTAACATGCATCTTCTATACATGGGAGTTGTTGACTGGCTAGTACTCCATCCCATACAACAACGTTGGTCTAACCACCACTCTATAAAACTTACTTTTGAGTTTCATAGGTACCTTTTTATCACACAAGACTCTAGAGGCAAGCCTCCACTTTATCCATGTCGCAGCAATATGATGTGTTATATCATCATTGATGTCCCCATTTCCCCGAATTATAGACTCAAGATACTTGAACCTGTCTCTTTTGGGGATAGCCTGTGCGTCAAGCCTCACTTTTATGCCTGCTTCATGCATAACATCACCGAATTTGTACTCTAAATACTATGTTTTGGTCCTGCTCAACCTGAACCCTTTAGACTCTAGAGTTTGTCTCCACACCTCTAGTTTAGCATTAACTCTGTTGCACATCTCATCAATCAGTACTATGTCATCCATCACTAATGCAAATAGGGACGAAGCTGATTCATTGTACAACCCCATCTCCAATGGGAAGTGCTTCAAGTCTCCTTCCACCGTTCTAACCCGTATTTTAGCTCCATCATACATATCCTTCATCGTTCTAATGTAAGCCACCGCTACACCTCTAGACTCCAGACATCTCCAAAGGACTTCCCTCAAGATTTTGTCATAGGTTTTTTCAAGGTCAATGAACACCATATGTAAGTACCTTTGGCGAAATGATCTAATGGACCCTTGTACTTGTTCGAGTTTGTATTGTGAATACCTTTACTTAGCCCTTTATCATATGAACCCCTCAACCCATCAGAACACATGATTTTAAAGCCCTCATACTATGTGTGTAGCTCACTCGCCTTAAAATAAATGACATATCATATCCATGTCATATAAATTAATGCCATGTCATAATTATCTTCATTAATTATTTTTTAAAATTATTAATCAATAATATAAAATAAAAACCAAAATAATAAATTAAAAATTTATTTTTAAAAATAAAATTCATTATCTTCTCTCACCTACTACTTTTCCTCCACCTCCCCCAAACACACACCACCGCACCACCTCCCCACAACCACCATCTCCACCTTCCCCAACCCACAACCACCATCTCCACCTTCCCCAATCCACAACCACCATCTCCACCTTCCCCAACCCACAACCACGGACACCACCATCCCCACAACCAACAATTCATAGTTTTCTCACCCTCCTCCACCTCACTGATTTTGTATTTCAAAATGCAACCAAACACAATAAAAAAGAGAACCATCGTGTTCTATTTTCGTCCATTAACGGCGAACTCCATCTCCGACGAAGCTCTCCAACAACCACAGTTCACCCACCATCGAAAAAACTTCAAGCTTCGGTAAACACAACCAAATAGCCCTCCGCTCTCCGTTTCTCATTACAACGACAATATACCCCATTTTCGCTTTCACTCCTTTCTCTCTTCTTCATCAAAATTCACCATCCCTTCTTTCAATCTTTTTTTCCAGACATTAATTGAAGTTTTTGGTGTTGAAAATGGGGGAAATGGAAAGGTGGGGTTTAGTTTCTTCTTTGATTTACGAAAATTTTGCTAATTTTTTTCTCAATTTGAATTTTTTGGTGGTGAAAAATGAGAAAAATTGGAGGGGTGGGTGGGGTAAAGGAACGAGGGTGGGTGGGGAAATGAAGAAAGGAATTTACATTTTTTAAAATTTATTTTTTGTTCAAAATTTTATGTCTACGCGCTTTATGTTGGAAATACTTATGGAAAATACTTTATCTCGAACACTTGTAGGAATTCATCATAGCTTGAGGCATGTCAAGTGACACTGTCCTTAAGGATATTTCACCCGGTATAGGTGTATCCCCAGAATTCAACAAGCTCTTCTAGTATAAACTAGGAGCACAGAACTAACAAAGATTTCATAAGAAGATAACCCAGCACTATTTAGAATAAGAGGAATATTATATTTTTGATCTCTTCTTCATCCTTCCCAAAAGGATAAGACACCAATATATATAGGTAAGAAATTAACTCTCAAAGTAATTGTCATAGTTGAAATAAATTTAAAGTCAATAATGACTATTGAAGAGCAAAGATTAATGGCAAATAAAGAGAGATAAATGACAATGAATGACAAAGAATTGATATCATATTTGACTTTTCAAATTGACTATTAAGAGTAATGAAGATGATATAAATAATATATTAAAAGATAATAATTTTTTTTGAAATATAAGATTATTTTCCAACAATCCCCTCCATATTTCAAAAAGAATGTCAAAAAAATATAAAGTGAAATAATGAATTTTGCTAAGTTTTCACATATGAGTACAATGCATCGAATCTGGTGTCTCGTAGACTATGGACCTGACCTAGATAAAATAAGATTAAGCTTTACAGAACAATTGGTGAAGTTTAAAACTTTTATGAACCAAAAATTCTTTTTGTAAGCCTAGGGTCTTATTCTATCACATTATACTCGCACAATCTTTGTCGTTATCGCGTATTTGCGCTAAGAGACCATGCGCGTGTCCTGATATTCCTGAGTGCTCTAGCAATCTGTCACAATTTCATAGGAGCGACACCACTCCACACTCATATAGGTCCAATCATCAAGTATATTCTGCAGAGCAATACACCACCTATAAAGGATATGGTTTGGATTAAGAGTATAACTCAACCCTCATTTTGCCTTGCAGCACTGCACTATATTCACACATCATAGGAGAGACAAAAATTTAATAGTGCCCGTTGATCAACTAATGACTTGTTATTACCCATATGAACCTAATTCATGGGATCTCCAATCACATAGGTTGGGTTACCATCAGTGTTGATCTTCTCAAATTGACTAAAGTCTCATTCCCCTCGATGTTTCTTTTAGTCTGTGAATTGATCAGATTCACCTCGGATTACACATAATTTATTTAAATAATTTCATCTCATAGTAGCTACTTTATCACATTATGTCTCAAACACATATCTAATTTTGCCATAGAAAAATTATTTTTTCACAACAACTAATGTTGCATGGCAACCATAAAATATATATAGACACATGAGTTTTATTTCAACTCAAATACTCACTAAGAAGTCTCTTAACCCTCCAGCCTCATTACCAACCAACTCCAAATTGATAAGTTTACATTTCATGTAATGACACCCCCATATAGGGTAAACACATAATAACTTGTGAATGTTATCTCATTTGAATCAAAGATTCAAATTTGTATCACTAGTACAATGAGAAGTACACTATATTCAACACTAATATTATCAACAATAACAGTGTAAAAAATCAACTTCAATTTTTTTTTCTATAACACTGCATTCAATCACATCACTATAATTCAATATGCAACACTATTAATAGCACATTCAATAAAAATATTATAAAAATTTTAGATCCAAATTCTTTTAGAATCATGTAACATAACCTTAGCTAGATACCCCCATACTTTCAAATATTTCAAGATAGGGAATACATTTTTCACATTCATAAAGTTTTCCAATTTATAAATAACAAGCTAATTATATAATTTCACCCAACCAATTATGTATAATAGCCACATTATATCATCATTTATACCATTTTAAAATAATAATGAACCATGTAAAGGAATATAAACAAAATGAGAAAGTTGACCTCCAATTATATGAGAGCACTTGGACATTAAATTGTAATAAAAGCTTTTAAAAACTATTCCAAATAACCAATTATATTTTCAGAAACATTCCAACCAAGCCTTAAAATGTTTTCATCATAGAATTCAAAGCTAGATAATGGTATCAAAAACCTCTCACTTCAAAACCAAGAAAGCCGTTAAAAAGAAAAAACAAACAAAAGTCAATTGACTCTCATAAAGCATAAAAGATACTCCCAGTAATCAATTTAGGATCAAAAAGATCGTTTTAAAAAAAAAAAACTCAAAAAGAAGTAGGATCCCAAAAGCTTAAACAATATCAATCATACTCCACAACAATATTATTTTTATTAACACTTTATCAAACTCAAATAAAATCTTCATTCAACCTTTTCTCATAATCACATCAAAACAGTTCAGATATTCGAAACTTGTACCATCTCTATACCATCTCAGATAATGCTAATATTTTTCAAATGTGAGTTTAATAAGAAGAATTTTTCGTTCCAAGAACTAGGGTAGTTCTAGAACCACCAACATAAATAAATCATTCTTCTTCTTCAACTTGGGTGTAAAATTGACTTTGTTATCACAAATATGCTTAGCACCCAAGTCTCACAATCTCACACATTGGCCACAAGATTCATTTGAGAAATGACCACAATAATTCATATCCCGCTTACTCAATTATTATTTTTTTAGCGGTATTATCATTTCTCTCAATCTTCTTGTACATTGAGAAGTATATTGGTTCAATTTGTCATACACAAATCTGTTAAGATTAGACATATAGTATCATCACATACCTTATTAGCATGAATACACAAAGATTCAATTATCCTCCATAATATTGATTTCCATATAATTTGTTTTGCCTTCATCAGCTTTTATGCTTCCCAGATATTACAAACTAATTCTGCTCCGACACTTGAAGAGATCTCCTCTGAAAAAAGCCAAAGTCTTTTTCATCCCAAGATGAATTGTTGGCTTCCCCTTTGGACATGTAATTTTCTTGTCTATACCAGCAAGCTTCCAATAACCACAAACAACTGCCCAGTTCGTTCAATTTCCATTCTTTTTTTTTTTCCAATTATTGCTCCGTCTGATTCAATAAATTTAACTTGCCCATGTAGGGATTTGGCTCATCTCCATTACACCTTCTCTCCATTTCCTCAAGTGCATATTTAGATGAATGACACTTGTCATATTTAAAATTTAAGGGTCTAGATTAAATTAACATCTTAATCATAGTTAAAGAATAAGTTAGAAAAAAAACTCACTAACTTTGGTAAGAAAAATCTTATCTTCCACAAATTTGGCTCCTCATTAATAACTTTGGTAACCAGGATGATAGGGTCCTCTCCTCCTTTTTTATGGAGGTCATTCACCATTTTGTCAAAGCTTGTTGTTTGAGACTTTTTCTTCCCTTTTTGTATCCAAGTATCGACATCGGAAAATGTTGTGACTTCAAGATGAACTATGAAACCATATTAAATATTCGACCATATTCTCCTAGACAGTAACGTAACACACTTTTACTTATTTAATTATGTTCTGATCCTTTCTCAGGCAATGCGGCTGTGGTGTTTCAAAAGTGCAACATCGTGGCTAGGAAGCCTGTGTTTTTCAAAAACAAAAACTACTAACTGATTATCATGAATTTGAACATTTTAATCCAAACACGTATTTATTTATAAAATTAGCTTCAACACCTAAAAGTGTTTTTCAGTAGTTAATATTTTTCACCTACTTTTAATCAGCTAATTCAAACGGACCTCATGCCCGGCAGAACTAAGATACGAATAATATTGGACTAGCTTGAAAGCCCAGATGTGAAGGACACTCCAGCATCTTTAATCCAAGACCCTCCTTGAAGCAATTGTGACACAGTAAATTTCATAGCCTCAGAAGCTTGAGTAATAACATGGTAACCTTTCCATTTTACCCTTTTGCTAGTATTAGCACCTGCCCGGCCCATTGTTCTTGTACTCACCATAGTACAATGTGTCCAACCCTAGAGTACCATCCCATGGAGCCCACCCTGCTGGATCTATATGGTTATCAATGGAAGACTCCATGAACACAGTTGTTGAATAAATCTTCCACGGACGGCCCAAAAATGTCTTAAAAGATCCCTTAACAGGTGCTAAGTCTTTGCTTGGTGTTATTGAACAACTTTGTATTGAAGTTCCAGTGTTTTGGTTCTTATCTGTCTTGCCTTGCGCTGTTAGCATGTTTTGTTGTCCGCTCATAGGCTTCCTAGCCACGATGTTGCACTTTTGAAACACCACAGCCGCATTGCCTGAGAAAGGATCAGAACGTAATTAAATAAGTAAAAGTGTGTTACGTTACTGCCATTGCTTCTTTGATCTATGAAACCATCTTCATTACCTATGACGAGCAACTCCCTATTAGCATCGGCGGAGCCAACTTCATTGAAGGAGATTCAATTGAATCCCTTCGTCAAAAACTGATACCATACTAAAATTTAAGTTAAAATTAATTTTTTTTTATAGATATATAAGTTTTTGAATCTCTCTGACATATGAGAGGTCTTAAATATGGTGGTAGAGGGGGTTCAAAATTCTTTTAGGTCATAGGCTTTTGAACTTAGGTATGACATTCTTTTATTCTTTCAATCCACTTGTTAAGATATCTTCCTATTAGGTGTCTTATGTGATAACTTTTGTAAATGAGAATTATATCTCTTCTAAATATTGTTAGATCATATGCTTATCT